>JAZKJV010010497.1:0-263999 GCA_037367405.1 Ottelia alismoides | reverse complement strand
TTTATTGGGATTAGAGACCACGTGCCAAGAGAGACCGTATACAGCGTTGGTAAGACCCATTGTGGTGGTCACCGATCGACATCGAAGACCGGACTCTGGTCTCTCTTCCCCATAGTTAGCTACTGTTCTTCAAGATTAATAGAATTTGCTCATCTAGGGACGATTTCCTCATGCATCATATAGGTAGTTTACTTTCCGTCTTTATTTTATGCACGGATCACGCTGCATGTAGAGTGTTGGAGATAGGTACACATTTCTATCTCTGCATGCATCATTTTGTTTGATCACGCATCAGCTTTTCTGACTTCCTCCCTATGTTTTATTAGACTCAAAATAATCAAGGAAATTGGAAATTTTGTTAGGCTTTATTTTATTTCAGAAAAATACATAAAAGTGAAAACAAAATAAAATTGGAACTGCTAATGCAAACTTGACCCTAAAAATACACAATTCACCTAAAAATTCTTTGTTTTGAGGAGAGTCACCCCCTCCTTGATTGATTTATTTGCAGCGAGAGAGTGACCTGCACACTAGGTAGAGCCATACCCGAACTCTCTTCAGACTACTGGTCTTTTAGCTAGTTGTTCTCCACTGAGGATTTCACAAGGTAGCCAGTAATCGCTTCGAGACTTCCTTAGCATATTGGGCATATTGGGTAGTCGGTAAACAATACGCACCCATACTGGCTGGGAAAAACTAGTTGCGAGATTCGGGCCATTCTCCTGGGAGCATTGGGTTCCCAACAGCTCGCTTAATCACTATGATAGATTGATTTATCACCTTAATAAAAATTGACAAGATTAACGGCCAATCTTTCACATTCATCAGCTCGTGTTGAGTAGGTGAAAAAGGGGGTTGACTTCTCATCTTGTTTGCATTCTAGGTCCAATCCTCATAAAACCCCACATCATGATGATGGGAAGGAGGTCCCTTAGGCTGCCTTTGACAGCACCGCTTTCGAGCACTCCTCTCCATTCATCTAGGATGACTTCAGAGAGCCCAAACCCGCTATCTGAACCCGAGTTCACTACCATCTATTCCCCTTGACCACCCTTCTTCCATTCATGAGGTGCCAGAGTAGAGGCCATCACAGTTATTTGTTCACTTGACGGCACATGAGTTGGGGTCTTTTGCCTTTGCAGAGACCCAAGAGAAGGCTAGTAGCGAGAACCACACTGATGAGAAACCTCATACTTCTTCCTATGTATTGGACCAGGCTGCCATCAACACCACACTGCTTGCTTCCATGGAGACCATGCAGCGTCAGATTCGGGACCAGGGAGATTTCATGGCCGAGGTGAGGAGGGAACTGATGTCGCGAGGAGTCGTAGGACCCACAGAGATCAGCACGTACGATGAGGCATTGCACAATCCTGGTGCAGCCCTCACCCACCGTTGGATCCAGCTGCCACAAATCCTGGGTGACTTCAAGCTTCGCCCCCAGACGATACAACTATTGCCCAAGTTCCATGGGCTAGCCACCGAGGAGCCTCACCTCCATCTACAAAAATTGAGATGATTTTCAGCACTGTCCACGACATATTTGTAGACGAGGACACTATCAAGATGATTGCCTTCCTGTTTTCCCTAGTTGACAGATAGCTGAAGCATTTGGGGAGGTACGTCACCACATGGGAGCAGCTTTGGACAGAACAACGTACTGGTTGAAGCATTGTGCATGTAGTGAGTATTTTTATTCTATCTTGATCTTTATTGCACATTCGTGCTTGATTGAGAATTACATTGATCAATCATTTCTGAAATAAAAAAGGAAGGGCTCACTGATTAACTTATTGACTTGGCTAGGTTGCACCTGTGTTTGAACTTGCATATTTATCTGTGCATTCATCATTGCATCATTTTTCCTTATTTAAATTTCATCTAATTATTTCACCTTCAAACATAGAATAACATTATTTCTTGCAAAACATTATTTATAAAAATTCACGTAATATATTTAATTAATTGATAACATCTCTTATTTTAAAAATCCAAAAAATCTGAAAAATAAAAAATACTAAAAAAATATTCTTCTTCTGAAAACCTAATTTTTTAGAATTATTTGGAACTTAATTTTAGACCCTCACATTACCTCACTGAGTTTGACATTGGGACTTACCCAAGTAAAGTAAATAATTGATCACACTGATATTTAATTATCTATATTATTTCTTGGTGCGATCATTTTTTACCGATCCCTGATTAACAGCTACAAAAATTAAAATGACGAATTAAATAGGGTGATTCTAGTACTGTCAAAATGACATCGTTGTTGGAGAGGTATACGGTTTACGGTTAATTTTAAATAATTTAGATTATAGGTTTTTCACTCCCGGGTAGTATGAGCCTCGATTTTCTTGTGCATATTTTCTCTGTTTATTTTTCAACATTTTTATTTATTTTATTTATTGTATATATTTCCTATGAATATCTCTAACAATTATTTTTTCATTTTCGTGCAATGCACCCGGTAGACTCGGAGCGGCTTTTTCGGAGGCCGACGCAACTCGAAGCGACCAAAGGTTGGTGATTCTATGGACCGATCCCACTAAGGAGGTGCGAAGAAATCATTGATTGGAGAAAGTGTGTTTTATTCATTTATTTTTGCAATTAATATGTAACAATTTGCTTATTTCCAATGACCTTCGTTTTAAGACTCACGCTTGTACCTGAGCACCAGACACTCGGTCTATCAGTCCATATTTTTGTGGTGTTTGATGTAGATCTAAGATTGCACATCAACTATCAGAGCATGATTTATTCTTACGCTCGTAATCTTAGATCTACACTTCTACACTTAATAAACACACTAGATGGTCTAGCTAACCAAAATTTAACATGTTCTTTACTCGATAATAGAACCGTATGTTTTAGGTGAGGTTTTTCTGGTGCATTCATATAGATTAATTTTCAATTCTGTTTAGCATATGTATGGGGATTACGAGGATCACTATAAGTATTTCCAACTTAACCACACATCATTGTTTTATCAAATTGCATCGGCTTTCCGACTTCTTTCTCTGTGTTTTCTCACTTAGGATTCAAAGAAAATTAGGTTTAATAAACATTATTGATTAATTAAAATCAGATAAAACTTGGATACCATTTTCTTATGGGAGAGTAACCCTGACCCTTGTGTATAGGTATATACATCCAAACTATGAGTGGGTGAGGACGTAGTTGTAAGGTTAGAGCCCGAAACCATGGACCTACACCCTAAGTCTCCAGATCCAACTCTTGCGAGTTTGGGGGGCTATAAGTGCTTGCCTCCGACTATAATCGATGTTTTGGGCATGCCAATACTATTTTCTTTAGGGGTCTGATATAACCCAACATCCCGGGCAGATCACTTCTTTTATTGAGGGATAGTAGAACCACGTCTGGGCATCCGGACGACACATACATGTGTAACAAACAAGAAAGTTATTTTATCACCAATTTAAAATTGAAAAGATAATCGATCAGACTTTTGCAACCTTCACTATGTTAAGTTGGTGAACTTGGGGTTTGCATTGCGTATTATACTGTGTGTGTGTTCAAAGATCATTGCACTTGTATACATATATCGAGGTTCGTGAATCATTCTCCCCTTCCTTTTCGAAGATGTTGGTATTCATACCCATACTATGTGGGTCAAGCCTACACGACCATATCCCGACCATCTTTGTCATCATTTTCATTTTATAAGAACCCTTTCTTTGAGTCACTTCTTCCCCAGCCATCATCCGCTTCACCCTCATTCCACCACCCCACTCCTTCCTTGGTTCATACATAGCCAATAATAAGAGGAAGAACATTATATCTGAGTATGTTCCAATCCGACATAGATACTACGCTTTCAGCACGTTACACAGAATGTCATCACACATACGATGATGGCCTTGAAGAGCTCTCTAACTGACAATCTCATATTGCCTGTCGGTGAATTTCACCAACAACGATGGATAATCATTTTGACGAAAGTGGAGCGCTTAGGAGCGAATTCTGATGTCCAATGTGCCTCTCTTCTTCAGATGGAGTCATTAATTAGATCCAATGTCCCAAGTGCCTCTCTTCTTTAAGCAGACAACCTACCCCTTTTCATAGGGTGGAGTCATTATTAGATCTAGATTCCGACCCATTTGCTTAAAACGGTCATAACTCGTGCTCCCAAGCTTGGACTTTGACATTCATGGACTCGTTGGAAATCTTTCAGTGGACTATATGCAATGGAATGATTTTGTCCCATTTAAATGTCAGATGATATCTATATTTCAAAAACATGGGATTTTACACTGTCCAAGCGTATATCTAGTTGAGACTCATACACGCTTACATCAATGACTCGTGTTAATTTAAAATGACACACCTTTATCGCGCGACTCCGATTCATGAAATATTAGGTGCATCGAAATCGTATTGACACGATGCATTCATCCAGATCAAATTACCAAATGTTGTTACGAGATTAAAATCTTTAAGATATTTCGTAGCACACTTCGATAATTAGGTTTTCTAGAAACGACATTTTAACACATCCATCTAGGTCATTTCACTCCTCTCATTTCGTGTTAGCGGTGGAATACGTCTATGTTTGGAACTATTATTCTTAATTTAATTATGATTTTTTGCACAGTAGTATTTCTTTTTTCTAGACTACTTTTCATGCCATCATTTTTAAGTGCATATTCCTTTTTGGATTCATCCACTGTCTAAAACACACAGATCCGAATAGGATCCTTCATCTATGGATGTCAATTCACATGTATCCATTGTGTACCCGACATGAACCTACTCTATTTAATGATTCGAAACCTATCATGTTTATTTTTAGGCAGGTTTCGATTTGTAACTTACTACCTATGCGAGTATAGGTTCGAGATTCCCTTACTGGTATCTGAACTCGAACATGACCCAAACTTAAATACATATTCATACACACATTGTATACATGTGTGTGTGTGCATTTATGCATTTCACCTTATTTAACTTAGTCATACATAACTCATATCTAATCATTTTAAGCTCACATATGCAAACTCTCTCTATTTCCCCTCATCTATCCACTAATTCAGATCCAACTGTCTTTTTTACGTATATTATACATACATTTTTAATCAATATATATATACCATCCAATTAATACAAGTTCATGATTTACTATGCACATGTATTGCATATATTTGACATCCACACTAAGTACAAAGATTGTGTGTTTCATGACAAACTACATGTCATCGTATTGCACATGTTCTATATACCTATGCAATATGTTTTCCAAACTATTTATGCTACTAATTGATTGAGAATTGACTTTATGTTGGATGTGTGTGAAATTTCTATGTAACTTGATTTTAGTATCTGTTTTTGAGAACATAACATAAGTATAATTAGTTTATGATTAATTATATATATGATGTGTGGATACCCATTGGGTATATAAATATTGTTGAGCATATCAGTATTTATTTAAATTTATATATTTAATAAATAGACAAATTTAAGTAGTGATTTTATGAATGGGTATTGGATATGGGAATACAAATATCAATCTTTTTGCTCCAAAAGGCATTCGTGGGTGGATCCGTATAAACAACCTCCCGTGATCTGCTGCGAGAGATCCGATCGAGCTATTTCCCAGAATGGAGAGAGAGACAAAACTATCTCCCATTCTGGGTATCAGTTGAAAATATTTCCCGGACTGGGTATATATCGGCAAATGGTTTGCCGCTCGCCTATGTGGCACGGCAAACCATTTGTCGTGCTTACGTGTACAAAGCGGCAAATGGTTTGCCGCTTACGGCAAACCATTTGCTGCGAATGGCCATTCCCGCCCAAACCTGTACAATGCTTTAACTTAAGAGTTTACATGTTTATATTGTATTTATTTAAGATTAAATTTAAGATACTAATAATAAATATTATGTAACAATAGAAAATACATTTATATAAATGTGATTTTTTATTAAATAATGATTATTTAATTTAAAAATTTAATTCGTATAGTTTTAGCAATTAATATGTTATGATATAACTTAGTAAGAGTTTAGTAGTGTAATTGGTATTTATTTATGAATAAAATTAAAATATTAATAATAAATATTATGTAACAATTAAAATTACATTTATATAAACGTGATGTTTTAATAAGTAATATTTATCTAATTTTAAAATATAATTCGTTTAGTTTTAGCAATTATTATGTTATGATATAACTTAAGTAAGACTTTAGTAGTGTATTTGGTATTTATTTATGAGTAACTTTAAAACATTAATAATAAAACTATGTAACAATTAAAGATACATTTATATAAACGTTATGTTTTATTAAGCAATAATTATTTAATTTAAAAATATATTTCGTATTGTTTTAGCAATTAATATGTTATGATATTTATAATTAATATGTTATGGTACTTATAATTTCTATATTAGATATTTGTATACTATTATAATAAATATCTTTATATGTAGATGAATGTTGGATCTTTTAACATGGAGTTAACAATAAAGTTCTTTAATTTATATTAAAATTAAGTGAATATTTTTAACATGAGAACTGAAATATATTTAACATGTAACTGGAACACACATACATTCATAAATTCTCCAAGTAGTAGAAGATGAAATATTTCATTTACTTGAAAAAGATACATGCAGAATACATACGCAAGAGACCCTTAAAGTAGACATAAACATCACTAGTTTTCAAACATAACAACAAAATGTACTAACTCTACTGACGACCTGACCTCATTCGCTCTCCACGCAGTGCACTCAAACGTGCATACTTCAATGCGATGGTGTAATGTAGATCAGCTAAGTCAGCGTATAAAGTTTCTTCCTCATCGACAGGTTCTACAAGCGGTGACGTCTCGCTATAGGATGAACTCGGGATCGGACTGCCTTGCGGGGAATAAGGGGTGAACTGTGACTCTGTCTCTGTCGTCTGGAGATGAGGTACCATCTCCACTGGCTCCGGTTCTAATGCGGTTGGTGCCCTGCTTGGGGCCGTAGATGGCGGTGGATGCGCTGACGGTGGAGCGTGGGATGGTACACGGCTGGAGGCCCAACTGGGTGGAGCACGTAGTGCTAAGAAACAGTTGTCGGGCAGACGCACCGACTTGCGAGCTGTGATACGTGTCTTGGCCATGTCCTGTTCGAATGTTAATTAATTTGAAAAAATAATGTAGAAATCAACGTTAATGTCATTAATAGTCATAAAAATAATATTATTTTGCACGAAATTGGATAACAACATTAAAGAAAAGTTAAACCAAAATATCATATTTTTTACGTAAATGGGGATAACATAAGGGTACAATCAATGAAACCATTTTTTTATTTGGTGTACAATATGTGATAGTGGTCCCTTTGATGAAGATGCTTTCCCTTTCTCCCCCCTCCTTTGTTCTCCTGTCCCTGAGCCTGAGCCTGCCTCTCCCCTTCCCGCTGTTGTCCCCCTAGCAGCATCGCCCTGACCCCTACCACGGCTTGCAATGGTTCTTCTCTCAGGTTCACCACCCCCTCTCTGACTTGATACGTTTGAAGCACGAGGTGGCTCCTGTATTGTCACTGGCAAGGATTCAGTGGATACTCTGGGGAGATCCATTGCTGATGATTGCATACCCCAAGTTGCTGGTCCAGCGCCATAACCCGGGAGCCCAACCAAAGAGGGCTGGCTTTGACTTGGCCCCATGTGCCAGAAGAATTGATGTACTTGAGAGGGCTGAGCTTCCTGTGTGGAAAGCAAGTCAAATGATGGTAGTGCGGAACCCATCTGCTGCATCTGAGGCATGTAGGGCTGGGTGTAGGACTGTGTCGCCTGATACGACGGTCGAACTTCCCCTGCCCCGGAAGTGTATTGATCACCCCACTGTTGGGAAGCAAACGTCGTGGGCTCGGTGTATGAAGTGTATATGGGGGGGGCATCATGTATTCCCGGATCCACCAGTGACATATTGTGGATGGTGTAGTCCACATAACCAATCAGTTGTCGCAATTCAGTGCTCCTTCGATGTTTCGTCATCAGTTCCCTCACACGAAACAAGGAGTTCACCTATAAAGGAGAAGTTTAAATCATAAACTACGAAGAAATTATTTCTAAAATATTTTGTATTAGGTACGAAATTACCAGTTGGTTCCACCTCGGTCCGTGTGGTTCATACGCTTGGCGGGGTGGTGGTATGGCCGTAGCAATCCAACGTCGCGTAATCTGCCAATACCAAGTAAGGTAGTCGGACAAGACATCAGTAGGTGTCTTATCCAAATTCCTCTCTTCAACGACATCGTTCAGTCGCTGTTGCCATTGAGCCAGACGCTCTTGATGGTGTAGCCCCCAATCATAGGGCTGATCGTCTCGTGCTCTAGCCCGTCTGTCCTCTGAGGGGAGTTGCGGCATTACATCAGGAATGTGTTGTCTCAACCCAAACTGCCGCATTACCCTATCGGGTGCATGCATGACAACAACGTTGAAGTATATAAGTACTGTCTGCGAACGCCAGATAGCTTGGCCCTCAAGACAAATCTCTGGTAATTGCAACACATGTTGGGCCTTGTAGGGTGTCCACCGCATCTGTTATCAGGAGGGTGTTAATAATGTGAGGGCAAATTATTTTTATGGCCTGCATGTAACCACATGTGCATACTGATTGCTGACCGTTCATCTTAACCGTGTAAGTTCCCTCCGGAGCACGCACTTCGAAATCCGTAAGTGTGAATTGCTCGACCAGTAGACCGCGCGCGGATTGTACAAGGCCATCTGTTAGTTTCTCATATCGGGGCATAAGGTGGCCTGTCATCCGAGCACCAAACTTACGTCTTTCCACGAAGTAGGTGTTGAGCTGGTAAAAGACGGCCATGACAAGTGTTAGCACCGGTAGACCACGTATTCCTCTAAGAACACTGTTGAAACTTTCAGAGAGGTTCGTTATGGTCAGACCCCACCGCCGACCATCATCGTATGCGCATGCCCAATATCGACGATCTCCGCCTTCTTGCCTCATTATCCAATCATATGCATCCGAGTCCGCTGTACGGATTTGATGTAGAATCCTCTCGTGCTTATACTTGCTTGTAACAGCACCTGCACTGTAGAATTTCTTCTGGATCCATCTGTTCGTGTGTCCGGCTCGGTGCATGTTGGCTTGCATGTGACGAAGGCAAAAACGGTGGCAGTGACCTTTCTCAGGTGGAAAATGCCGCGGAAGTAAGTTCTTTAGACCTGGGAATCTGTCACTAATGAAGCATATTCCGTCACGGTCAATGATACCCGACAATTTATGGAGGAAGAACCCCCATGAGTCCAAAGTTTCACCCTCAACAACTGCGAAAGCAATTGGGAAGAGGTGCCCGTTGGCATCAACGGATGTAGCTGCTAAGATGTGTCCTTTATATTTTCCCCATAGATGTGCGGCATCAATAATTCAATACTCAGTACTGGTCGACAGTGTGCGAAACCTTGTATTGATGGAGCGAAAGCCCAGAACAAACGAAAGAAGGCATTTCTGCCTTCTACAGGAGCCCCGGTTTTGGGATCAACAGCCGGTTGATGTTCGAACTCATAAAAGGAACCAGGATTGTAGTGCCTCATCAACCACATGAATCGTCGGATGTCGGCATATGAGCCAACAACATCTCCAAAAATCTTCTCCATTGCTCGTCGCTTCCCATTCCATGCCTTCTTATAAGATATGCGTACTTTGTATCTGTCTTGGACAAGTGATTGGATGACGCTTGGCGTAAGAGTTAAGTTGGACCGTAGAGTGGCAAGAATAAATCTTCCAACAAATTTCGCAGTGCATGTTCGATTGTCAACGAGTAATATTGCATTGCGACAAGTGTGTTCCGCGCGATATCTACGCACAACCCAATTGTTTCGTTGACTATTGTACGATGCATGCAACCTCCATCCGCAATCTTTGAAGATGCAACGTGCAGTATACTGGGAGCTCTTCGAGGTGTCCACCTTGAACTGGACGTGCTTTGTCATGCTCCAAGTGCTTAACTCATCCACTAAGGAAGTCTTCGAGTCGAACGTACGATTCAACCAATAATCTTTGCCGGATGCGCCCTCGGATGTTGGCTCCGCAACTTCATTTAAAAATGGCATCTCCTCTGCAAATGTGCCGAAGATCCAATCATCGGACCCGAAGAAGTCTGGAAGATCCTCCATCGTGTCTAAATCCATCCCATAGTCTACCGGTGGATCAAAAATATGTTCCTGATGTATCGAATGAAGAAGGGACTCTTGACCATGATCGGTCAACACTCCCTCTCGTTGAGTAGTTCTGGTCCTAAACTGTTCTTCATCCTCATCGTCTTCATCGTCGTCTCCTCTTCCCCTTTGTAATTAAAATAAATCTTACTTAATTTATGATATTTATAACTAATTTTTAATTATTTATTGTTGAATTCATAATTAATTGTAGTATAAATTAAATTAATGATAGTATAATTTAATTAAAAAATTCTTAATCAGTATTAATTTAATTGTAATTAATTTAAATTTAATTAATTTATGGTAAAAAATTCGTATTTAATTGTAGTATAATTTAATTAATAAAATCTTAATTAATTTATGGTATTTTTAATTAATTAGTAAATAATTATTTTAAATTTTATTTTATACATAAGTACTTTAATTAAGATTCCTAATTAATGTTTGGATAATTTAAAATCGTAATTAATTGTGGTATACATTAATTTAATGACAGTTTATAACTAATATTATGATTTATTAATTATTTATGACCTTAATTAATTTAGAAAATTTAAATCTTAATTAACTTATGATATTTACATTAATTATAAATTAATTAGTGTTTAATTTATTTATAATTACTACTGTAATTACTGTAATTCATGACCTCTATAATGCATTTGTAATTATTGATTATTAAAATAATTTTCTATATAAGTAATTAATTAATTTATTAATTAATGTTAGGATAATTTAAATTCGTATTTAATTGTGGTCAACATTAATTTAATGATAGTTTATAACTAATATTAAGATTTAATTTAACGGTAGTATAATTAGTAATAATTTTAAGATTCGTAATAATTATTACTCTTATTAAATAAATCTTAATTACTTTATGATATTTATAATTAATTATTAATTATTTAGTGTTTAATTAATTTTCGACATAAGTACTTTAATTAATTTCTGACATAAGTAATAAATTATTTTCTTTAATTAATGGCCTCTACAATATATTTATAATTACTACTGTCCTTACTGTAATTAATGACCTCTAGAATTTTTCTATATTTATTGATTACTGAACTAATTTTCTGCATAAGTATTCAATTAATTCCTTAATTAATGTTACCGTAATTAAATTTATTCCTAGTATAATTAGTAATATTAGTGTGTGTCATGGGGGGATTGTATGCCATTTTAATGTGACTCTAATTTTCCTAATATTATCATGTGGGCATGTGGGCATGTATGTCATCGATTATATAATTCTAAGCTAATCTCCGCGTTAGATGAAATACTACAACTATCAAGAACTAAATAACTTCCTAATTATAGTTATTTCGAAATAAAGAACAACTTCTTAAGTACAACAATTATTAACAATTAAACAACTATCAATAATTATGAAGAACTAAATAACAACTTCATTTTAAGGAATAAAAAAATTTAATGACAACTAAATAATTTTCTACTTAAAGAAAAGACATCTACAATTTATACTTAACAATTATAGAATTTAAATTAAAAAAAATTCCATACCTTAGAAGGGAAGAGAAGTTGGAGATGAAGACCTTGAATGAGGGAGTGAATGAGAGGAATGCTTGAGAGTGTGGGGGGAATGGGGGGCTCGGGCGGGCTATTTATATACCGCCCAGCGGCAAATCGTTTGCCGCTGCACGACAAATCATTTGCCGTGCAGGGCGGGTCGCCGACCGCTTCTGGCGCGCGGTCCCGTCGTCTGCGCCTCGTCTGCGTCGAAGACTGCGCTCCTCGCTGACCGTGCCACTGGGCACGACAAATGGTTCGCCGCGCCTTCCACGTAAGCGCGGCAAATGGTTTGCCACGCCACATGGGCGAGCGGCAAACCATTTGCCGATATATACCCAGTCCGGGAATTATTTTCGTTCCGTACCCAGAATGGGAGATATTTTGGTTTCTCTCTCCATTCTGAGAAAATACTCGATCCGATCAGAATCTCCTGTTCACAGCTTGAAAAGGCGCTCGTGGGTCGACCCGTTTAAATCCCATCGTGCTGTGATCCGCATACGTATGTGACATTCACTCCATCTTCCCCCATTCCCCTCCAGCGGATTCGTATAAACATCTTCGAGAGATCCGATAAGAATCTCTCATTCACTCCGCCCTCCCCCATTCCCCTCCAGCGGATCCGATAAACAACATCCGCTGCAGATCCGATCGAAATCTCTCATACAAGCTCGAAAAGGTAATCGCGGGTGGATCCGTTTAAATCCCCTCGTGTGTGTGGCATTCACTCCCCCTCCCTGATTCCCCTCCAGCTCCTCTCTCTCTAGTTCGGTTCCTTCTCTCCTCTTCCTTGTCGAATTGCGATGGGGAAGAAGAGGAAATCGATTGCGTCGCGCCTGGACGAGGTCGATCGGAGCATGTACTCCACCTTCTGCAGCGCCGCCAACTCCCTCTCGCAGCTATACACCCATGCCATGAACCAGCAGAAGCTCTCTTTCCAGGCCGGCGAGCGCCACGCCTTGGTACGCCCTCGTCGTGTTTGTTGATTTATGTCGGCGTTTCGGTGGATTTGGATTTGCGGGCAGGGGAGAAGTTGCGATCTTTATTGCTTCTTGCTGTGTGTGCGGTGTTTTGATTGTGGATATGCGTGTTTTGGTGGATTTGATTTTGTGGGTTTGCGATTTTTTAGCTTCTTGTTTTGCGACTCTACGGTGTTGGATTGTGCTTTTTCGTGTTTCGGTGGATTTGATATTGTGTTTAGAGCGAAGTTGCGATAATTAGCTCGTTTTGCTGTAATTCTGTGGTGCTCGATGATACCTATGCTTCTTTTGGTGGATTGCAAATTTGTGGGCATGGTTTAAGTTGCTATTTTAAACTATTTTTGTTGTGATTTTGCCGTGTTTGACTGGTGGCCGTGCATACTTTCAGTGGGTTTGATTTTTTAGGTTGGGGCAAATGTGTGCATTTTAGCTCTTTTCGCTGCAATTCTATGACGTTGGATAGTCGTTTTGCGCGTTTCTGAGGGAAATTGTTTCTGGAACATGGGTCAATTTGTGTCTAGCTTCTTTTTCTGTAGTCTCGTGGTGTTTGGTGGTGGTGGTGCATGTTTTAAAGGATTTGATTTCATGGGTAGGTGAAAATTTGTGATTTCTGGCTTTTTTCGTTGTGATTTTGTGGTGCTTGATGGTGGCTATGCTTGTGCTTGTGGATTGATTTGTGGTGCGGGTAAAGTTGGATGCTTACTTTTCTTGGTGCACTTTTGTGGTGGTGTTTGACGATGATTGCTGGGGTTTTCGCTGGATTTAATTTTCTGGGTCGAGGTAAAATTTGTGATTTTTGTAAAGTTTAATGTCGTCTTTGCATGCTTCGATGGATTTGATTTTGTGGGTAGCGGTAAAGTTGTGTTTTTTTGCTTTTTTAATTGTACTTTTTGTGGTGTTTGGTGAATGGTTGTGTTTTTTTTGGCCAATTTGGTTGTGTCTAGGGGTAAAGTTATTTTGTTTTGAGTGTATAATTAGGGTTTGGTGCTACTGTTTTGTGTTCTGATGGATGTGGTGGAGGTGATTGAGGGTGAAAAATGTGTGGTATTATCAGTATCGATTTAGGTCTTTTTGTGTTGGATGATGGGTGTGTTTTTCAGTAAATTTGTTTTCGTTGGTTGGGTGATTTTGTTTTATTTATGCTTTCGAGGGGTGATTTTACTGAATGGAACTATAGAGGTCATACTTTATGTGTTTCAGGTGGTTGTTTTGTTTAAACATCTTTTCTTTGTTAGTTTGTGTTTTGGTGGATCTGGTTTTGTTTTCGGGTGGAAGTATTGTTTTGGTGACTGTTGCTGATTGGAATTGTAAAATAGTAAGCTCCATTGCTTTGTGTTGGGTTGGGGGTGGGGTTGCTTGTTTTGCTATGGATTTATGTGAACTTTTACCTCTCCATTTGTTGATTATAGATTTGATATGCTTTTTGGTGGATTTGGTTTGCTGATAGAATTTGGTGTTATTTATAATATCTATCTACATGATAGAAAATGATTGTGGATTGTGTCATTTCTTATTGTTAACGATTTCTCTCCAATTGATCTACATGTCTCGGAGGGCAAAGGAGCCGCCAGATGCACAAAGCTCAACCCTATCCGTTTGCCATGAACTTTTTATATGAATCCACTGATCAATTGTGAAAGATATGTTGTCATGGTGGAAGCATAGATGGATAAACAAAAACATATGTCCCATTAAATTTAAGAAAATTCCTTTAGATCACAAGTAATAAAAACTACTCCAAAAACACGAATTTTACAATACTATCTGTGAGCTGGAACATTCAGATCTCTCATGCTCAACTTGGGCATGGTTAGACATAGATGGCCAAGTGACTTGGTAGAGTATTTGCAACCGGTCTTCGACATACATATAGAGGATTTCGTTATCCTTGCTTAACAACATTTTGTACAAAATTTTAGTCAACCTTTATACGTGTCATTTACTTATGGAATGCGGTTCCATTTGCAAGAAGTAGATGCCTTGATTCCATTAGACAGAATCAGAAGTTCTACTTGAACCCTGAAATCTTTGAGAAGTCACCACAGTCAGAGGTTCAGTTGAACACGTATACAACGATCCATTTTATGCGTAACCACAGTTGTCTTGTGAAAATGCATCTCATGTAGCCCTTCTCACATTTTTTGGCCAACTGAACACAGTTTTTCACTGGACGTGCAACATGATTTTTTTTTCTAAAAGAATGAAGCAGTATTTATCACATTCGGAATGATTCATTCAGTCAGGTTTTCGAAGAGTGCATTTTTCTTTATAGATTCTGCAAATTGTTACGATGTTATAGACAAAAAATGGTTCCATCCAATTTATTAAAGTGCTCTACCATGGAGATGAGTGCTTGCGGGAGAGGCTTGTCTGCATATTCACTGGTAGTTGACTCCTTGTTTTGACTGGCCTTTAGTGAAAACATTTGGTGGTGACACAAGAGCAGGAATGGTCTAGATTAGGTAGAACAGATGTTGCATTTTTTCTTTATAGATTCTGCAAATTGTTACGATGTTATAGACAAAAAAATGGTTCCATCCAATTTATTAAAGTGCTCTACCATGGAGGTGAGTGCTTGCGGGAGAGGATTATCTGCATATTCACTGGTAGTTGACTCCTTGTTTTGACTGGCCTTTGGTGAAAAACATTTGATTGTGACACAAGAGCAGGAATGCTCTAGATTAGGTAGAACAGATGTTCATAGAAAACTACTCCTTGCATAGATGCCTACAAATTGATGGTCCATCTGAGTTAGTGAAATCCAGCAGGAATATCTAAGTCAGAAAAATGAATGGCCTCTTCCGAGAAAGGGCATTAGTGAGTACAAAGTGGCTCTGTGCTTGATAAAGTATGTGCATGCTATCATGGTAGACATGGACACTAGTCCATGCATATGGTGCAAAGTAGGTGGACATTGGAGAAGCTGGCGCAAGAGAAATACATATAGTTACAAGTGCATGCAAATCTTGCTTGCCTTATGTTTGACAACCTGCACAAGATTGGGCTCATGCTTGTACAATAGTACATTGGAAATGATTGCGAGGAGGGTTCATTGAGATGGATGCATACATCTAGTGATTGTGTATGTTTGTTCAAGCTCATACGAGTCTAGTGTGAGTGAAACTGGTGATGCAAGTGGGCGATGAGTTTGGTGGAGAACATACATGAATTGGAGAAGAGTGATGGGTTTGTTTTTGTAGCACACCAAACATAGTCTCACACCTAGTAATCACAAAGTGTGATAATGAGTTATAGTTATAAATAGTGGGGGTTACTACTAAACAACTTGAGCTTAAACATTTTGGTGTGGTCAAGGGATCTAGTTGGGTCCAAGCCCAACAAGTTGCGAGGGCTAATATTCCCCGTTAATGGACTGGGTATATGGTAAGGGACGTTATAGGTGGTATTAAGGCGGGTTCCCTCTACTAGTGGAAAAGGTTATCCAAGAGGTGGAGCCGTCCTTATCAAAGAAGTAGGAGAAAATGGCTACCTAAGAGCGTGCAACCACCATTATTACTAGGAATAATTGACGTGCTATTGTGCAATGAGAACGTTGCGGTTATAAGTGGGGATGATTGTAGCACCTCAAACATAGTCCTACATCTAGTAATCACAAAGTGTGATAGTGGGTTATAAATAATAGGGACTACTATCAAACAACTCGGGCTTAAGTATTTGTGTTATGGTCAAGGAGTCCAGTTGGGATCAAGTCCAACAGGTTGTGAAGGTCAATTGTCCTCAATAACGACACGTGTCTAGGATCGTTGGCTCGGACGTTACCGATTTTGAACTTGAATGCCTTAAGAGTTGCTTGCTTTGGTTAAACCATGTAAAGAATAAATTTCCATACTTGATACGATGAGGAGCATGCATGGGAAATATAAGGATGCCATGTATAAAATAGGCAATAACAATTACAATTCCAAAAATGAATATGCTCTAATATATTCCTTTAAATGTTTTTACTTCGATTGCTTTTAGCTTATTTATCTCCGTTTCTCTATTGTTTCCCTGTTATTTTTTTGAGATAAAGGGTTGATGGGCCTCCCATGCGATGGCTCACTTGTTTACTCCATTAAATTCCTTAAGAGATATGTGTATGGGCATATATGCGTGCAATTGTTAGTTCCACATCACCTAGTGGCAGGACTTGGTTGAGTTGGCGGGGCTATATAAAGAGCCCTACACCCTTGTACTCGTCGATGAGAAATAACATAGAAGAAACAATCCTTAATGACTTTCTTACGTGGTTCGAGCCTGCTTCTTACTGATTAGAGTCTGTTCTTATTTCAGATTCAGCTGTTATTTATTTTATATTTCACATGGTATCGTAGCAAGTTGATGTTGAGTTCATTCTCGATGTTCAAATTTTATTTTGATGATCTTTGGACTTCAAGTTTTATTTATATTATTCAAAGTCTAAGATGTTGTCATATTTTGTGCTCTCGACACCATATTGTTGAAGGCTCCTTGACCACCGTGATCCCTAGAACACAAGGACGATCCTTCTTGCATTTGCAGCCATAGTTTTTTTTACAAATCTTAGCATGTTACACCTCTCCCATTGACAACTACATCGTAGCAACAACCACAAGGCCAAGATGCTCTAGATGTGTATGACTCTTGCTGGCCAATTCACGCATATGTACCTTGGCGTCTTAAGTTCTACCTTGACTTCGTGATGTAGACCTTGGTGATAACCAAGGAACTTGTGGTGCTTGGCACAATAGAACTCGAATATAGACATCGTGGTGCAACAAAACCTTGGCGGAGCTCGAGATTCGTGGCTTTAGGCATGAACCGAAAAAGACAAGGCAACTATGGTACTTCCAGATTCTAGCAGTGATGCATTCTTCTCCTCAATGGAAACCCTAATGGGTTTACGCTGGGAATTTAAAGTGTTGCCGATGATGTTATGCTATTATAGCTTGGAGGTGTTGCCAATGAGACTCAAACACTTCAATATGCTTGGTCTGCTCATGGAAAACATGATCAATAGCTGTGGAAAAGAAAGAATCGGTTGCATTATAGAGAGGCCCTAGGGTTCTCTTATATATGAGAGAAACCGATTGGGCAAATTACAAGAAGAAGATAAGAAGAAAAGAAATTACATTAACAATATAAAGGATAAATAATATCTCAATACCCCCCTCAAGCGGATCGTAGATATCAATTAGGCTCAGCCGCTCAACTTGGAGTAGCATCTTTGATAAGGCCCTATGACGAAGGCCTTAATAAGTGCATATGTTGTCTGGTCTCCAGAGCTGACGTGAGTAGTGGCGATAAGACCCTTCTGTATCATCTCACGAGTGTAGTGACAATCCATCTCCATGTTCTTGGTCCTATCATGGAAGGCATGATTGTTTGTAATGAAAAGAGCATGATGTCGCATTGGAGGTGCATGGGAAGAGGCACCTCGATAGTCAGGTCAGTAAGAACATTTCTAACCCACACCATCTCTATGCTAGCTTGTGCCGTGGCTCTGTACTCTGACCCTGCACTAACCTCCTATCCTTGGGACACCCAACATAATCTGCATCTACACATACTATAGCTGAAAGTGATGTAAATCTGATGAATAGAAATCCCGTGCCAGATGATGCCTTCAGATACCTCAGAATCATATGGACTTGCATCCATATGTGCCTTGTCTGGGCCGCTCCATAAATTGACTCACTTTGCTCACGGCAACGGATATGTCTGACCTGGTAATGGTCACATATAGGAACTTGCCAACAAGCTCCTTGTACCTCCTCTTGTTGACTTCCTCAGTGTCATCGTCATAGAGCTTCATGCTCGGGTCCATAGAAGTAGTGGCATGTCCGCAATCTGCCATTCCTGTCCCAGAAAGAAGATTTGTAACGTACTTCCTTTGGGTCATCACAAGACCTCGTTGGTTCCTGGCAAATTCCAGTCCACGGAAGTAACGTAAACTACCAAGGTCCTTGGTCACAAACTGTTGACCTAGGAAGTCCTTGGCAACTTGAATGCCCTGCTTGTCATTCCCTGTAACAATAATATCATCAACATAGACAAGAATGGCAACTGTACCTCTCCGAGTCCTGTGCATAAACAAAGATTGATCGTCAGTCGATCGCACAAACCCCTGTTGCTTTATTAAGTCCAAGAGCTTCTAGAACCATGCTCTTGGACTCTGCTTAAGGCCATAGATATCCTTGTGTAGCTTGCAAACCTTCTGACACTCCCCCTCAGCAGTAAACCCAGATGGCTGCTGCATGTAGACCTCCTCCTGTAGATTACCATATAGGAAGGCATTCTTCACATTAAGCTGGTAAAGGGACCAATCTCTTGTCACAACATATAGAAGGATACACAGAGTAGAATGCCTGGAAACTGGAGAAATGTATCTTGATAGTCCACCCCATATGTCTAGATGAAACCACATGCCACAAGTCTCGCCTTATAGCGATCTACACTGCCATCTGCACAATACTTCACAATGAACACCCATTTGCACCCAACAACGGAAGCACCAACTAGAGTTGAAACAAGACTTCAAGTGCCACACGACTGTAGCACAACCATCTCCTCCTCCATGGCTAAACACCACCGACTGTCCTAAATAGACTCCTGATATGTCAGTGGTATCTTCACTGCTGATAGTGTTAAGGTAAACCTCCTGAAATCCTCTGACAGTCTGTTCAAGGAAAACTGGGCAGCTGGGCTGCAAGAGGATACGTAGCACATGTACGTCTCTGCTTTGCCAAGTTCTGAACATGTAAGTTTCCCTCTTGAGAGGGCACCTTCTCATCCTGTATGATATAATGCTGCACAGACAACTCAATAGTGCCATCAGTAGAAATAATGTGCTCATTACATATGTGAGGTGTGCTGGATGATGATGAAGACCTGTGAGCAGGGGGAACAGAGCGAGAAATGCGAGTAAAATGTAGGTGGTGATCCAGGGGCAGCCACAGTAGCAGGTGGAGGAGTATGAGTAGGTAGGTGGTAGTAGAGGAGGTGGTGGTAGAGGCGTAGAGCATGAGTAGATGGAGGTGGTGGTATGACAGTTGGAGGTGGAGGCATGTAGATCTCTGCGTTAGAGTCTGATGGGGCTAGTATGTCACCTGTAGGAGAAAAATACATGACAAACTCAAAGAAAGTAACATCAGCACTAACAAAGTATTTTTACCGAAACAAATCAAAGCAACGGTACCCCTTTTAGGTACGAGAGTAGCTGGCAAAAACACACTTGACAACTTTGGGAGAGAGTTTGTCACGACCTAAAGAGAAGTCATGTACAAAAGCAACCGAACCCACCACACGAGATGTAAAGGAGAAAATATCCTTCTCGAGAAACACAATCGAAAAAGATATTTTCTCTTCCAACACAGAAGAGGGCATACAGTTCACTAGATAACATGTAGTGCGGACCACATCGCCCCAGTAAGCGTGATGAGCACGACTCTGGATCAACACGGTTCTGGTCCCATCAAGTAAGTGACAGTGTTTGCGCTCGGCAATACTGTTCTGTTGGGATGTATAAGCACATGAAATTTGGTGAACAATGCCAAAAGATCTAAGAAACTCGGAAAGGTGTAAGATGCAGATTTCTAATCAGTACGCATATATTTGACATTGACAGAAAAGATATTCTTTATCTCATTAATGAAAGATTTGATAACAGACCCAACCTCAGACTTACTGTTCAATAAGAAAGCCCAAGAAAGCCTAAAAAAATCGTCAACAATGACCAGATAAAAACGGTATCCCTGGTGATCAGGGACACGACACGGTCCCCAGATATCTAAATGAAGGAGCTCAAACAACTGAGAACAACTCTGACTCTGACGAGATAGAAAAACTGGCAAGCCTCGCACTAGAAGGAAGACCTCGTGGAAATATGCGGGAGGACATGTCACAGATCTGCAGAGGAAGGTGGTCAAAATGAAGGTGCCATAGGTATGGTAAGACTGGTCCAGTAGGAATAGTAGAGACACCAGCATGAGGAGGTTGGACCAGTCTATAGAGCTTCCGCTGCTCACGACCACATCCAATCACCCTGTCTGTGAGTAGGTCCTGAAACACAGGAGACGAGGGGTCAAAAATGGCACGACAATACATATCCTTAATAATTTGACTAATGGAGAGTAAGTTCATCTGAAAATCATGGGCATATAAAACATTATGTAGGCGCGTAGATGGCATCAGATGTACCTCCCTCTGTTCTGTGATAGGTAAGTGGACTCCATTAACAATAACAACCCATCTAACAGGAGGTATAGTTCTGTAGAACCTCAACTAAGCTCTGTCACCACACAGATGATGGGATGCATCGGAGTCCATGATCCACTCTGTCATATCTGCACCACTACTACCAGTAAAAGCGTAAGCGATACCTGATGAGCTCGAAGAGGCTCTGACTGCGGTATTTGTAGATCCTGTAGTGGTAGTGCCTGCCACTGGAGTTATGATCTCTCGTATACGAGAGACAATATCATCCATGCATGGACCGGCCTGGGAAGCTGGAGTCTCTGAAGGCTTGATCTGTTCTACCACACAAACAGATGCGGGGTATCCATGTTTTTGGTAGCATGTATCCCCTGAGTGTCCTGGCCGCTGGTAGTAGGTGCAAAGACCACACTGACGTCCACCGCCTCTGCTAAAGGGGGTACGTCCTCTGAACTGAGTGGACCTTCCTCTGTCGCGAGAAGCGGCCATCACTGAGGAGGCTGCGGAGTGGAAGTAGGACTAATAAGAAGCCTGCTGAGACGGCTATAAGCCTCCTCCGTGGGAGGTATGGTTGCTCCAGTGAGGAGCTGTGTATGCGCATCATTGTACTCTGGGTCAAGCGCAACTAAGAAAACTCCAACCATTGTGGAGTTCCTATATGTCGTCTGCTGCTATGTAGATGTTACAATAGGCATGAAGCTGTGAAGCTTCTCGAACATGCCACAGAGCGATGAGTAGACCATGGCAGAGGGCGAGCATTCTGCTTGGTCCTGTAGATGTCAAATTGGAGCTGAAGAATCTTGGCCTCATTCTTCGCTTGGGCATAAGTGGATGCCAAAATATCCCATCACCTTAGCGGTGGGCTGATTCTTGATGTCATTAGCTATCTCCGTGGAGAGGATCCCGGATAGTCAAATGCGCGTATACGCATCATCTTGCTTTCAAGAAGCATTGATCCCAATCTTATCCATCAGCTCTGGCTCTGTCAGGATGTGCTCCTTGTTATTGCACTGCATGAGGGTGAGAAATTGCATGGACCACAACTCATAGTTGGTCCCATCCATCTTTATGATGGGAGCTGAGCCCTTAAAGGCACCAGACGAAGAAAAAACATCACCCTTGTTCTTTGACATGTTGGAAGAACGATAAAAAAACAAAATTCAATTGAGAGAGGAATTAGGTCAGGGGCTCCGGTATAGGACCGTCGTTCTGATACCATGTGGAAATGAAAGAATCAATTGCATTATAGAGAGGCCCTAGGGTTCTATTATATAGGAGAGAAACCTGTTAGGCAAATTACAAGAAGAAAATGTAAAGAAAAGAAATTACATAAACAATATAAATGATAAATGATATCTCAATAATAATGTTAAAAATCGAGAATGCGGAAGCGTAATATCAGAGAAATATCTATAACATGAAGAACATCAGGATTTTACATAGAACTCTACTCCGTGAGGAGTGCGATGAAACCACAGGAGAAAGCCACAAATGACTTGTGGTTTCTATTGAACTTTCTCATCTGATACAATGGGTGTGGAGCTTTTTATATAGCCTACATTGACTCTCCAAGTCCAACAAATAATAGATGCGGGACTAACACTAAACCACAGGATGTGGTAATTGGGCCATGAGGGATCCAATTACATATCACTATATGTGACACATATACTCCAACATTCCCCCTCAAGCTGAAGCATGCAATACTCAGCTTGGACAAATAGAAAGAAATCTCAAACTAACAACATAAGGCACTACATACAATATCAACTCAACGCATACTCTACCGTCAGTTGCTGTCGAGGACATTGCTTCTCATGCCGTGCTGGTGAGGAGGGAATAAAGGGCTGAAGTGTGAGTTGAACTGGGTGTCCTCATCGAAGAACATGTGCTATGTGCTATGTACTGCACCTGTCAGAGTCACTGAAACTGGAATGAGTCTCCACCTGGAGAACTCTGGTTCGCAACTGCTTTATCTCTTTGAAGGGCTATACTGAAAAAGGGTTGTGGAAACATCCTTGTCGGAGTCCACGATCGTTGGAGAATGGAGTCTAGAAGTCTCCTCGTCGGAGAACTGGGTCTCTCCCATACTGAGTCGTCGTGGAAACATCCTCGTCGGAGAACTGAGTCGGAGAATGGGATCTCTACTCTAGAGTCCCTATGAAAGCACATGAACACCCTAGCTCACAATTGCTTAGAGAATGAGATCTTTACTTTGGAGTCCCTATGGATCACATGAGAACTCTGAGCTGCCCAAATCAAAGACGGGGACCTCTCAACTGATCGTATGTGCGCATCAAACTGCAGACTCTGACTCTGAACAAATCTGACGTCGAGTCTGAATATGATAATTTGTAGAGTTTGACAACTGGCCTGGAATATGGAAAATCTGACGTGGTATGTGGAAAATCTAACCCTGAACTATGGAACTCTACACAATACCCCCTTTCTCCCATACTGATCGGATAGATGGCAACGGCCAAGTTGTGAGAAGATATGAAAGATGGGGAAAACAAATAAATCACATAAGACGATCTCAATTTTTTTTCTCGACTTTTCTTCTCATAATTTTTAAATCATTTTCTGGCTATTCCTTTTTTTCTAGCCGTTTCCCCCTTTTTTCCCGCGCACGGTTTTTTGTATGCACCTTTTCTAAAAATCCTTTTCCTTTTTTTAAGCATGGTTCAAATAGGGCCCAAAGCTGCAACCCCTCCTTTTTTCCTCAAAACTTAGCTCATTTGGGCCAAAAAAGACGAACTAGGTCTAACACTTCCCCATTTTTTAACTTCAAAATAGGCCCTTAGATGGCTATTTAGGGTTCCCTACTGGAAGGCCTTAAATGTCGGTTTCGGTTACCATTTCGGTATCGACCAAAACAGAATTTCGATGGGATTTCGGTGGAATTTCGATCGAAATTTTGGTCATTTTTTGTACTAGGACCTCCATATTTCGGTCATTTCGGTCATTTCGGCTGAATTTTGATTTCGACTGGATATCGATATTCGACAGAAATTTGACCGAATTTCGCTGAAATTCGAGGCCATGCCCTACTGGTGGGAACCCATCTTACGAAAGATGGGACTTCTCCCATAGTGTCGCCACCGTTTGAAGGAGGATGAGGTCTCGTACGTCGCCGGAAGGGAGCGCCGTCTGGAGGGTTCGGAAGCGATTGAAGGTACATCCCGCAGAGGTGCGGGCAACATCGCCATCGTCTGGGATCTGAGGAACGGTGGAACTGGAGGGGAGGCGGCTGTATCGCTGCTCCCTGGAGCTTGGATGATATCAGAGAGGACTACCACCGTACGATCGGAGAGGCTGTTGGGTGGTTTGGAATCACGGGAGGTGCGACATGGTTGGAACTCTCAATCTCATGATTGGGGATTCTATTTTTCTTCTTTTGGATGCAGTGGAAATCCTTTTCTTAAGCACCAAACTCAAGAGCAATAGGCTTCAAACGCACGGTTTCAGATCATGCACATGGAAATCAACATCGACCGTGTTGCTGCATGTAATCAAGGTTCCTTGCTGACGATAGTCTTGTACATATGGAAGAGATACTCGATTAAGAACCCCGTGCATATCTCAAACTTGGGGGGTCCAGGAACCCTAGTTTTCGAGATCTTTGGCCGAAATTCAGAACTCGCGGGAACTTGTTGGATCTGGAGATAGAATTAAGTCTCATGGAATCGATGGAACTTGCTCTCAAACATGAACAATCTGCTGCTATGATGTAGTTGAATCTTCTACAGTATTAGGTTTTCAAAATAAAACCCTAGAATCTTCTTGAAACTCAGACGAACGAACATGCACCGATAACAATATTTAAGAATAAATTTTCAAAAACATATGCATAATTAGGATTTCAATAGATACCCTAGAATTGAATCTTGAATCTTGAACATAATTAAAGAACATAAAAATCCCTAAGAAACGAACCCACTCTGTTACCATGTTAGAAATCGAAAATGCGAAAGCGTAATATCAGAGAAATATAATAATCTTGAAGAACATCATGATTTTACATGGAACCCTACTCCGTGAGGAGCATGATGAAACCACAGGAGAATGCCGCTAAGGGCTTATGATTTCTATTCACTTTTCTCGTTTGATACAATGGGTGTGAGGCTTCTTATATAGCCCACACTGACTCTCCAAGTCCCACAAATAGTAGATGTGGGACTAAATCACTTGATGTGGTAATAAGACCATGGAGGGATCCAATTACCCACTACTACATGTGACGCATATACTCCAACAAATAGCAATGTACATTGCAGGCTTGTTGTCACAGTAAGGAGGAACAATAGTGGTAGCAGAGAGTCCAAGTTCCTGTAGAAAGGAGACGAGCAAGGTAACCTCTCATGTGGCTCGAGGCATTGCTTTTTATTCTGCTTCTGCACTTGATAACGAAGCAAAAGTCTGCTTCTTGTTTGGCCATGTAACAAGGTTTCTACCAACAAATATGACGCAACCAGTGATAGACCACCTATCCTTAGGAGAGGAGAAATGACACAATCATCATTTGAATAAGTGTTGATGTCAGTGTGACCGTTAGCCCCATAGAAGGGGCTTTTTCATGGAGAGTCATTCAAGTATCGAAGGATCAAAAGAAGATCCTGCCAGTGACTGTAGTGCAACTTCTCCATGTACTAACTAGCTCTGCTCACGACATGTGATATGTCTGGCCTAGTGACTGTAAGGTAAAGCAATTTGCCCACTTGACTTTTATAGCATGCAATGTCTTCAAACATATGATTTGTAGAGGTAGCATATCTGTGTAATTCTGCTGGAATACCTGAAGGTTTGTATACAAATAAGCTAGCTTCTGTATCGATATCTAAATTGTCGAGATATTTCCTATCTTTCTTACAATTTTCTGTTATCTATTTATTTTGTATATTTCATGTAATTTGCCCAATAGGTTCCTCTCCTATATAAGAGAATCAAAGGGCCTCTTATTAATCAATTAATTCATTTCCTTCTACATGGTATCAGAGCGATGGTCCTAGACCGGAATTCCCGTATCTCATCAAACCCTATCCCTACCCGCCCGCCCCCACCTCGACCGTTGCCGTTAGCCGCCCGGATCGCCGCCCCTCCTTCTGACAGCAGCCTAGGCTGTTCGGCCTCCATCCAGCTGCTGCTAGGGTTGGGCATTGGGCCGGGTCGGATCGTGTTTGAGTTGGTCCGATCCGAGCCCATTGAAGTATATGGGCTAATGGGTCGGGCCTAGGCCCATCTTATTTTCAAATTCCAGGCCGAAGCCCAAATCCAGCCCAAATAAATGGTTTGGAGTTCGGATTGGGGCCGGTCAGTTTAACACCTATGTACACCAATATCATGCGTTCAATTCTTCTTTCATTTGTCTGTTCGTTTCTTATGCATGTGCGCGTATTTAAGACTTTAAGTGTCCTAACTAATTTGTGATTCTGACATTAGTTGTATGGTGGAAAAAGAAATGTGGTAAAAAATATGGCGACTTAACGGTCTTAACCACCATTTAATTTACCGTTACATATCTATTGTAGATGTGGGCACTATGACCCAATACATATTGGTTGCTTACAGTTGTACATGCTCTAACACTTGAGACACATGCTACATTCTTTCATATTAATGTAACAATCTTGCATAGCAATGTAATAATGTCCTCAATCCACACTAATGGATATGATTATTAATTTTTTTTTTGAAGTCTAAAAACTTCGGGGGATACACGAAGTGGTGTTCACCCAGCTTTATTAAGAATAAAAACCTAAAAACACACACAGGGAAACAAACAAAAGAAAGAGGGAGATGCCCACAAAAAGCCCAGCACAACAGCCGAGCGGACATACAATAACCAACATGCTACACCAACATCCAGTCGACTACAAGACGGGCAGAAAGAGAAAACATTTTCTTTGTAAAAGCGCTGACCCCTAAAAATAGCCTCGTTCCGCCCCAGCCAGATCGCCCAAATGTACGCCAAGGGACGCAAAAGATCATTACGATCCCTGTCCTTGTTAGACATCAAAGACTCCCAGAAAGAAGCCGAGTCAGCAGTAGCAATCCAGCCCAACAACGCCGCCTCCCAAACGCCCAAAACCACAGGGCATGTAAAAAAGAGATGCTCCAACGATTCGACGCCGCAGCCGCACAGAGCACATTCCTCCGAGACCGAGACGAGCATCCTCGCGCAACGATCCCTCGTTAAAAGTCTTTTCCTCCGAAAGAGCCAGAGGAAGATGCCAACCCTCTCCGGAAGCCTCAAGCCCCACACAAAGCTGCAGTCACGAAGCAAAGAATCCACCCGCGGCTGGGAGGGGGGACAAATCGCCAGGCAAGCCTTCTTTGTCGTGAAATGTCCCCCCCTCCAGGCCTAGTGATCCCTCCCCCTCGTAGGCTAGACGCACCACCAATAGCGTCGAAAAGACTGAGCAGCTCCACGAATCTTTGGTCCGAAAGGTTGCCATGAAGGATATGATTATTAATGGGTCTAAGCATTTATCCTATACTCTAAATAAGGATATGAAAAGTTAGAATATGATTTGAAACAAACATGAATACTGAATATAATTATATTGTATAGGTCGAGCTATCAGACTTGCGGGTTGGAGCCTTCTCAGGCTTGAACCGGACCCGATAATCAATATGGGCTCATTTTGGGGTCCACGATCTGCCCACTAATTTCGGGTTTGGGTTTGGGTCGGGTTATGCGGGTCGGATTTTGGATCCGATTGAGCCTATCCAACCCAATGCCCAACCCTAGCTGCTGCCCTCCCATCGCCGCCTCGACCTGCTTAGGCCGCAGCCCATGCCTCCAGACCGCCGCCATTGCTACCCTAGGTTGCCTTGGCCATTCAGGCCTCCTGGACGCTACACCTGCTACCCTACGTCGCCTCGGTTGCTGAGGCCGCCATCAGCCTCCCGCATGCTTCCGTGCAACTTGGCAGGTCGTTCAACGGTCGAAACTGGTCTGATTTTGATCGGAAAACGTGATTTCAGACCTATAAATCACGTTTTCCGGCCCTAGCGAGCAACGTCGATTGATGAAGATTGTTGTATGAGTCTACATGTACAACCAATCCTTCGTATGATCGTGTAGACCCGTCCATCGGTCTACTCCCCAGTTGAGTTCCGTTATTCGGCATTTTTTTATCATGTCAGATAACAAGGGTGACATTTTTTCGTCTGGCGCCTTCAAGGGCCCGACTCACATCGCTAAGATGGATGGGACCAACTATGAGTTGTGGTCCATGCAGTTGCTCATCCTCATGCAGTGCAACAACAAGGAGCACATCCTGACAGATCCAGAGCCAACGGATAAGATTGGAGCAAATACTTCTTGAAAGCAAGATGATGCGTATGCACGTGTTTGGCTGTGTGGAACCCTCACCACAGAGATAGCCAATGATATTCTGAACAGCCCACCGCCAAGGCGATGTGAGATACTTTATCTTCCACCTATGCTCAAGCGAAGAATGGGGCCAAGATTCTTCAGCTATAATTTGACATCTACAAGGCCAAGAAGAATGGTCGTCCTCTGCACGTGTACTACAGTTCACTCCATGGCATGTTTGAGAAGCTTCATAGCTATATGCATATTACAACATCTCTTGAGTAGCCGAAGGTATATAGGAACTCCACGATGGTTGGAGTTTTCATGGCAGGCCTTGATACAAAGTATGATGCAACACATACCCAGCTTCTCACTAGAGCTACCATTCCTCCCGTGGAGGAGGCCTATAGCCGTTTCAGCCAGATTATCATGCCTCCTACGACCACTTCTCAGCCCTCGTCAGCTATGGGTTTCTGGTGGTCGAGGGGTGACGACACAGTCTCGAGAACGCACCCCTCATGGCGGAGGCGGTGGACGTCTGCGTGACCCTTGCACCTTTTGCCGTCGACCGAGACATGCATAGGATACATGCTACCAGAAGCATGGATATCTTGTCTCTAGTCGCGTGGTAGAGCAGATTGAGCCTTCAGGTACTCTTGCTTCCGAGGATCATCTAGTCGCGCGTAGAGCAGATTGAGCCTTCAGGTACTCTTACTTCCTAGGCTGATCCTCGCCTGGATATATCGTCTCTCGTATTCGAGAGATCATGACTCTTGTTGCATGAACCACCACTACAGATACTGCAACCGTAGCTAGAGCCTCTTCGAGCTCCTCAGGTATCGCTTACGCTTTCACTGATAGTAATGGTGCAGATATGATAGAGTGGATTATGGACTCTGGTGCTTCGCATCATCTTTGTGTAGACAGAGCACAACTGAGGTCCTACAAGATCGTACCACCTGGTAGATGGGTTGCCATTGCCAATGGCGACTATTTACCCATTACAGGACATGGGGAGGTGCATTTGACGCCGTCTATGCGTCTTCAGAATGTTTTATATGCTCCTGACTTTCAGATGAATTTAATTTCCGTTAGTCAAATTACTAAGGATCTGCATTATCGTGCCATCTTTGACCCTTCGTCTCTTGTGTTTCTGGACATACTGACGGGCAAGGTGATTGGATGCGGTCGTGAGTAGCGGGACTCACAGACTGGTTTAACCTCCTCATGTTGTCGTTTCTACTATACTTACTGGACCAGTCTCACCTTATCTGTGGTACCTTCGTTTTGACCACCTTCCTCTGCAGAAGCTATGCCATGTTCTCCCTCAGATTTCCATGAGATCCTCCTTCCAGTGTGAGGCATGCCAGTTTGGGAAGCATCACCGTTCCTCCTTTCCATCCCGTCAGAGCAGTTCTCAGTTATTTGATCTCCTCCATTTAGATATGCGGGGTCCGAGTCATGTTTCTGATCACCAGGGACATTATTTCTATATAGTTGTTGTCGATGATTTTTCTAGACTTTCCTGGGTCTTTTTATTGAAGAATAAGTCTGAGGCTAGATCTGTAATCAAATCTTTTATTAATTGAGATAAAGAATATTTTTTCTACCAATGTCAAATATATTCGTTTTGATAATGCCTTAGAGTTCTGCAACTTACATCTTTCTGACTTTCTTAGATCTCTTGGAATTGTTCACCAACCTCATGTGCATATACATCCCAGCAGAACAGTGTTGTCGAGCGCAAACACCATCACTTACTTGGTGTGACCCGAACATTGTTGATACAGAGTCATGCTCTTCATGCCTAATGAGGAGATGCTGTCCTCATGGCTTGTTATCTGGTGAACCGCATGCCTTCGTCTGTGTTGGGAGAGAAGATTCCTTTCTCGATTGCGTTTCCCGAGAAGGATCTTTTCTCTCTTACACCTCGTGTGTTTGCACTATTTGGTTCAGTTGTTTTTGTTCATGATGTCTCTCCAGGTTGGGACAAGCTCTCTCCCAGAGCTGTCAAGTATGTTTTTGTTGGCTACTATCGCACCCAGAAGGGGTATCGTTGCTTTGATCCGCTCAAGCGGAAATACATTGTCAGTGCCGATATTACTTTCTTTGAGTCTGTCATGTATTTTTCTCCTACAGGTGACATATTAACCCCGTCTGACTCTGACGATGAGATTTTACATGCTTCCACCTCCTATTTTTGTACCACCACCTCCCTCTACTCTTGCTCTTCCACCACCACCTCCTCAACCACCACCACCGCCGTCGCCACCACCTACACATATTCCTGCCTCTACACCTGCTCATGTGGCTCCACCTCGTACTGTGACCCAGTTTTTGCCATGTGTTTTTACTCGCAGGTCTCAATCGGTTCCCCTTGATCACAGACCTTGCCCATCATCCAACATGCCTCGGGTATGTAATGAGCACATTGTTTCTACTAATGGCACTACTGAGTTGTCTGTGCAGCAGGATTCCATTCAGGATGAGCAGGTGCCCTTGGTAGTTGATCTTGATGTACCCATTGCTCTACGCAAGCAGAAATGTATGTGTGATACTTATTCTCTTGCAGCCCAAGTTTCCTTGAGTATACTGTCGGAGAATTTCAGGAGGTTTACCTTGGCATTATCAACAGTAGAGATACCACGGATTTATCAGGAGGCTTTTCAGGACAGTCAGTGGAGATCAGCCATGGAGGAGATGGCTGCGTTACAATCATGTGGTACGTGGAGTCCTGTTTCTGCTCCAGTTGGCGCATCCGTTGTAGGATGCAAATGGGTGTTCACTATGAAACACCGTGCAGATGGCAGTGTGGATCGCTATAAGGAGAGACTTGTGGCACGTGGGTTCACCCAGACATGTGGGGTGGATTATCAGGATACTTTCTTTCTAGTTGCCATGCATTATACTCCGCGCATACTACTTTCTGTTGCTGTGTGACACGAGATTGGCCCGTTTAGCAGTTGATGTGAAGAAAGCCTTCCTATATGGTGATCTACATGAGGAGGTCTAACATGCAACAACCACTTGGGTTCGTTACTGAGGGGGAGTGTCAAAAGGTTTGCAGGCTTCAAAAGGCTATCTATGGCCTTAAGCAGGGTCCAAGAGCATGGTTTCATAAGCTCTCGGACTTGATAGAGCAGCAGGGTTTTGTGCGATCAACTGCAGATCTCTCTTTGTTTGTGTACATGACCCAGAGAGGTACTTTCCTCATCCTTGTTTATGTTGATGATATTCTTGTTACAGGGGATGACGGGCAGGGTATTCAGAGTGCCAAGGACTTCCTAGGTCAGCAGTTTGTGACCAAGGACCTTGGTAGTTTACGTTACTTACTTGGACTGGAGTTTGCCAGGAACCAACACAGTCTTGTGATGACCCAGAGGAAGTATGTTACAAACCTTCTTTCAGAGACAAACATGGCAGATTGCAACCTGCCACTACTCCTATTGACCCAATCATGCAGTTATATGATGATGACATTGAGGAGTTCGACAAGAGGAGGTACAAGGAGCTTGTTGGTAAGCTACTATATGTGACTATTTCCAAGCCCGACATATCCTTTGCCGTGAGCAAAGTGAGTCAGTTATGGAGCAGCCTAAATGGGGCACATATGGATGCAATCCATATGATCTTGAGGTATCTGAAGACTTCACTGGGTACGAGACTTCTGCTCAGCAGAGATACATCTCTTTCAGTTACAGCATATGCAGATGCATATTATGCTGGGTGACCAAAGGATAGGAAGTCTACTTCAGGTTTCGCTGTGGTCATAGGGAATTCCCTGGTTTCTTGGAAGAGCAAGAAGCAGAGCGTGATTTCCAGATTGAGTGCTGAGTCAGAATACATGGCCATGGTGCAGGCTAGCACGGAGATGATGTGGGTTAGATCTGTTCTTACTAACCTAACTATAGAGGTGCCTCTTCCCATGGACCTCCAATGTGACAATCAGGCTACTCTTTTCATTGCCAACAACCCAGCTTTTCATGAGAGGACCAAGCGCATAGAGGTGGACTGTAGTCTGTCACTACACCCGTGACATGATACAGAAGGGTCTTATTGCCACTACTCATGTCAACTCTAGAGATCAGACAACAGATGTTTTTACTAAGGCCCTAGCTAGAGGGCCTTATCAGAGATGTTGTTCCAAGCTGAGCCTTATCGATATCTACGCTCCAGCTTGAGGGGGAGTGTTGAGATATTTCCTATCTTTCTCACGGTTTTCATGTTATCTATTTTAGTAATTTTCCCAATAGATTCCTCTCCTATATAAGAGAACCCAAGGGCCTCTCATTAATTAATTAATTCATTTCCTTCTACATAAACAATACTTCCTCTGTGACAAGTGTGATCCCTATGACTGTAGTACTGCATATCACCTTAATGCCTATGAAGTATCAGAGTTGCTCTGTCATCAGCAGTGATAATCTTGTCATCAACATAAACAACAAGCATCACAATACATGAGGACCTCCGTTTAACGAACACAAGATTGTCAAGTGCCATCCTATGGAATCCCAGAGAGTTGATTTCAAAAGTGAGCCTGTCAAAACACGCTTGTGGACTCTGTTTATGCCGTAGACAACCTCACGAAGTCGGTATACATATTCCCCCTCAGCTTAGTTACCTAGTGTCTACGTCATGTAAACTTCCTCCTCGAGGTCACTATAGGAAGGCGTTCTTCACATCTAGATGAGAGACGAGCCAATTCTTGTTGGCAGTAACAGAAAGTATTGTGTGAATAGACCCCGTCTTTGCCACATCAGAGGTCTCAAAATAGTCGATGTCATAGGTCTGAGTGAAGCGTTTGGTCACATGCCTATCTTTCGATCTGTCAATAGAGCCATCTGGAGAATGTTTGGTCGTAAAGACCCATCTACATGCAACATGGTCACGCCTGGCGGATACGGTACGAGGTTCCACGCATTCCTAGAGGTAGAGATGAGCATGGGAAGGGTTGGGCTAGGCTTGAGCCCATTTAAAAAATCGGGCCTTGAGCTAGGCCCGGGCCCACAATTTTTTTTGGTAGGCCCAAGCTCAGTTCTGACCCAATTCATTTGGGCCAAGCTTGGGCAGGCCCGCACCAACCCATATGACACAACATTTGAAAAGACTTTTTTTTTGCTCTAGATCGTGTAATGTATGGCTTTCAATTAGGCTATGCAGGACTCCCACACCCTGTCTTTGTATATTATGCTGTCCATCATTATGATTTAATCGTGATAAAAACTAAATTCCCAAAGTTTTCGATTACCATTGGTCAAAGTATAAACCAACTGTCCACTGCAGTGGCACAGCCATGTAATATCAACAGGCCGAACCAAAATATAGAAAAATGGTAAGTTGGTGAACCAAGTCTGTTGAATGGGACTTGTACCCACATCAAACAAATGAAACGTATTTCATATGTATACGAAGACGAGCATGGGAGCTACACACTGTTTGGAAATCTAACCCTTGTAATTTCGACTATACGCATATAAAATAATCAATAAAGATCCTCGAGAACCTATGCAACATCGAAGTTGCTAATTGCAAATATGCAAATACAAGGGTGGTTCTTTCTTAATGGTTGCAAAGCTCCATTCCTCGACCATGAGAAAAAGAGAGGGGAGAGAGAGACATTGAGATGCGTACCTCTTTATGATCAAGAGGCACACAAGAGTAGAGTAGGAGGGTCTCTGACAGAGTAGCCTCTGCACCAATAGGGGTGGGGTCGCAATCAGTGGGGTGGGATCGCGAGCAAGAGGGGGTGGGGTAGCGATTGGCGAGCCGATGGGGATGGGGTTACAAGTCTCGGCATCGGTGGGGGTGGAGTAGCGAGCATCCACATCAGTGGGGGTGGGTAGCGAGCCTCCACATGGTGGGGTGGGTGGGGTAGTCTGCGAGCCTTAGAATGCGGTGAGAGGCCGAGAGGGAGAGGGTATCATGTAGGTAGGGATCAGGGAATCGGGAGTCGGGTATGGTGGGGGTGGCTAATTAGCTATTGGCTAATCTTATGTCTAGAATATTATTAAGTAGTAGAATGGGCTAGGTCGGGCTTGTGAATACCATAGGGCATTGGGTCAGGCCATTGAGCCTATATTTGTGCTTTCATTCAAGCTGGGCCGGTGGGCCTATTGGGTTGGCTGACCGGAGCCCAAGACCGGCCCAAAATATAAACATGCCTACAAACAAGGCCCAAGCCCGTCCTAAGTTATGATTGGGCTTGGGCTGGGTCGGGCCACGTGGGCTGGACTTCGGGCTGAGCTGGGCCAACCTGGCCTAATGCTCATCCCTATCTGGAGGTAAGCACATCCATCTCCTTATTCGTTGCATGTTTCCAAGTATGGTGCTAATGTGATGATCAGGAGGAATAATGATCGCCATGAGAACATCTGTAAAACTCTTGTCACAACTGGGTAAACTATCGGTGAAAGTAAAACGTGACAAGAGATGTAGAGTACATTGTGTTTTGGATTTTTGCAGTGCATTTGGGGAGTTCTAAGGGAGCATCCAGATTTGTAGTGGTTGGGTCACTTGAAGAAGGCACATCATCCTACTAATACGGAACATGCAAAGGAGCCAAGCCAGGCTGAACAGTGTGTTCCTTTTGTATCAATGGAGGAGGAAGCTCCAAGGGAAAATCACTGATAGACTGAGTGAAGCAGCTCAACTCTTCAAAGAAGGTGGCATCAACATATATGTAGTAGCTATGAAGAAGAGGTTATAACAATTGTACTCCTTTTGGGTTCAAGAGTCTCCAATGAAATCACACTTTGCACAAGTAGACAATTTGTCTATAACATGCAAGTTGTGGACAAAAGTAGTGCAACCAAAAATCCTTAAGGGTAGAGTAGCCAATTCTTCATCTTTATACAAGAGGGAAAAAGAGTTACTCCATTGAGGATCGAAATGAGTACTTGATTAATAACGTAGGTGGTATTAAGAACAACATCCCCCTAGCAGGTTTTGAAAACATTTATGCGAGTAAGAAGGGTAAGTGCCAAGTCCAGAAGGTTAAAAAGTTTCCTTTCCGCTACCCCATTCTGCTGTGAGGTGCATGGACAACGAGACAAGATGTCTAATGAAGGGTATCTTGAGTAGCAAAGAAGGTGGCCAAGTCCTACTAAACAAACTCAAGAGCATTATCACTCATGAAAATCTTAGCACTTGCAGAGAAAACAAGTCTTTATGAACAAAAAGAACGACTTGGCAATTTTGAGTAATCTTTGATCGTTGGCTCAAAAAATTAATCTTTGATTGTTCCTTTATTAAATACACCAAAGAAAATATGCTACAATAATCAACGAAAACAACAAAATACTTATGACCCTCCCACAGTACGGACTGGACCATGCCCTCAAATGTCACAATAGACTAAAGAAAAAGACGAGCGACGAGGCTTGGTCCTCTTAGAAAAGGATGCTGATGGTGTTTCCTGAATCGCCATCTTCACGCTCAAAATGCTTCAGTGAAGATAATTTAATGATCAAGGTAGAGATGCCATAGAAACGGGTTAACAGACAGAGAGACATCCCCAACAAAAATGGATTTATATGGATATCGAGATAATACTTGCGATTCTTCTCATAGCCCCCACCAAAGATCTACATCATCCGGATGTCCTGAAAATTACACTAGTATCCATCAAAAGTCACTCTACACTTCACTTTAAACGTATAATCTATGAACAAACAAAAGGCTCGGAGGAAAGTCGGGAGCATAGAAAACTCCAAAAAGGTCGAGTTTGGAGGAAAAATCCGTAATCCTAACAATGGTAATGGACGAATATGCATCATTGGCTAGCTAAACCGACTTCACAACAGGAGACGGTTTAGAAGAGGTTAGTAGACTACCTTCTCTATTCAAATGAGTAGATGCACCGAGGTTAATAATCCATGCTGAGATAGAGGCAGAAGCAGGGTTGACTACAATACCTGAGATGGTAACCAGGTTCGCTATAGGACTCTCATAGGTAGGAGTGTTCTTCAGCAGTTGCATCAGTCTGGAGTAGTTTGTAGTAGAGAGTTGGGCAATCTATCCATCGGGGCCCTGGTCTGAGGGTATCTCTTTCATGGTCGCATCATAGTTAGACACTGATGCCACGTTGGGCCAATGATGGTTTTGCAAACTTCGTCCAACACCTCTCAAATGAGGGGTTGGAACTTTGGCAGTGAATGCACAGTATGCGGCTATGGCCACAACCAGAGTCATGGACTTGGCCTCCTCAGGAGGTGCAACGACCGCTCTTCCAGAGGACGTAAGAAATGTAAACTTCTCCCCAGGCTGCAGAGGATGAATATGACCATAGAGGTCTCAAGCTGCTGTAGTTAGCCAAAGATGACCTTAGGATGGAAGTATGTCAGGCGTGAGAAATTGGTCCCTCACAGTTTAATAGCGAAGATGAAGACCAACAAGAAACTTGTGGACTTGCCACTCAGATCTTTCTGCCACGTGTTTGGTATAACATGCTGACTGAAAGATGACAAGTTCCTTATAGAGGTCAGTGATATATCGATAGTACTCCATGAGGGTAGACTCTCCTTAAGACGTAGACTAAATCTACATGTAGATATAGGCGCGACTTGGTAGTCTGCTGAGAATAGGTCTGTGCCAGTTCATCCCATATGTCATCTACTGTGTCCTTGTACAAGAGATTTGCCGCGATACGGGTCTCAACGCTATTGGACATCCATGGCATGGCCCGATAGTTTTCTCCAAGCCATGACTTATAGTCTTTGTTTGTTTCATGTAGTGGTTCCTTCGTTAAGATGTATATATTTTCCTTCGAGACCAGAGCATATAGTTGTATGCGCCCTTGAGTCTGATAAAAGTCCTTTGAACCATTATAGATGATGTGGAAAGCAAGGGCTTGGTCTAGGTAGGAGTCATTGCCATCGTGGTCAGATAGAGAGATCAACCAAGTTGGAAGTTTCCTTATGTACAAATGCAAAGAAGTTTAGGGCAAGTCATGCAAGGCTAGGAGGTGTCTAGAAGGATAACTACCCAAACGAGGGCATGTATCGCCTGCTAGGGCTCACGTGCAGGTGTTGTGCGACAGTAGAAGGTCGTTGCAGTATGCGGTAGGCCACACAAAGGGTGGCAGGGCATCATTGTTGGGTGCGCAAGGTGTACCGAGGGGCGATGGGGGTTTGCGAGTGGGCACATGGGGCACACAGAGGGCCGGTGCGGCTTGCAGTTGGGAGGGCTGGTGGTATTGGCGAGAAGATGGATATGGTTCCGGTCTAGGATCGTAGCTCCGGTACTATGTGGAAAAAAGTTTGAGAATGCAATGGAATGAATTTTATTCATAGGTGAGGGGTTTCTTATATAGCGTGAAACCCTAGAGCCCAAAAGGTGACAGTTACATAAAAGACTACGAAGAGTTACAAATAATAATAGAGAACAAGAAAATAAATAAAAGAGGAAAGAAACAAATAAAAGAATATGGCTATGTTAGCCAATAACATCACCATATTACTTAGGGATTTTAACGTTTTAGAGTTTTTCATCCATTATCAATTATTCTAAGTAGGTCGTTGATTTTTATTAAATAAACTGAGATTGATTATAACATCAATATTTATGGAATATTTATGGTCGATAATTTGGTTATGGTGGTTTTAGGAGTCAATTTGGGTTGATAGCTTTTATTTTGTTTATTTTTTTGAAAATTTTCTATTTCTTTTATTTTTATTTCTTTTTCCATATTTGTAATCCACCCCTTTCTATATAATGGGTCTATTAGGTTACAAGTGACATAAAATTAGACTATGAATTGTATTTTGAGTTTGGAATATTCCTCCGCCATTAACTTATTTTTCCTTCCATATTCTGATGATTTCACCCCTCCTCTCCGTTATTCTCATAACATGCAATGCTCGTTGCATTTATATTATCTTTTCTCCTTATCATGATTTCTCGTTTTTATTATGTGGAATTAGTCATGTTACAAAATCGCTCTCACATTTGATGATCCTATGAGTTACATAAAGAAGCGGAATTAAGAATGTAAGTCATTACCTCTCACATACAAGATGGAAGAATATCTCAATTGGTTTCCAAGGGAAATAAAAAAGCATTTAAAAGATCTTTTTTTTAAAGAAAAAAGGGCCTCCACCATATAGGTGTGCGCCCAAAAACTTCACCATTTATCACCTTTAAAAAGATTTATATACCTAGAATAGACAGAATATCAGAAAAGGGATTACATAATACAACTCTTCGCGAGCGCCTTAGTGTGCGCCACTACATTTCCCCGTAAATCCGTTCCCGACCGAACATCACACCATTTCTGGCTAACCAAATTGCCCAGATGATCGCTAAGTACCGGTTTGCTCCACCTCCGTACCTCTCCAACCCGCCCTAATGAAGACCCATAAGCTTGCCGAATCCTCACACCAATGTGCCTGATTTCCAAAGAGTGACCAATTTTCACTAGAGCTCCTGCACTTGAAGAACATGTGATCAACGTCTTCCACCTCTTCCATGCATTGTGAACAAGATGCAGAAGCATTCGTGATGAAACACATTTAGGTTTCGACATGTTATCGAAATTCGACTGAAATGGCTGAAATGACCAAAATATGGGGCCCTAGTACATAAAATGATCGAAATGACTGAAATTTTGGTCGAATTTCGTTCAAATTCGACTGAAATTTCGTTTCGATCAGTCACTGAAATGGTGACCGAAACCGACATTTAGGGCCTTGATGAAACATGCAAATCGATCCCTAGTCAACAACCTTCCCCTTCTACTAATCCACACGAATATCTTTACATGTATCGATAACTTCCACTTCCACAACCTCCTGCATTTAGAAGATCGGTACAACATTGAGAAAATTTTGATTGTTACGACACTGAGAAAACTTTTCACAATTCTAAAAACTCTTTGAAATCTGTACAAGAACTCTCAACGCTAAAGGAACAAAAAGAAATCATCCAAAATAAGCGCATTACTTACAAGGATTTTGAGTCCGTCATAGATGCATCCTTGTCCTGTTTGTTATGGTCAATACCCACCATGTGTGCTCGCCAACAATCTCCATATTGGGGATCACAATAAAATGGATTGGTTGATGGTTCAACTACTCCTTCAAACTCGTGAGCCACCAGTCGAGGATGCAACCATCACCCTCTCCTGGTTGTTAACCCCCTCTATCGTTCCCTCTCCTCTACGAATGTTTCTGTTGCCTACATCCTCTGACGATGCCATTGTCGCTCGAAGCCATGACGTGCACGTGAGAATCCCACGTCATTGCAACTTAATCCTTGAATGGTGTTGTGCTGCCACCGTTCATTAGTGTTACAGCATAAAGGACTACTGCATCCAATGTCGTACTTTCATGCGATCGCTCTCGGTACCCTCGTGAGGGTGGAGTTTACATGTGCCGACACTGGTATTACTTATCGATAATGATCGCTCATGTAGACAATGCCTTCGTTGCCATGGTTTTCATGATAAGAGGTGTCGTATGGACACCTAAGCATCAAAGCCCATTGCCCATGCCACCTTCACATAGATGAAGGCCGCCATTGCCACCTCCACTTCCCTCTCCTCAACTAATGGCATCATTGCCACTCAAACATTAAGACGAGCCCCTTACCCTCCTTGCACTAGTGAAGACCCTAATCGCCATCGACATCGTCCAAAGGGTAGTAACCCTTTCCTTCGTTGACGATGTGTCGACATGGAGGATGGTTATTCCCCCTGGAGTCCCCTCCGCTACCCTTCCCTATGCCCTTGTTGCAGCCCCCTCGACATCGATGCTGGTGGCCACCGTGATGCTGATGCTGCTGTCATTGTTGGAGGGTGGGAACAAACCCTAACAAGAGTGATGAGATATGTCTTATGAGAATCGAAGCCCATGATAATGAGTTCTTTCGGTTATGGAAAATTACGAAGTTCTCCGCTATCCAAATGTATTTTACCAAAAGGCGCAAGAGTGGAAGTGCATATGAAGAGAAGTTTATTTAATTGAAGGGGTAGAATGTTTACATGTATGCGCTTCAGTGCAATAACATTATAAGAGAAAAGTCATGCGATGAAATTTTGAATTATATTTTGAGTTTGGAGCATTTCGCCACCATTAACTTCTTGGGTTTTTGTCACTTGTTCCCTTCTTAACTTCTGTAATATCAGTTACACCCCTTCCTTTTTTTGTAATATCAGTTGTGCCCCTGACTTCTTACAAAATTTAACGTAGGGGCATAACTGATATTACAAAAGGGTTTGAACTGTGAATTTTGTAAGAGGTCAGGAGCACAATTGATATTATAATAAAGGGAGGGGCTAACTGATAGTGCAGAAGTTAAGAAGGGCACAAGTAAAAAAACCTTAATTTTTTTCCTACCCATCTTCTTAACAATTCTATCCTAAAAAAATATTTTGAGTGATTCCACCCAAGGTTTTAAAAAATGAGAGGCAGATTGAGGCAATTTCCTATAAATGAGCGAGGCGTAAGCCTCAATTCTTATGAAGATAGATTAAAGTAATAATTTTATATGTTTAGATGATATGCAATTATAAAAAAACACATTCATGACTTCTCAATTTAGAAAGGGTTCTAACTATTTTTGTTGCTATAGGAATTCTGAAATCATTATTTTAGAGAGGAATTCTTAAATCATAAGAGATTTTTGCTATAAAATCATCTTTTTTTCAATGTTGTAATAATGACTCGTGTTGCATGTAACTTAGAGGACTAAGTACTTTATGTGGTAAATAGCTACGTTCTAAGTAGATTTTGCAAAAATTGTATCTATATAAAATGATTTTTATCCCTTATACCCTTCTTAACTTATGCAATTTCAATCATGCCCTTTCCTTTTTTGGAATATCAATTGGGCCCTTATACTCATACAAAATTCGCAATTATGCTCTTTTGTAATATCTGTTATGCCGCTACTTTACTTTAATAGAAGGATAATGTAGGGGCACACATGATATTCCAAAAAAGGGAGGGGTAATTGATATTGCAAAAGTTAAAAAGGGCATAAGTGATAAAAAATCTATATAAAATTACTATTAAAGAGGACTCTTTAAATATTTTGTGCTTAAGCAATAGAAAACCTTAATCATGTAATGTTATATTTTACATAGCTGACAAAGGATGCGGTACAACAACAACAACAAAGCCTTTTCTCACAATTAAGTAGGGTCGGCTACATGGATTCTTCGCCTCCATTCAGATCTATCTTGGGTCAATCTCGGGCTTATATCCAAAAAACTAAGATCCCTTCGTATAGTCTCTTTCCAACACTTCTTGGGCCGTCCTCGCCCTCTCTTAGCCGGCTCAACATCCCAACATTCGCATCTTCTAACCGATGCATCAGCTGACCTTCTTTGCAAATGACCAAACCATCTTAAGCGGTTTTCTCGCATCTTATCCTCGATCGGAGCTACACCAACTTTCTTTCTGATTGCATCATTTCGAATCCGATCTTTACGTGTATGTCCACACATCCATCTTAGCATTTTCATTTCTGCTACAACCATTCTCTGCACATGTCTATGGTTCACAGGCCAACATTCAGATCCATAAAGCATAGCAGGTCTCACGACTGCTTTGTAAAACTTTCCTTTAATTTATAAAGGAATTTTCTTATCACAGAGAACAGCGGAGGCTCCTCTCCACTTTAGCCAGCCTGCATTTATTCTATTAGTAACATTTCCATCAATTTCCCCATCATGTTGCAAAATAGATCCCAGATATCTAAAAGAATCTCTCTTCTGAATGTTATCGTCACCAATCTTCACCTCGATTTCTTCACCATTGCTTCCATCAAAGGTACATTCCATATATTCCGTCTTAGCTCTATTTATACGAAAACCTTTAGTCTCCAATGCATGTCTCCAAACCTCAAGCTTCTCATTTACTCCATCTCTAGTCTCGTCGATCAACACAATATCATCAGCAATTAACATACACCAAGGTAACTCATCCTGAATGTGACTTGTCAACTCGTCCATAATCAAAATAAAAAGAAATGGACTCAAAGCTGAACCTTGATGTAAACCAATGTTGATATCAAAATAGTCAGTCTTCCCCGTCGGGGTCCTTACACAAGATGAAGCCCTATCATACATATCCTTTATGAGATTAATGTATAGGACGGGTACTTGTCTCTTCTCCAAAACTCTCCACAGTATCTCTCGTGGGACGGAATCATAAGCCTTCTCCAAATCAATAAAGATCATATGGAGATTCTTCCTTTTAGCTCTATAAATCTCCATTGTTCTCCTCAGCAAATGAATGGCTTCAATAGTTGGGCGACCTGACATGAATCCGAATTGGTTTTCTTTTACTTGGGAAACTTGCCTCAACCTTCTTTCGATCACACGTTCCCAAATTTTCATAGTGTGACTCATCAGCTTGATACCTCTGTAATTTGAACAATTTTGAATGTCTCCTTTGTTCTTATAAAGAGGCACCACGATACTCCTCCAATCTTCAGGCATTTTCTTGCTTCGCCAAATAACATTGAATAGATTCGTAAGCCAAGTCAAACCACGCTCACCTAAAACTTTCCATACTTCTACAGAGATGTCATCCGGTCCTACACCTTTCCCAGGTCTCATAACCTTCAAAGCCTCCTCTACTTCCTTTCTTTGTATTCGTCTATAGCATGCACGATTCAAGTAACTTTCACTACTAGCTAGGTCACCCAAAGTGATCTCTCTATTTTCTTCCCCAATGAAAAGTTTATGAAAGTACTGCTCCCATCTAGTCTCTATATCCTTCCGAGTAACAAGCATATGACCTTCCTCGTCCTTAATGCATCTCACTTGAGAAAGGTCATTGGTCTTTCTTTCTCTTGCTTTGGCCAACCTGAATATATCCTTCTGGCCCTCCTTAGAGTCGAGATTTTTATACAAAACTTCATAAGCTTTTGACTTAGCTTCGCTTACAGCCTTCTTTGCTTCCTTCTTCGCTATTTTATAGTCTGTGACAGTTTCCTCTGTTCTATCCTTAGACATAGCTTTAAAGCAAGCTCTTTTAATTTTTAGCTTCTCTTGCACCCCCTTCACTCCACCACCAAGCCTCCTTTTGACCCGGAGCTCCTCCTTTTGACTCGCCTAGCATCTCTTTGGCTACCTTTCGGATACAAGATGCTACTGCCTCCCACATCTCATTTGCACTACCGCTACAATCCCAAGATAAGTCTTCTAAAACCTTCTCCCTGAAGCTTGATTGCTTCAGTGAAAGATTCCACCGCCTAGTTCTAGTGATCTTAGGAACCCTCCTTTTCTTTACCAACCCTTTTATTTGCAAATCCAAGACTAACAAGAGATGTTGGGTTGTCAAACTCTCTCCAGGGATTACTTTGCAATCTTTGCAACACAACCGATCTCTTCTTCTCAACGCAAAGTAATCTATTTGCGTTCTAGTTGAGCCACTCTTGTAAGTAACTAAATGCTCCTCCCTCTTCTTGAAAAGAGTGTTTGCTATGAAAAGATCATATGCAGTTACAAAATCCAGAATGACTTTTCCTTCTTCGTTTCTATCCCCAAAATCATGTCCTCCATGCACACTTGCATACCCTGAAACATCTTTTCCCACATGTCCATTAAGATCTCCACCTATGCAAACCATCTCTCTTTGTAGGATTCCTTGTAAAATCTTATCCAGATCCTCTCAAAAAGCTTGTTTAGTCCTTTCATCTAAACCAATTAACAAAGGATGCGGTAAAATCAAATTATAACTAGTAATCAAAGAAAGATCCGATCGATTATAAAATGTGTTAAAATTCTAAAGATTTGTTTAGTGGTCTAATATTCCAATAATAATCATTTATCACCAAGTTTCCTAAATACACCTTGTAGAAGGCACAGACACATAATTTCTTCTTTTAAAACATCTTCATATTCCTTACATAATTGAGGCGGTGCCTCAGTATTGCCTCGCGGTCTCATAGCCTCATTACGAGGCATAAGCCTCACTAAAGCAGTCTGATGTTAAAGTCTCAAGACTATATTCCCTCAAAATTTTCTTGAGTCGTAAGCCTTAACGCCTTAAGCTAGGTTTTTTAAAACCATGATTCTATCCCTCGTTAATATCTCCACGCACGACTCATTGATTTCCCCTCTACATCGAGAATTGATGCAATAAAGGATCATGGATTTCAACAAATTAGGGTGTTTCGTCCATTATTAATTATTTTAATTTGGTCATCGATTTTTATTTTCATTAACTAAATTGGATAGATTATATTATCAATATTTATGGTAGATAGTTTGGTTAAAGTGGTTTTAGGAGTCAATTAGGGTTTGATAGTGTTGAATATGAAATGCTGAAACGAATCAAAGCAAGAACCATAAAGAATAATAACTCTTGGATTTTTATGTGGAACCTTACTCCCTAAGGAGCTAGGGATGTGTTTCCTATTTCTTTTCTCATAAATTAAATGGGTGTGGGGTTCAACATATAGCAGCATCAATAGTCTGCAAAAACGAGAGCAGTGTAATTGGATCTTGGAGAAATCCAATTTTACCCATCTATGTACATTCTCTGTTACTCGCCTTCTAGTTGGAGCATGTGATGCTCATCTTAGACAAACAGGAAAAAGCCCCCATTCACGCTCTACTGGTTGCTATTGATGACAATGCTTCTCATGTCAAGCCAGTGATGATAAATTGGAGGGTTGGAGTATGGATGATGATCTGTTGAGAATTCTGGATAGATAGCAGGCCCGTGTGCTATGTATTTGCATTAATCAAAGTCACTGGCATTGCAATGAGCCTCCCTTCTAAAGTACTCTGATATGCCATATGTCTCCTCAATGAAGACGACTCTATCAATTTCAAAGGACGAACAAATCAATATCATAGGATATCCATACGCAGATCTAGAAAAATGGGTTACTCTTATATGTACTTCTAAGCAGGTTCTCCCATCTTGTATGTTACCTCAAATAGAGGTAGAGCCTGAAAAACTCTACTCAATACTCCTTTCTCTTAGAAATATAAGGATAATCGTTCAAGCGGGGAAAAAAATACTTCTTCCTTTTTAACATTCTCTTCTTTTTCTTTCTTCTTCATTATTTTTTTGTCAATCAACCTTTTTTTACCGCTATCTTTTTTTCAGCCTTCATTTTTTTCTTCTATAGGGTTTTCTTTTTCTTTCTTCAGCCTTTTTTTTCCTGTTGGTCTTTTGGTCTTGAATGAATATAATAAATGATATGGGTTCAAAAAACTCATGTACAAAGAACAAGGTAAAATCTACTCTGATTATATGTTGAAGATGAAATGCAAAGTGAATCAAATCTAGAACAAGAAAGAGTAAGAGCTCTTGGATTTTCAAGTGGAACCACTACTCCCTAATAGTGAGATGAAATCAAAGTACCCACTTAAGTGGTCTGGTGGTAGTGCAATGTGCCTACCACTCAAAAGATCAGGGTTCAAATCCCCCTTGTGGAGGTTGTGTTAGGTAGTCGACAACCAACGCAAAATATAGTTGAATCTTTCAACATGGATTTGAGCAAGAATCCATATAGCCGAACCTACTTATAATGGGAGAAGGCTTTGCCATTTTTATTACAATGGGTGTGAGGATCTGTAATAGCTCCACCAACACACCAAAGTCCCTATCTATAGTCGGCATGAGACTAAACATGAGAGTAATGTAATTGAATCTTGGAGAGATCCATTTACCCATATATATACATTCTTTAACATATATATTTTAATTTATTTCTTTTCTCATATTTGTTATCCACCCACTTTATAAATGGGCTATTGGGTCATTGTTTACAATAAGTACCAGATGACCAGATTATGAATTATATTTTGAGTTAAGAATATTCCTCCACCATTATTCTCTTTCTCTTCCCATCTTTTGAGTGATCCTACGATTCCTACCCCTCATCTTTGTTATTTTCTCAACATGCGAAGCTCGACACATTTATGTTATCTTCTCTCCTCATCCCCATTTCTTGTCAGCATCAATCTCTTTAAAGGCATTATCCCCAAGCTATCACATTCTAAGCCATCTCATGGCCCTTCTGCTTAACTGATCGAATGCAGTTTAAAGGAAACTTCAGATGTGGTTCTCAATTTGGCTCTGCAAAACCATATACAATCGATGGATTAATATGTAGACACTGGAATGATTGACAACTCTGACTTCGACAACACAAGCTGACCTTTAAGGTTCCTGGCTTTCGAGCTACCCATGACCCTCTCTATCTTTTCCAGAAGTAGATCTCAGTCTGGAATCTTCAGCTTTCCAATCGACATCGGCATACCCAGGTATGGTAAGTGAAGACCACATCGACATACCCAGATATGGATCCATCTCTCTTAATTCACATGTCAGAGAATTCCCCAAAGTACCTATGTAAATTACAAAAGGGCCTCAACTATACGTCGATTTCCAATTAGGGGCCTCATTTTTCAAAGCAACAAAAAGGGGCCTGGACTTTCAACTTTAGGGTTTAACATCGACATATAAGGGCCACGGAAGCTTACACATGCCTTTGTAAGAGACTAAAAAGCAAGTTCAAGCTCCTCTTTGTTTCATTTAAAAAATGAGGCCCTTAATTGGAAATCGAGGCATAGTTGGAAACTTTTTTTTTGTAATTCACCCAAGTATCTACCAAAGTCGATAGCCACCTTGCTTCTCGAAGACCCCCTTCTATCGTATTGTTAGCATATTGCAAGATTGAAATAGATATCCCATGAGCCGAATATCCAGTAAAGCATTGTGCTCAGCCAATTATAACATCGCGATGGTCATTGTATTCGCTGCAAGCTCCTTTTCACAGTTGAAAGAACCTATCTTCTGATTTTTTGTTGATAAGAATAAAGATGGAAATTGTAGTGACTAGTGATGCACCGCTTCACATAGGCAATCAAGGTATCCAGAAATTCCCATCTATGAATCAAGCCCCAAATAAACTTATAATCAATGACTATGCTTCGGAGAAATTAATCTTCGACAACAACCCTTTTGTACGCCTCCCCATCTAGTCGGCGTGATCTCATAAGACAACAACCCTTTTCTACGCCTCCATATCTACTCGGCCATGATCTCAGAAGTCATGACAGAACTGTCGGAACGTCGGTTACAAGTGTGCATGACATCTCTTTGAGTCTATTGACAAGCACCTTGGCCTCAATAAAGTAAATTGCATTTGAGAGAGCATGGTGTGTAATCTTTAAGTCTCAGCACCACATCCTTCATCGAGATTGAGAAAATTAGTGTTATGTTTATTTTTGTTAAAACCAGAATTCTCCACCTGGAACTCACTAATCACCTCCACCACAACCCGAACCTTCGATTCAGAAATGTCATAAGTCATCCCATCCATCTCTTTTTTTACCAAAGCAATTTGCCCCTTCTCGTCCACCTCCTATCCAATTTTGTTATCTGCCTACTGGAGGCTCTAAAATAGTCCACCACTGCCCATCCCACCCCTCCGTCCCCTTAGACCATTTGGAAACCTCAACGGCGTAAATTTGATTATGATGTCTCCTTATATTGGCCATAAAGTGGAATAAAACCGTGTTGGTATTCCCCATCCTAGATCTAGGTTCGCCTTGACCACCGTCTCCATTTGATCACCTGCTCTGTCTCCTCAACTTCCACTTTACGTTGGTCCAACCCAGGGATAATCTTTTCTTCACTGCCATCAATTTTGTAGCACACCTGATTGTCGTCCATCTTGAGTCCCTGACCATGTTTGCCCAAACCTAGAACCCCACCAATGACCGGAAGCTTGGTTCCATCAACAAATACCCTTTTGAACCCAAAGAAGGAAGAGTGTCTCAACTCTCTATTCTGCACCTAAATACCCTGTTTTGTCAAAATGGGAGCGCAAGGTGCATCTAGTAATGTACTGGGGGAAATCTTTGATGTGGCTTCGAGTTTTCAAATGAATTGTCAAAAGTTTGCTGTCGTGGGTTTTCAACATGGCGGCAAGGAGGCTGATGCTTGTCGGAGAGCTCTGGATATTGCACAAGTCCAATTACCGCTGACGTCCTTGGCCCGTCTTTGTTGAGCCTTCATGTAGGAAGATGGATCGGGGCCAGTGATGGAAAGATTGGATGAAAGGCTGTGGGGCCGAAAGTTGAAGTTAATATGTTAGTGTCAAGGGGTGATTGCCTGATCTTGCTGTGTCTGCTATATGAGAAAGAGAGGGAGAGGGAGAGACGAGCAATACATAATCTTCATGGAGGGGACTTTATTAGAGACACTACTTCCTGTCTGGAGCATGGATAGCAATCGACTTAACCAAAGGGCAATATTACAGAGTGGGAGCAATGACCTGTGAGAGAGAGAAGGAGAGAGAGACTGCCTGCGAAAGTAGAGAAATGTATTGATGTGAATGGGAGAAGATTCCTTTAGAAGGGGACTTACGAGAGCGCACCTATTTGGTTAAGTGGGAGACGGTGTATGGTCCAAGACATGGGAGAGGTCCAGGTATTATGAGGCTGAGGACCTTCAATGAGGCATTGCTGATGCTGGCTATGTGGGATGTGAAGCTGTTTGGTTGGGAGGAGGATGGAATTTATGGTCCTGTTCTGGAAGCATACTATGGCAGATCCTTCTGCATGAAGCAAAGAGCTGTTTTCCATGGAATGTCTCGATGTTGAGGTAGGGGCTTATGCAAATTATACCTATGTTGGCGCCACATCTGGTGTGGCTGCTGGGATGTGGAGACAACTTCATGATTTGGCTGGTTAAGTGGTCTGGGATGGGATGCTGATGGAGTCGAGAGATATGTTTTTCTCAGGTTGTCATTTTTCACCATGATGCCGTGCCGCATAGATATGGATGTGTGGGATTTGCTGGGCCAAGAATTCGGTGTAGCTCAGACAGGCCTACATGGTGCTGAGAGAGCATGCACCTGTGATGGATCGGGATTATGCTTTGGACTGTGAGTTGTTATGGAAAGCCAATGTGTTGTTGAAGATGAGATTACATGCATGACTGGTAAGGCGAAAGATGCCGGTTACTATGTTAATCAGAAGCAAGCGGGGAATTAAAGTTAAACTATTCGTATCCAATCTGTGATGAGGGAGAGGAAGATGTGGACCACATTTTCTTTCTGCATCCACTCGTAATTTCCGTGGGAAATGAAAGTTGGGTAGATAGAGGCAATCAACTAGGAGGCTTTTAGGAGGAGCTTCTAACTTTGAAAGGTGTTGGTGGGGGTGATAAAACATACAGAAGGCGTCGGGACTGATTGTAGACCTTTGATAGTTTCATGTGTGCGGTGATCTTATGTGGTGAAAGACACTATCCCAAAGATGTGGTGTGCAGTTGAAAGCTTTGTATGCGTCTTGGGTGGCATTACGCCAAAAAAGTGGAGTCGTAATCAGGGGTTTCTTTTGTAACTGTTTTGTTTTTGCTCTTTAGTAATACAATTATTTGTATGACACTCCATGTAGTATGACGAGTGAATACTAAGAATAATTCTTTCTTTTTCTTCTTCACACCGTAGAAGGATTGGCATAGATAAACCTCAAAATTCTAAGTTTCATGTGATCTTGAATGCATGCAACCATCTCGTTTCCTGGAATGGAATGAACCTAGCATAGGAACCTGGTTGGGTGGCATATGCAGCCTTCTTTTTGTGCTACGATTCCTTATGTCAAAGTTCCTTCTCTTCATTCTTGAGTTCTGTGTTCACAATATGATTTTGCATTCCTGTTCTTTATCTTTATCTAATCCGAATAGGATAGCTTCTCTGGTGTTTTGCTATTGCTATGCTCTCTGATATTCAAGTTCATGTGATTGTGTCCTCCGTCTTAATAATATAATATGTTAGAAAATCGGAAGCGAAAACATAAACATGGAAAAAGATAAAAACAAGAATAGAACAGCGGGGTTTTTACGTGGAACCCTACTCCGTGAGGAGCGGGATGAAACCACGGGAGAAGCCCTCAAAGGAGCATGCTATGCATTACTTTTTCTCATCTGTTACAGGAGGCCTGGGGCTCCTTATATAGCCTCCACAGGGCCTCCAAGTCCCACCACTGGACGATGTGGGACTAAACCACTGGATGGGGTAAATGGATCCTGGAGGTATCCATTTACCCATCTACAACACAATAGGCGCACTACCAAATACTCCAACACTCCCCCTCAAGCTGGAGCATGCAATGCTCAGCTTGGACAAACAGAAAGAAACTCAACTCACGCTACAGGACACTACGGACAATATCAACCCAACGCGCACATTGCTGCAGTCGAGGACGTTGCTTCTCATGCCGTGCAGGTGAGGAGGACGAACGGGCTGGAGTGTGAGTCAACTGAAGACTCGGAACCTGACCATCGAGTCTGAACTTGCGCCTGAAGTCTCCTCGTCGGAGAACTGGGTCTCGCCCATCTGGCTCAGAGAATGGTGCACTGCTCTGGTGTACCTATGATACCACATGAAAACCCTTGCCCTCAAGGGAATGGTCCTCTGCTCTGGAGTCCCTATGGCTCACATGAAAACTCTGGCCTGACAACTAGAAGATTGATGGGGACCTCTGACAATGATGGCAACTTATGCTCATCTAACAATGACCGCACACTCGTGCGTGTCTGAAACTGGACTCGGAACTATCTGATGTCGAGTCTGAAACTGGATCTGAACCGTAGAGTCTGAAATCTGATCGGTCTGGAAATCTGAATCTGCATCTGGAATACAAGACCTGTGACTCTACATATATACTCCCCCTTTCTCCCATACTTGTCGGAAAATATGGACGTCGACCAAGTTGGGAGAAGACAAGACAAATAGGGGTACACAATACCTATTAAGCCGTTACAAATTTTTCAGCTTCTCAAAACATGGATAACTTTTGGCCGTTTCATTTTTTTTTTACGGCTCTTGACAAATTTTTTTTTTTAAAGACATCTCTCAACTTTTTTCTCTCTCTCTCTCTCTCTTTTTTTTTTTAACAACAAATGGCCCGAAGGGCCCAAAACATCCCCCTTCTCTCTTTCTTTTATAACAACTCTTTATGGGCCGAACAGACATATGCCTTCACAAGTTGCCCCCCTCTTTTATTTTTACTCGCCAGGCCCTTAACCTAAAATGGGCTCTTTTTTTTTATATTAAAGGATGGCAGCAATCCTAGGGTTCCCATCGTGGGAACCCCCTTGTACCCATGCGCCGCCCCCGATGGGGTGTTCCCTGCATCTTCTTCGCGCGCCGCCAGAGGAGAGGGCGATCGGAGGGGAGCGTTTCCAGCGGGAAACCCCAATGCGCCCGGGGGTCTTCTTGCTGTTGCCGAGGAAGCGGAGGTGCCGCCTGAAGAGGAACCTCGGCCTGGAGGTTCTGGTGTAGCTGAAGCCGCGGCACCTCTAGGCGATGGAGGATCATGCCGATCGAGGTGGGGGGAGGGCGCTGGCTTCCTCAACATTAGCGCCTGCGCCTTGGGGCTCGAGGGTGAGTCAGGAGGTGTCGCCTCCTTCTGAGGACCCGATCGCCAGGCCGAGAGCTCCGCCAGCGTTGCGTGTACCATCGCTTGGGGATGCTGCCTGGAGGGTTCACCTTCGCCTGGAGGTTTAGGACTGCGCCGTCGATGTGCTGCAGAGGAAGAAGAAGGCTTGAGCGCGCCGCCATGGAGAAAACTTGAAGCCCTTGAACGGGGGTCGACGCGCGCCTGAGAGAACTTGAGAGGACTTGGAGGCTTCGCACAGCGTTGAATCCCGCAAATACCAGAGATGCTTCACAGAGATGTTCCAACTTCCCACCGTCGAAGTTAGAGTTATCGTAAAAAAAAACTCTGCTAATGGTTTGAGAACTCGATCCTGGAGATCTTGCAACCTAGGGTTCCAAGAAACCCTAGGGGCTGGAAGTTGATCTTAAAAACGAATGATCCTGGTTGATGACTGTGATCTCCGGATCTTAAAAAAAACTTCGATGATCTTTGAGATATACCGAACTTGGACAGAACATGAACAACAGTAATGATCATCTTTAAGAACATAGAACTTTAAACATGAATCTCGAAAAATAAAAACTTGAAATCCTCAAGAATCGACCCGCTCTGATACCATGTTAGAAAATCGGAAGCGAAAACATAAACATGGAAAAAGATAAAAACAAGAATAGAACAGCGGGGTTTTTACGTGGAACCCTACTCCGTGAGGAGCGGGATGAAACCACGGGAGAAGCCCTCAAAAGGGCATGCTATGCATTACTTTTTCTCATCTGTTACAGGAGGCCTGGGGCTCCTTATATAGCCTCCACAGGGCCTCCAAGTCCCACCACTGGACGATGTGGGACTAAACCACTGGATGGGGTAAATGGATCCTGGAGGTATCCATTTACCCATCTACAACACAATAGGCGCACTACCAATGGTTTGAGAACTCGATCCTGGACCAAGGGGGAAATACTGTGCAGCCCTAGTGAGCCTATTTAGGCTCGAAAAGTTTTGTTTAAAGGGTGGAGTTTTTTTTTTAGGTCCAAGTGGACCGAGAGAGAGAGAGATGTAAAAAAAAAAAAGAGGAAAGAGAGAGAGGCATCGAGTTTTGAAAAAAAAAAAGGGGTGAAAAGGCGCGTACATTTGAAAAAGCCGTACGCAAGTATTTTGCACTGCTCTGGTGGATATCTACTCTTTTCTAAATAGTAATAGAGGCCGGGTAAGTCAGAGGTAGAGGTCGATGGGCAATCGGTGAAGTTCTCTTCATCCGTATGAGAATTGCTCCGACATAGATCTTCAATCATCGAGTTGGCGGTATATGTTGCATCGATTGTACAAGTTCGGTGAAGAGGACTGGATGAATAGAATGAGGGAGAGCGGCTGCAAAAGCTTGGTGTAGCAGTAGCCGAAGCACCCTAACCAAGCGAAGGAAGAGAGGAAGGACTTGTTTCATCTCTTTTTTTGTGCTGGTCAAATGCTCAGTCAAAGAAGACTCCATGCGAAAGAAAGCTCTTAGTTCAGATCTACATCTGCTGAGACAACAATTTTGTTATAATTAGTCTACATTTAGGTGTAAAAACTAATGACAGATTCATTGATCTTTTACCTGCCTCTTTAGATTATATATAGCTTGCTCATTTGATCACATTTATGCTAAGGTTCTATCACCGGTTTATTTCACCAACTTTTTTCCTATGGTATATTTGTAACAACTGACAACACTGATTGAGGAAAGTGGTGGCAAACAACTTAGTTTTAAGTATTATCTCTTACTCTTATCGACACCTACTTTTCTTGAGTTTTCCATATGGGGTGATTTTGAAGTGTACCAATATCCCACCCTAGTTTGTATGTTGCAGTTGGAATCAGCTCAATCACTTGCTCAAATAGTAACAGTAGTTGCACATTCATGGGGAGCTCTTAACTCATGTTTATAGTAGGGGTAGCTCCACCCAGTGGGAGTTGCCTTTTCTTTATCAGAAGTGTACTTGGATATTCATCATTTGTAACGATTCTGTCTAACACAATTTAATTGACAGAAACTATTCTTGACAACTTATTGGATTGGACTCCAATAGACCCAAATTCGACTACCTGACATGATCAAGCACAATATTTTTAGAGAATGAAATGGGCGTAAACCCGTAAATGCTGTACAGTGTACACTACACTATATATTATGTATCAGGCATGCTGTAAAATTACACCAGCCACGAGTCACGCATGGCTTTGGCATGAGCAACCACATTTTTAACGTAGAACCTCTAGTGGTGGAAGACCACTGTCTCTGGTCGGCTAGAGTGCCCAGATAAAGTCAACGGCTTCACCTAGTCCATATGCTCGACCACAAGTTGTGAAGTGGTGATTCTTAACTCTATATCCTTGCTAGATTCCACACTCAGTTGTACTGATCAATGTGTGGCTATCTTTTGTCTTCCCACAAACTTTCAGTGTGTCCTCGATGTGCAATGGCGGTCTCTCTCTTTGGCATCTTAATAGGTTTGAAAATGCATCAGACTTGCAATATAAGTGCCAGGTTTTATGAGGTCAACTCTTCTCCGGAGAATGGTAAGCCCGGGGTTACCAACTTGCTTGCTTGCATGGGTAACATATGTTGTGAACATATTTACTAGAACAAACGAGTGCAGAATTACTGAGACTGCCTGCATGCAAGTTGATAATATAAAACAGTTACTGCATAGTTTCGGAAAAAGCTAGAAATTGCTATGGTTAGATTTCCTGGATATAGTTTGAACTTCAAATGCTGCACTGATAAATTTAGACCATTTATCCTGATTTTTTGGAAGGATATCCTGATAATTTATTGTCCGAGGTACATAATGTAACTAGCAAAAGAGCTTAATAGCAGGTGTCATGCATGGAAAAAACAAGGGTGAAATTGAAGCCTGTGTCTAATGTTAACTGGAGTACCAGAGACTGTCTATTTATGAGTGTTTTTTCGGCGAGCTTTTGCTAATTCAGCTTATGACAAAAGTAACTCTTGTCACATTTTCATATATGGTTTGCAGTAAATATTACAGATAGAAAAAATGTGACACAAGTAACTTACTGAATTGAGGGAAAAGCTCATCATGTAAAACTCACGCTTTCTACACAAAAATATGAAGATCTTTTTAATGCATGAACACATACCAAGTGTGATCATCGTCCACTTCCTCAAAACTAAAAAAAGCAGCAGCTCAGATTCTTTGAAGTTATTGATTTCTGCTCATCCACTACCCTACATTTTTTGTGTCTACTAGTTGTGAATCTGACTGAAAATGTCGCCCCTTTTGACAGTGCTGTAATTGCTGTGAACTTTTTTACTCATGCAGGAAAAGGTTTACCAGTGGATATTGAGGCAGTGTGAAGAAGGGGCAAAAGTAACAACCACCGATATAGTTGCATACCTGCAGGTTCCATGTTTTTCTCGCATTGAGGATTTTACTTTTCTTTGTGTTATTCAAATTTGATTCATTTGCCAAATGTGTTAGAAGAATATTTGCTTTCAGTATTTGAAATTTCTTGCATTTCTTATTCATGGAAAGAGAAGACTGCAATGTATCCCTCCTTCAGTTTGAATTACTGTAGATGTAGGAGAAAGCGAGAAAGTATATTTTGATCAGCCTGGCAAAATAATCCGTGCATATAAGATATGCAAATTCAAGAAACTATTATCTCTTAGGCTTTGGTATTTACACATGCTTGTGTCAACAGAACACACCTTGCCGTTATATCCCATCTGTTTGAATATGTTATAGATACTCCTGGTTAAGGGATAATCTCGATTCGATTAGGAAAAGAAACAGTTTGAAGCATTACCACCTAGGAGTACTTATCTGATGTCTTCTTGCTCATCCTAAGCATCGACTGTGATTATGGGGTAATTTTTCTTCTTTTTATTAATTTCACAACCGATGCCATCGTTCTCCAGTTGTTAATACTCTGATATAATTCTCTAGGAGACTATCTAGGGTTAAAACTACATATTGTTGGAGTTCTGTGCTGCCTTACATTGCACGCATCATTGATTATTTGAATTTATATAAACAATCCCTATGGTGAGCCTTTGTTTTTTTATAGAAAAAAAATCCATAAGTAACTCCGGATTTCCTTTGTTGAGAAGAAAAAATTTCCTGAAAGATTTGGCAATAGATTGAGAGCACTTGATTTTGTAAGATGTCCATTTTAAGGTTTATTTTGCAAATCTTGTTCTCGACAACTTGTTATGCGATATAGCTTTATGCAGAATGAAATCGAATACGGAGAAGACACATCCATGTCTCCAAGAGTGCAGTTCCAACAGCACCAACAACCCCAATTTCCTAATGCCGCCGTACCGACATCCCCATACATTTTCAGCCAGTTAACTGGTGCCCAGGCCCCTCGATCGGGGAATCCTGACCAAGCCAAAAACCCGGTGTTCTCCAACGCCCTTTCGAGCCCCGTCCGCCGGAGCCTCCAACACTACCAGTTGGTCCAAAGGAACGGTGCTCAAAACCCCGAAGCGAGCTCTACCCACCAAAACCGTGATGCCCAGCCTCTCAGTTCCAATGATACATCCATGGATATGCACTCCGACAGCCCCGCTCGTGAATCCTACTAATGTTTTCGCCTCTCTGCGTGCCCATCTGCCTGATCTGTTTGTTGGTGCTTATATTAAAGGCTTAAGTTGGCTTGTGATTTTTTGGTTGTTTTTCTCCAATTTCTTTGACATGTCCCGTGTTTATTAGTTTTGGTTCAAAAGTGTAGCGTGCTGCGCAAGAACACGAATTATGCGCAGGAGATTATAGTAGTGAGCAAAGAAGAGAAATGGGGTCTTACCTTTGTATGTTGCTTGACTATATTTCTTCATAATGCATGGAAAATTATATATAGATATGGAGCACTTGTGGATGCACGGTTTTGATGTCCAGCAAGCGTGAAAGTTCAGGTTAAAACCTGGTCTAGTCCTCGTTTTCGATCGTGTGCAGCTCTCTGCCTTAAAGCTATGATAGTAACTCCTGTTGTTTTGGTCGTGAGTCGTGATTACAAGCTCGAGTACTTACCATTAATTTCCTGTCTAATCTTCTTTTCTTTTTCAGGTTAAAACTTCTTTAAGGTGATCAGAAAGGAAACATGTAGATGGACACGTGAAGATACATATACCTAGCATGATTTACAGGGAGGGCCTCAAACTTCCATCTGGTACCGGTCTGGTCCCCAATCTTAGAAATGTTACAATTCGAGTCCCAAACTATCTAAAGGTAACAATTTGACCCTTTTCTAGTCCTCCACAGTTTGATTCATGCAACAATCATCATCATTGGGACCAGCGAGGGACCACATTGTTACCTTCGAAGTAGTTTGGCTGTTGGGACACAGATTGTTACATTTTTAAGTTTGGAGACGACATTGATGTTGGATGGAAGGTTCTGGAACCTCCATGTAAAATCTAAAATACAACATGAGAACATGAATCACAAGGGCGAATATTTGAGTTGGCCACGAGTTTTAACTAGCACAGTTAGATTTTGCATGCAATCATTGCCAACCAACAAAACAAAGTGGGTGATGCTTTAGGAGGCTGTAGGGCTACTGGTTTAAACACTTTCCTTTGACAGAAAAGATCTATGTTTGAGTCTCTTGAACTACATTACTCATGATGCTAAAGTGAGCTGTCTGTTAGCATTCTCCAAGATTTATCGAAAGGTTTCCTAGGTTATAAAAAAGAGAGGAGTTTTAACGATATATAGTTTTAACGATATATAGTTTTAACTACATGCTTCAAGTTGTCCGTAATTATTGGTGAACCGTAATTATTGGTGAAGATCACTCTTGAATGTGCCTCTCGCATTAAGTTTGCTAGTGTGTGGCCATGTACGCATAATTTCTAACTAGGATATGCCCCGCGTGTTGCTCGAATGTGATGGTGGGAATGTGATGGCGGTACATGCAGATCTGAAGGTAACAAATACCAAACATTACATAATATCAATTAATCACTAATAATTGAAAATAAAAATTAATCCACAAGCAACACATATTTTTTTGTCAAGATCTAATAGGATAAAAAACTTGAGCAAAGTCATTGATGATTGCGATATCCGTCTCTTTAATAGTCGACGGTTATAGTACAAGAGACATATTTCGATCTAGCAAAGACCACAATCCTTGAATGTAGTAGAGAATTTTTACTTGTTAAGTATACCAAGGTCGAACATAGGGAACGGTGATTTTTAGTTGCATGGTTTCAAATTAATTCAAATAATTAATTTAAAGCTAAGTTAATTTTCGTGAAAATAAAAGAAGATGCGATGATGCAAAATGCGATGCAAAATAAACAGAGTGGATAAAAGGCACATGATATGTGATGATGATTTTTAATCTCAATAAATTAATCAATATCCTCAAAAGAAAATCACAGATCAAAAGAGAGTGATTCAAGATATATATATATATGTATGTATGTATGTATGTATACACACACATCAGAGCGAATCCAAATTGCAGGCTAGATGATTAATACTTGTCAATTTATCATGCTTAGAGATCTATAACATATTCCCAAAGTACTCTAGCCTGCTTTCCCTGTAATTTTATTCCTTAAATAAATAAATTTTAATCACATAAAAAAATAGGGAAATAAATATATTTTTTTCTTCTCAATTGAGCCCCTGAAGAAGATTAAATTCTCAAAGAATATGATCCAAAATCACGAAAGAATTAATCAATTAATTCTCATAAATCAAGTTCCTGCGAAATAGATAATTAATTTTCTCAATAAAATAATGTGTAAAATGTCTGAAAATCGACATGCAAATGTCAACAGAGATCTTCAAATAATAATCATCAATATTAAGTTTCTGATCAGTTCACAAGATATGTAAAATGAACGAGCGCGAAATAAGCTTCAAAATGACATATTGTGCGCTAAAATCGGGGTTCATATGAGAAAGTTATTCTAAAATGAAGTTCTGGAACTAAAATGCAATCAAAATAAGAGTTTTCTTTTCAAATGGACCCCTAGAGGATTTATCTGCAATATTCAAAACTCGGAGGGGCCTCCCTTCAATTTGCCCACGCGCGTACGTGAAGGGCACATGATGCTGGGCTAGGAGGACATGTACATTATTTCTTCGAAAACAAAGGGGATCGATGCAATTTCTCCAAGCTCAACCACGAAGCACGCCTGGAGGTTCAATGGCGGCTCGGGCGCCGAAGCTATGGCTCGAGCGAAGGCAAAGGACTGGGGAACCCCAGCCTCCATGTGACTTGCAAGAAAGGATCAAATCTCCCGAGCCTCGATGAGCGGTGGTGAGCCTTGGGCTGTGGCGTGACAGCTGGTGGGTCGTTGGAACAAGGGCTTTTTCCTGATCTGATGGTTGTGATGGTGGAGGCGATATGCGATGATGCAGTGGAACATGAAGCCTAGGGCGATGGAGAGGTAGGAGTGGCAGCGGGAACCGAGTGCAGGAGGCGGTGGTGGCACGTTGCTCTGCGCGGAGGCGGTGGTGGCGATCGACAGAGGGTGGTTTGTCAAGGGCAGAGCAGAGTCGTGAGGCGGCAGCGAGCGGTTGGAGGCCTCTACCGATAAGTGGATGAGGAGGCAAGGCAGGGCGACTCGGCAGTTGGCCGAGTGGAGGAGCAGATGCGCGGAGGGTTGATGAAGTGGAGGCGCAATGGCTGGCATTCTTCGGTGAATCGAGCGATGGATGGAGATGCAAGAGAGCACGGTTGGACGGCGAGGCAATGGGTGCTCTATATGGTGCGACAGAGGTGGGTGAGGACAACTGTAGGAAGAGTTGGCGAGGGTGAAGGAGAAAGACGGTGAGGTGGGCGGACGTGAAGAGGAGATAAAGGTGGTGGGGTGCGAGGTGGAGGAGGAAAGCAAGAATAAGAAGACGAAGAGGAGGAATGAGACGGGTACCGGCTGAGACTGGATGAAGGGACGCCTGTGGATGTTGGAGCACGGTGCTCCAACTGTCGTTACTCAAAGTTGCTAACGCGCGATGAGCTTGGCTGCCGCGGTGTGCAACAGCTACAAGGGTTGAGGTCCTTAGATCACACCCCCTTTTACGTCTCGTCCTTGCCCAAAGATGGACCTCATCGTCTGTTGTCACCAGAAGGGGAGGTCGAGACTGGAGATGTAGGGCAGAAGTTGGTGGATCACATCAATGGTGGGTGGCTGCGAGGCTTAAGTAGGGAGATGAGGGACGGCTATGGAAGATGATACGGAGGGGATGGGGCACCGGCGGTGGCGTTACACGCGGAGGAGGGGAGGGGACGACGATAACATGAGGAGGGAGAGGGAAGGGGAGGCACGTGTGGGGCACATGCCTCGAAGAGAGAGAGAGAGAGAGAGAGAGAGAGAGAAGGGTGCCGGGTCACGTGCTCTACACGTGACCTGGGCTGGACAAGGGAGGAGAGAAAAGAGAGGAGAGAGAGGAAATGAGAAAAAGAGAGAGAGAAGAAAGAGGGAAGAAAAGAAAAGAGAAAAAGAGAGGGAAGGAAAAAATTAAAATGAAATCAGTAAAATAAAAAGTAAAATAAATAAAATAAAAATTAAATAAAAGTAATATAAAACTAATAATTAAATAAAAGAAAAAAATCAAAAATAAATAATGAATAAAGTCTGATGAAAAAATGATCAACACGAAAGTTGCTCGTCTCAACGAGACTACAAGTTTCATGAAGCGTCCAAAATCAAAAGAGGTCAACTGTACAAAAAGTATTTTTGGAGGTATTCTATATTCAATAAAATGACGAATTTTTACATTTTTTATTTTTTTTTGTATTTTTAGTTTTATTTTATTTAGTGGATTAATATATATATATACAATATATACGTACTTAATCTAATTTTTATGGATTTTTTATAGGTTAGTAAAAGGTAGAATAAAATTGACAAAGATAAAATATGTACAAAATACACAATGTAAGATTTTTGCATTTTCTCTTGATTTTCTTATTTTTATGGATTTTAATTCTTTATGTCAAATTGGTTAATTAATTAAAGAATAATTTAGAGAAAGAATTACACATAAAATAATAAACTCAATTAGGGAAAAAATAAGGGTGATTTATTTATAGATTTTAAATCCTAATATTACCACAATTAATAAGTATTAACTAATCAATATCAAGGGATGTAATTAGTGCTTTATTAAGGGAATTTTTATAAAACATTCATATAAAGTAGATGAATCATGGATTCATCATACCCATATACTTAGCTCTTTTCTTGTCCATAAGCAAATTTTAGTGAGTTAGAAGGTTGTATCCCTGACTGTGCATGTGCGAATTTCAAGGTTTATCGCATTAAGAATCATGGGTTTTATTGGTCCTAAAATTCTAAGCTCAGCCCTGCTCTAGTCAAAAGGAATCCAACTTCTCTATTTTTTAGACTCTCTGTTTACCCATATAGTATAATAGAGATGACATTTAGTGTACTGCAATCATGAGAGCCGAGTCGAAACGTCACTCAAAGTCTAAGTCCAAGAGAATCTCCTTAAGGCCTAGTTCTCAACATTAGGGAATAATCAGTTCTTGCATTCAATCTACCATCTCAGTAGTTCGTCAGACTTGAAAGTGTATATGACAGGCCAGATGATGGAGGATTTAGGTTTGTGTATTTTCTTCTCTTCCTCTCATTAGAACAAGGGTCCTCTCGAGTGCCTTATTACTCAACACATGTATTTTTAGGTGTTGACCAGTGTGTCCATTAAGAGAGATTGAGTCGTCTGTACTTATTTTCCTGGGAGTACATTGGGGTGTGTCTTCTTTAAGTTTCTAATATACTTACACCCATAATTGTATCGCTTACGATGCTGAGTCTTTTTTGAGGTACTTGCCCGACTCATTGGTCCTAATTAGCTTTGGTTTGGACACTTTGAAAATGGTTGGGAGCATTTGCCTTTGATAGAAGCTCTTTGTAATTTGACTTTGTGTTTGAGAGCTCTTTTCTTTCAATATTTCTTTCTTTTCTTTTCTTTTTAGCTAGCTCCACTGCTTTTACTAAAAGTTGACGCACACTGATCAACAATTATTTAGTTTCAACATACCCTTGTACATAGATCAATATCAAAAGAAAGCATGAGAACTTGTTCACATATTGGCTAGGTTTTGCTGACACTCAGGTTTCATGAAGCTTTCATCGACTTTATTCCATCCTCGAGTATCATAAAATCAGGTCTATACTCAAATGTCAAGTCCAGTCCTTCAAGTGAAATCTCAACTCATCCCATCATTCATGCAGTTGTGTAAGTGATGTGCTGATCATATTCTTAAAGATAGAGATTAAGAGCGCAATATATAACTCACATCTGTTAAATTAGGGAAGTGTGGATTATTAACTCTAAAACCCTAATGACTAAGACCGATTAACTCTGAATCAAAGGACCTTAAAACCCCGAGTTTCTTTCATCCTCAAGTCTTGAATGATAGTGAACATGTCAGGGATAAAACCTTGAGTTTTGTTTTTGTTTTGTTTTTTTGTTTTATTTTTATTTTTTAAGCTTGTTATACCCCTTAATTTTGAAAAATATGTATTATTTACACAAAGAACTTAGTATAGTATACATAATATACACAACTTGTACTCATACCTGATTTTTGATGAAAACGATTAAAGTGAGAGCTATGGATAAAGTATATAGGATACATAAACATCCCCCCTATACTTAGCTTGTGCTATGTCCTCATGGCACAAAGTAAAATGCATACATAGCTCGTACCAAGTATATTCGAGTGAAAAGAAAAGGCAGTTGACTCGCCCCCTATAGGCTTTTGAGGGCCTAAGAATAGCAGAAGATCAAGGAATGGGGCGATCGAGAGTGAGAAGAAAGAATAGAAATGATCTATACAGAATGATATCGGTCTCCCTATACTTAGGCTCAGGTCATCCTAAGTATGATCGAGAAATCATAGGTGGAGGATCGAGTGGATCAAGGGGTGGATATACAAGTGATCGACTGAATCTTCTAGCTGCAATGAAGAGGATGACTTCATTGATCAAGGTTTTAGATGGGTCAAGGTGGTCTTTCGTCTGATTTTGTGCCCTGTTTGAAGGAGATCTGCTCAACTTGTACCAATTGCTCATGTGATTTGACGAAGTGCTTAAGCGGCTATCCATTGACTAGGAAAGTTTGTGTACTGTCTACTATTTTAGAGATTGTGACACTGTCATTATTGTGTACTTCCCTAACAAAGAAAGGTGTCGTCCATTTCAATTTCAATTTGCCTTGGAAAAATTTCAACCTTACATTAAACAACCATACTTTTTGCCGTGGGACGAAGTTCTTTGTTCTAATGTGCTTGTCATGCCATTTCTTTACTGTGTCCTTATAGATGTTGATGTTCTCATATGCATGATTTCTGATTTCTGAAAGCTCATTTAAATCTATGTCTTTGTTCTTCTTTCCTTGGTGACAGTTTCAGTTGATCTTTTTGATTGCCCATTCTGATTTATGCACTAATTCTGCAGACAAATGACATGATTTTTCAAATACCATTCTAAATGGGGAGGTGCCCAATGGGATCTTATAAGCCGTCCTGTAAGTCCATAGAACTTGGTCCAGGAGTTGGGACCAATTATTCCTGTCAGGGTGGACTAGCTTCTATAAAATTCCTTTGACCTCCATGTTTGACACCTCTGCCATGCCATATAGATTGTAGGTTGTAAGAGCTAGCAACACGATGCTCGATGTCGTAGTCCTTAGTCAACTTATTCACCTTCCATTTGACAAAGTGGCTACCCCCATCAGATATCAGAATCTTGGGGATCCCGAACCTCAAAATAATATATGATCTTTTAGAAATTTATAGACGATTCTGCTATCTGCAGCTCGAGTATGGATAGAGCCTCCACCCACCTTGATAAATAGTCTACCGTGAGAAGAATATATTCAAATCCATGGCTGCTAGGGAATGGGCCCATAAACTCAATCCCCCATGCGTTGAATACATCGCAAATGATCACTTGTTGCATAGGCATGACATCTTTGGGACGGATGGTCCCTCCCATTCTCTCACAGACCGGATATGACATGAAAAAATTATAGGCATCCTTAAATAAAGTCAGCCAATAAAATCCACATTGTAATATCTTCTCAACGGTCCTCTTTCGGGAGTGGTGTCCTCATGTATCCAAGGTGTGGCATAGAGTGAGGACACTTTGGTATTCCTCATGAGGAATACATCTTCTCCATATACAATCCGGTTCTTCAAAGAAAAGGAACGGATCCTCCCAATGATAGTGTCTGGATTTTGACTTTAGTCAGTTAATTCCGCTCTTAGGCCAACCCTGGGAAACTTTCTTAGAGACAAGATAGCTAACCATGTCGACATACCATGGGAGGGAGTCAATAACAGAAATTAACTCATCTGGGAAGGATTCACGGATCGACATTGAATCAGAGATTTTATCTTATTCGATTTGAGATAGATGGTCAGCCAACACGTTCTTTACTCCAGGTTTATCCTTAATCTCAAAATCAAATTCCTGAAGTAGAAATAACCATCTGAGAAGATGTGCCTTTGTGTCTTTCTTTTCCATTAAGTATCAGATGGTTGGATGATCTGTGTACACTGTCATCTTAGATCCTAAAAGTAGAGATCTAAATTTTTCTAACGCAAAGACTACAACAAGCATTTCCTTTTCTGTCACAGTATAAATTTTTTGAGATGGATCCAAAACTTTGCTTACGTAGTGAATAAAATAAGGAATCCCATATCTCCACAGTCCTAAAAAAACACTACTGCAAAATCAGAGACATCGGTCATGATCTCGAAGGGAAGAGACCAGTCGGGGCTAGTAGGAAAGGAGATTCCATGATCTTCTTTTTGAGCAATTTGAAGGCCTCAAGACACTTATGATTTACAATGAACTCAGTGTCTTTACCTAAGAGCTCGGTTATCGGTTGGATAATTTTCGAAAAATCCTTAATAAATCATCGATAAAATCCGACATGCCCTAGAAATGACCGCACTTTCCTGACGTTGGTTGGTGGATCGAGCTTCTTGATCACATCCACCTTGGTTGGGTCAACCTCCATTCCCTTCTTGGAGATAATGTGCCCTAATACGATGCCCTCCTTTACCATGAAATGACTTTTCTCCCAGGAGAGCACCAGATTAACCTCCCTACATTTCTCGAGGACTCAGTCTAGGTGCACGAGACAATCATTGAATGAATTTCCATAGACCGAGATGTCATCCATAAATACTTCCAAGAAATCTCCAAACATTTTGGCAAATATCACAATCATGCACTGTTGAAAAGTGCTGGAGGTGATACATAGCCCGAAAGCATGCGCTTGAAAGTGTAAGTATCAAAGGGACAAGTGAATGTTGTCTTTTCCTGATCCTCGGGGGCGATGGCTACTTGATTGTAGCCCGAGTACCCATCTAGAAAATAAAAGTATTCTCTTCCAGCCAATCTCTCCAAAATATGATCAATAAATGACAGTGGGAAGTGATCCTTTTTTGTCGCAACAATCAGGCGTCTGTAATCCACACAGACGTGCTACGAAGTGGGTGCTTGTATCATGATCTCCTTTCCCTCCTCGTTGGTGACAATCTGAAGTCCCGACTTCTTTGGGACTATGTGTAAGGGTGACACCTACTTGGAGTTTGAGATAGGGATAAATGAACCCTGTTCCACACCAGTTTTCAATTTCAGTCTTAAAATCTTCCTGTAAATTTGGATTCAACCTACTCTCGAATTCATGGGAGGGTTTAGCATTTTCCTTAAGGTATATATGGCGTGAACATAGAGCTGGGTTGATCCCTTAGATTTGACAATCTCCAGCCTATGGCCTTGCGGTTTTTCTCTAAAACTTTTAGCTTGTGGGTTTCCTACTCTTCGGTCAGATGTGAGTTGATGATGATTGGAAACTTTCCCTTAGGTTCTGCAAGGAAGGCATATTTTAGAGTAGGGGGCAATGGTTTGAACTCGGGTATATCAGTATTGTTCAAGAAATCTAGTTATATCACTGATGAATCTGGTTGCGCTATGGATGGATCATGTGTAATATCATCTGCTACCAATCGAACGGCTTTGGGGTCAGATCGCCAAATATATGTCGTATTTTAGCAAACATTATGTCTGACCCATCTTCCTCACTCCGAGATTGTCTTAAAAGAGATGGGACTGACATGTATACATAGACCCTTGAGTCTCCGGGAGTGTAGGATAATACACAAAGAGTGTTTCTTTGAATGAGCTAGCAGACTAGCTGATCGGTAATGTCCTCTCCAGATGAGAGTGTTTCTATGATTGCGGTTGGGTTCTGTCTCGAAGGCCCAACTGTAATTATTGTGCTACAATCTGCCTCTAAATCGGAATCTCCTATCTCGATGCTGGATTCTGTATCAGGTATCTGGAATCTAGCCTGCTTCATTTCTATCTCAATATCTCTGAATTGGATTTTTCCCGAGGTATAGTCAAATAGGGCTCCAGCGGTCCTAAGGAAGGGCCACCCTAAGATCATTTGGAAATCTTTCCAATTTCTAGGGACATCCATGCCAATCACTGTGAAATCCACTGGGTAGTTATATCCCTTGATATTGATTACAACATTCCTAATCTGCCCCTAGGTCTCTTAGTTAATGTATCATCAAATTGAAGTATGAATCTTGACTTCCTAAGAGGTCCCAGATAAAGATGTTCATAGAGTGTGGTGGGCATGAGATTGATATAGGAAATGTTGTCTAATAGAGTTCTAGCAAACTTGATTTCATTAATCTGGCTAGTCACAAAGGGGGCACCTATGTTTCTCTTCTTTCTTGGAAGCTCATTTCTGTAACGAGATGTAGCTATGGAAAGGATATGCTTCTTTGTTTGGCTTGAATTCTTTCCGTTAACCCTTGTCGGTGTGCATCTCACCTTAAGGTATTTTCTAAAAGTTAGTTCTCTTTCTATCGTCTCATCCAGTGATAAAGTGACCTTGATGTTTTCTCTATAGATACGGGTTGTCTCTTCATCATTTTTTTGGTTTTTTAAAGTTCTCTACTTTCTAGCCATTATAGCACGGGGAAATGGACTGAGTGCTCATGATTAGGAACTGAAACATCACTTTTATTGAAAATGGAAGTCTGTATAAGACTCAGAATGACATTGACATAAGGACTCTGACTCGAATTGGGCAAAGAAAATGACGACTGGGGCAGTGGGGTATGTTGTTGCTGCTGTGAGTCTTCCTCGTCTGATTCAGACTTGCTCGATTCCAATGTATTGTGGTGCTATGGTGTGGGGTTTGGTAGTCTCTCCTCTTCCTCTTCTTCCCTAGGTGTAAGCATATGTGTGGACATTGGGGCTATGTGATCGCGTTCCCTAGCTCGATCAGACATGGTTACAGTCTTTCCGCTCCTGAGAGAAATATGATTTGTAACATCATTTGAAAAGATCTCGTATTTAGGTAGAGAATATTCTAAGATTGGTACATGATCTTTGTGTCCTACATTATTAGGATTGACTTGGACTTGATCTGGGATGGCGGTTCGGGGTGCAGTGCATTCATCTCTTCATTTGGAGAGTCGATTAATATCAACTCTCATGTTGTGAAGCTCATCTAGCACTCATTGGAGTTCAGTAGAGATCGAAGAAGATGAAGACTCCTGGCCTTACATGGGCTGGGGTTGTTGGTACTGTTGGTATTGGCCCTATTGGCACTGGCATTAGTATTGTTGCTGGTGTTGTGGCTGCTGGTTCTAATAACCCGGACGACACTGCTAGAATCGGTGTTGCTGCTGTTATTGCTATTGAGGCTGATAGCCAGGATGTGACTATGGCAGACGAGGATTCAGAGTAGAGTTGGGTTCCCGTCAGTTGACTGGATCCAGATTTTACGAGACTCCATTTATCTCCATGACTTGTGGAGGTTTTTCGTAAACTGTTTGTGCAAGGGTTTCTTCTATTTGTTGGGTGAAGATTTAATCTCCACCCTAATGGCTTTGTTGCCCTACCCCTTACCCTTGAATGTAGTGAATTTGATTAATGGGGTAGGGTTGTAGTCAGGGCAGGTATTTGTATCTTAGATACCCTATCAGCCACTTCATCCATCTGCTTGCGTAGTTTGGCTAGTTTCTCCATATCAGTTGACTTATGGAGTTCGTCCACATTCTTATAAATATGTTCGACTATAGTTTGCTTGTCAGCTATTATTCCCATATCTGTATTTTGTTCAGTCAATAGAGTGTTCACAATCATCTTGGCTTCCTCCTTAGATAAGAGTGAAAGGGAGCTGGCCATCTAGGCTCGACTTGTCGTCTGTGCCCGGCTAGATTCTGCTAATTTATCGAACATCTTATAAACTGTGTCCTCGTGATGACCCATGTATCTTCCTCCACAGGAGGCACTCACTAACCCTTGCATCTCAAGGTTCAACCTACTAACAAGACTCTGGACCAGCAACATCTTGCTTATGCCATGTCTTGGGCATTTCTGAATTAGGTATGTAAACCTCTTCCAGGTTTCATAGAATGGTTCATTAAGGAGCTGGGTGAAGCTTGTGAGCTTGATCCTCATTTGATTAATTCTATTTACTGGGTAGAATTTCTTTAAGAATAGAGTCCTGAAGGTAGACCATGTGGTGACCACTTCTCCTAGGTTTTTTAGCCAATAAGCCGCCTTATCAATCAAGGCAAAGGGGACAACTCTCAATCTTATGTAGTCTTGACTAACCATAGGATGGGAAAGGTTGTCACATACTAGCTCAATATCTCATAGAAAGGCATATGGTTCTTCATTATTGTTTCCTCCGAACTTAGGTAGTAGCACGAGGAAATGCGGTTTGTGCTAGAACATATCCTCAGGGGGTACATGCCTCAACCAATTATAATCTTCATCTAATTCACGGAGGTATTTGTCTTCCATAGCAGATTCTCCTCGTCGTATTTCCTCCATCTGAGCTCTGAGTAGTGCATTGTGCTGTTCGGCTGCAGTTACCCTAACCAGAAGTGCACACAGTGGGTCATTGTCCTCATCTTCACCAGGGTTCCTCTTAAGAGGCTTCTTGATTTCCTTTTCATCTTCAGATGCAGATAGGTCTGGTTAGATACATGGATAAACGATTTAGGATTTCAAAGATAAAAGTTTGAGAAGAGTGGTGTCGCTTGAGGAAGAAAACATTTTACTAAAGGAGTTAGATATGGAGGAGCATGTACACATCTTTTAGGATGTTCAGTCAACTGAGTATTACCCTTATTTGTAAGTTGGGTTATTCTCTTGTGTCTAATTTTTCTCTCTTAAGAAAAACCCATAGATCAGTTGCAGGAGTCAAGGGTTGGATATGTCTTCCTTCTATTTTAGAGAAATTCAGATCTTCCCATGTTGATATGAACATTACATTTGAGGAAGAATGGCATCATTCTAGGTGATTCATGTTCAAGTCGATGAAAATATACCATATTCAGATTCAGAGATTTATTCTGTGAGGAAAAAGCAAGTAAAGCACAAGGCAGCCTGCTATTTCAAACCTTAAAGATTCATACCATATTGATGTGATTGAGGAGCTGAAGTGAGTTGTGTTGTGTTTGGGGTATCTGTGTGTCAGTCTTGTTGTAGTATGTTAAGCTTTGTCTTGAGGATTTCCCAGAGGTCTTCATGGATGATTTCTCAGTCCATGATGATTGATTTGATTCATGTTTAGCGCACTTGGATCATGTTCTTCAGAGGTATAGAGAGGTGAATCAGGTACTCTCCTAAGAGAAAAGTCATTTTATGGTTAAGAAGGGTATTGTGTTGTGGCATGCCATCTCCAAGAAGGGAATGTAGGTTGATCCAGCCAAGGTGGATGTGATCAGAAAACTTGATCCACCAACCAACATCAAGTCGATGAGTTCATTTTTAGGGCATGTAGGATTTTATAGATGATTCATTCAGGATTTATCTAAGATTGTCCGCCCACTAACTGAGCTCCTAGGAAAAGACACTAAGTTCATTGTAGATCACATGTATCTAGAAGCCTTTGCGCTCCTTAAGAGAAAGATTTGTGACTCGCCTATTCTATAGGCTCCTAATTGGTCTCCTCCCTTTGAGATCATGACCGATGCCTCGGATTTTGCTATAGGACCCGTATTGGGGCAGAGGCGAGATCATATCCCATTCGTGATTCACTACGCAAGTAAAGTTTTGGATTCAACATGAAAAAATTATACAGTGACAGAAAAAGAAATGCTCGCCGTAGTTTGGGCTTTAGAGAAATTTAGGTCTTACAACTTGGGATCAAAGGTGAAGATTTATATATATCATTCAACCATTAGATATCTCATGGAAAAGGACACAAAGGTGCATCTTCTTAGGTGGAATTTGTTACTCTAGGAGTTTGATTTGGAGATCAAGGATAAGCCTGGAGTCAAGAACGTACTGGCTGATAACCTGTCAAGACTTGAGTTGAAGGATTTCCCTGACTTGGAGCCAATCAGAGAGACATTTCCAGATGAGTCGATTTGAGTTGTTGACTCACTCCCATTGTATGCCAATATGATGAACTGTCTTATTTCCAAGAAGGTTCCCCAGGGTTGTACTAGGAGCAACATTGACAAACTGAAGTCAGATTCGAGGAGATACCATTGGGAGGATCCGTTCCTTTTATTCGAAGGACCGGATTGTATCTGGAGAAGGTGTATTCATCAGGAGCAATACCATAGTGTCCTCACGTATTCTCATTTGCTTGAGGCTGGAGGACACCATTCAGGAAAAAGAACTGATCATAGATACATCAATGAGGATTCTTTTGGCTGACCTTGTTTAGAGATGCCACTGATTTTGTACGATCGTTCCTTGTATGTCAACGAATGGGAGGGACAATTGGCTGTAGAGATGAAATGCCCATGCAACTTGTGATCTTTTATGATGTTTTTGATGCATAGGGCATAGATTTCATGTGCTCCTTTTTCAATAGTCATGGATTTGAGTATATCTTGTTAGCAATGGATTATTTGTCAAGATGGGTGGATGCTATCCCAACCCAAACCGCAGACAGTAGGACTATCTCTCAGTTTATTAAGGACCATATCATATCAAGGTTCGGGGTGCCTAAGGTTTTGATTTCTGATAGGGGTATCCATTTTTTGAATAGAGATATGAGATCGTTAGCTAAGGACTGTCATTTTGAACATAGAGTTGCTAGTCCTTACCACCCACAATTGAACGACATGACCAAGGTTTCGAATAGGGTGGTTAAGAGCATTCTCCAGAAGTTGGTGCAAACTGATAGGAAGAACTGTCTCAATTGTTGGACCAAGTTCTGTGGGCTTACAAGACGGCCTACAAGACACCTTTAGGTACTTCGCCTTTTAGGATGATTTATGGAAAGCCATGCCATTTACCTACTGAATTAATTCACACATCTGAATGGACAATAAAGAAGATAAATTGTTGTCACCTTGGAAAGTTGTGTAGAGACCTAAATCTTAATGAGTTAGTGGAGAATCGTAATAGAGCATATGAAACATCTTTATCTATAATGATGAAGTTAAGAACTGACATGATTCACATATTAGATGCAATAACTTTGTCCCGAGACAAAAGGTATGGTTGTTTAGTGCTAAATTATGAATTTTTCATGGGAAATTGAAATCCAAATGCATGGGTCCTTATATAGTTAAGGAAGTGCATGATAATAGCAGTGTAGAGATTGCAGATCTTTCATATCATGCACATTCGTTTTTAGTCAATGGGCAATTGTTGAAGCATTTTGTAGAATTCAGAGAATGACTGATTCCTGTTGAGGTCATTAACTTCATGCTAGTTGATTCAATTGCAGATATTTCAGATACAACATGAAGTTATAAGAGCAGATTCACATCTTTCAGATTTAGTATCAATCAGATTCATGTTCTTTCTGACTTAATTCTTTTAGGGTCATTTCTCCTTTCTTCAAACTCTTATTCCTAACTTAGGCTATTCTCAGCCAAAGTATAGGGGGAAACTGACCCTTTATTGTACATTCTTCACTCACTTCTATGCCACTCTCCCATCTTTATTTCTTCATTCTTTTTAATACTTAGGTTATTTTCATCCTAAGTATAGGGGGTCCAATTAATTCAATTATTTCATTATTCTTTTCGTTGTTCCATACTCCTATATTATTGCTTCAGTTATTGTATATCTCTGTATATTTAGTATGAGATATGGCTTCATATCACTTTATGCTATGATGACATGGTAACAACTAAGTATAGGAGGTATATTGTATATATTTGATATATACTTTAGCCATACATCTTGGTTCTATCTTTTTCACACTTTTAGGGGCTACGGGTATCGTATTTATTTTTGGAACTGATTTGTGTAAAAGTGATTTGAAAATGATTTGAAATTTTTTTATATACCTATTAGATATGGTTTCAAAAAAATATTTTACTCATGTTTATGAAAATACGATTTGACTTGTTGTGCAAAATATTTGGAAAACCTATACTTATGTGAATGGTTTGTAAAAAGTTTTCAAAATAGTTTTCAAACTTGAAGGGGTAAATGGAATAAATTTGTAAATAAATATTAATACTCGTGTCTCTCAGTTTCCTCCTTGTGTATTGAGTATCTCAGAGGGTGTGCCTGTTCATTGAATTGTCAGATTTTAATATTTATAAAGTTGTCTAGCCTTTGATCTGTCATAGATTTGAGCATGGAAGAAAGCCTGGATCTAAACTCTATATTTTGGAAGATCAAGTCAATAAAGAGTTCTTTGAGAAGAGTGATGCCGCTTGAAGAAGATAACACTTTACTAGAGGAGTTAGATATGAAGGAACCTGTACCTATCTTTGAGGATGTTCAGTCAGTTGAGTGTCACCTTATTTGTAAGTTGGGTAATCCTCTTGTGTCTGGTTTTCACTCTTAAGGAAAACCCATAGATCAGTTACAGGAGTCAAGGATTGGATATGTCTTCCTTCTATTTGGAGAAATTCAGATCTTCCCATGTTGATATGAACATTACATTTGAGGAAGAATGACATCATTCTAGACGATTCATTGTCCAAGTCGATGAAGATCTATCATATTCAGATTTAGAGATTTATTCTGTGAGGAAAAAGAAAGTAAAGCATAAGGCATCCTGCAATTTCAAATCTCAAAGATTCATACCAGGTTGTTGTGATTGAGGAACTGAAGTGAGTTGTGTTGTGTTTGGGGTATCCTTGTGTCAGTCTTGTTCTAGTATATTGAGATTTGTCTTAAGGGTGCTTGTTCTATTCTGTTCTATTCAATAAAAATATCTTTAAATAACTTCTAACTTCTGAATTTATTTACTTATTAATTGGTGCCTTTCCCTGACACTTTCACCATGTACTCAAGGCTTGATATAGTCTTTAACACTTGGTTTAAGAAGTCTAGAGGTTTAAAATTAACATGTCTTAATCATTAAGGTCTTAGACTTAAAAACTCACACCCCTCTAGTGATTAGATATGCATGCTATATTACATTCTTAATCTCCCTTAGAGAATTTGACTATTACATCACATGTAAGATGGCATTAATGATTGAGATGAGTTGAGATATCACTCTAGGAACTGGGATTTGAGGCTTGAGTTTGGACATGATTTTATGATGCTCGAGGATAGGATAAAAATAATGATGGCTTTATGGAACATGAATGTCAACATTTTAGTCAGTATGGGACACGGTACTCATATTATCTCTTGATTTTGACCTAAAGTACCAGGGTCTGATGATATAAAATTAATAAGTTGATCAGTGTGCACCATTCCTTGGTAAAAGCAGTGGAGCTAGCCAAAAGGAAGGAAATTTCCCTCACAAAAAAGGAATAAAAATGAAATGCTCACTACATTACAAAGCTACATCTTTATAAGCTTACATTCAAGAAGGCGCTCCCAACCTTTAAGTGTCCACTTGGATCAAATCTTAGGCTTTTATGAGTCAGGCTAGTACGTCAAAAAGGGTTCTGCATCGTTAGCTCTACAAGCCTGGATGCAAGTATATTAGATACTTTAAAAAGACGCACCCCGATGTATTCCCAGGAAAATAAGTATAGACGGTTTAGTCTCTTTTGATGGACATACTGATTGGCAAGAAAAATATACCACTGTGTTGACTATTGGTACTTGAGAGAAACCTTGTTCCAATGAGAGGAAGAGAAAAGAACGACGCAATCTTATTTCCCTCCATGATTTGGCCTATCGAGTCATTCCAATTACAGATAAGTCCTTGGTTGTGGATAATTTACATTGATACCCTAGCGGGTTAAACTATTTACATCTATGCCCCTGTAAGGAACTTTTCGTAAGGTTTTATTAAATGAAAGTTATTGTTTTGTTGCAACTAAGCTTCTAGATTCATTCTTGAATAACTTTTAATATATAGATCCAAATTGATTGAAAATGGTCTCGTTGGAAAGCTTGTTTAATTCTCTTCATGTTTGCATACTTGGATTATTCATTTAGCACTTAATTCATGTGTTCACTATTAGAGAACTTTATCAATTTATTAGGCTCATTAATTGAATTACATATTGATACCTTGTACATTAATTGAGTCATTAAATCCCTAAATTGATTGATTCACTGATTAGGATTATTGATCCATTGATTAATATCTTCATCCCTGATTAGTTCATCATTAATTGATTACTTGGATTCATCTTACTATTAAATACATGAAAATTTAATTTTGATTAACTTGGCGAAATGAGACCTATTTAACTTGTTTCTTGGATTAATTATCATTGATTAGATATTTCATCGATAAATCTAGGAGCTTGGTGATGTGAAAATTATTGTATGCTATCTTTGAATGATTGTTTCCATTTAACTTGTTTGCATACAAAAGGTTTTGAAAATTACATCATTTTGTGTATGTTGCATTTGCTAAATATAAATAACTTAATATAAATAACTTCTAGATCACTTTAATAAATATCAGGCACCTAGAATTAAATCATAGAATTGCTCGTATCCTTGTGTTCGACTCTGGATTTCACAGGTATAAATTAAAGCCCAGAAACTCTTCGAAGAGATTTTTCTCTTGGTTATGTATGGTTCGCTAAGTGCCCGTGCTACAACGGATACATATTAGTTCATGCATTTAGCTATTCGTCACTCTCCACCAAACACAAGGGTTAATTTTATGTTAATTTTATTTACAGTCACCTCGATTAGCAGTCCCAATTTTAAGTTAAGGTTATCACCGAGATTTTAAATGAGCACAAAAATATAACGCCTAACGAGCAGTCCCAATTCTTTTAAATCCTAAGCTGTAAAAACTGAGTAGTGATTTGGAAAAAGCCGATGCAAACATTAAATCAATGATGCATGCTAAGAAGAAGACTTACAGTGATTCCTCACATTCTTTATGCGGGATGCAATACAAGGAATTAAAATTTACACTAAATAGTATGTGTAGAGATATTTCTATATTTTATGTACCTTTTCAGTTACTTTTATTTTTTTGTTTCCATCTTATGTAATTTACCCATAAGCCTTCTCTATATAAGAGAGCCTAGGGTTCTCTGGAATAAACAACAAATCTTTTTCTTCCAACATGGTATCATAGACAAAACCCTAGCCGCCCACCACCTCCTCTCCTCTCTTGCCCCCCCAACCCCACCCCTCTCCTCTCGCCGCCCCCCAACCTCCTCCCGCCACCACCGACCCCCCCCCCCCCCCCCCCCGACCTCTCTCCTCTTCCCGCCGCTGGCCCCATCCCCCCACTTCTTGCCGCCAACCCCTCCTCTCTTCCCATCGCTACCACCTATGGGTTTGAGTGCATAAGTCTACATATGCACTCAAATCCCCTGATGTTTATGTAGACATGTGTTCTTTGGTCTACAAACCCTAGTTCCATATCTCCAGCAAAATGTCAGAAAATAAGGTTCATATGCCCTCCATAGGCGCTTTCAAAGGTCCAACGCTCATTGTCAAGATGGACGGGACAAACTATGAGCTCTGGGCAATGCAGTTCATGAGTCTCATGAAGTCGAATGGTAAGAAGCACATTCTTACCGAAGATGAGCCGGCAGAGAAAACAAGGGTTTATGCCTCCTAGGAGGCTGATGATTCGTATGACAAAGTCTGGCTTTTAGGTACACTGACGATGGAGATTGCTAATGATGTATTCCATCAACCCACTACTAAGGTGATGTGGACATACTTGTAGCAACATACTCATAGGTGCGAAATGAGACCAACATCCTTCAACTCCAGCATGACATATTCACGGTCAAGCAGAATGGGTGGCCTCTTCATTCCTTATATACATCCTTGCAAGGGATGTTTGAGAAGCTCTATAGAATCATTCCTCTTACAACAACTCCCGAGCAACAGAAGACCTTTTGGAATGCTACCATGGTGGGGGTCTTACTTGCAGCACTTGACCCTGAATATGATGTTGCTCGCTCGCAGATTCTTACAGATGCTACTATTCCTCCAATAAAGGAAGTTTACCGCATGCTTAGCTGGATTACAGTCTCGTCCAATGCTCCTACTCATCCTCCTTTAGCGATGGTGGCCTCCAGATGTAGAGGAGCCTCTTCTTCTTCCCGTAGTCGTTGACCTCATGGTAGAGGCACTCGTTTTCATCATCCTTGCACCTTTTGTCATTGCCCAAGTCACGTGGAGGATACACGCTATTCTAAGCATGGTTTTCCAGCCTCGGCGTGTGCAGCCGAGCATGTTGCATCTCCACCAGCATCTGCTTCAGACTAGAGGTTTGAGGAACTTGTTGCTAGATTGCACGATATTATGCCCCTTGCCTCTACAGAATCTCCAGGAGAAATTTTGGATATATCTGCTTCAGCCTTTTCCAGTACATCAGCCATTGTTAACACCTCAGGTAGTGCTTATACCTTTACTTCCTGTCATGGATCTAACGTTTCAGAATGGATTATGGACTCCGACGTGACACATCATCTTTACCGAGACAAAGATAAACTTACATCCTATAGGGAGATTCCACTAGGGTGATCTGTCGTGATAGACGATGGGACTCATTCCCCCATCATTAGGCAGGGGGAGATCAATTTATCGCCTTCTATGTGTCTACAGAATGTGTTACATGACCCTGATTTTTTGATGAATTTATTATCTATAAGCCAGATTATGAAGGATTTGCACTATCGCGCTATATTTAACCCATCGTCGTGATTGGCGGTGGCTGTGAACAGAATGGTCTTTATTGTCCGGTCCGAAATCCCTATGCTGGCATCTCTTCTCAATCAAGTGGACCAGTCTCTCCATTTACATGGCATCTATGCTTTGGTCACCTCCCTCTTTAGAAGATGTGTCATATCTTACTTCAGAGCTCACCGAGTTCTTCCTTTCAGTGTGAAGCATATCAATTGGGAAAGCATCATAGATCTGTTTTTCCTAGTCGTCAGTCTCGGAGCAGTAGATCCCCTTTTGAATTATTTCATGTTGACATTTGGGGTCCGAGTCGTGTTCCTGATCATCGGGGGTACATGTTTTATCTTGTTGTTGTTGATGACTTTTCTTGATTGTCGTGGGTTTTTTTGTTGAAGAATAAATCTAAGCAGGGGATGTGATCAAAAATCTTATAAATGAAGTGCGTAATGTTTTCTCCTCTACTATGAAATATGTGTGTATGGATAATGCTTTGGAATTTTGTACTCGTGCTATTTCAAATTTCTTCTCGTCTCGGGGCATTATCCATCAAACCACATGTGCTTACACGTCTCAACAGACTGGAGTTGCAGATAGAAAGTATTGTCATCTTCTTGATATCACTCGGACCCTCCTAATCCAGAGTTATGTCCCCATTTCTTTTTGGGGTGATGCAGTCCTTACGACATGTTATCTAGTGAATCGTATGCCATCCTCTGTCTTAGGTGAGAAAGTTTCTCTTTCTGTTGTTTTTCCTGACAAGGAATTATTCTCACTTACTCCTCGTATCTTGGTGTTGTTGCCTTCGTTCACCAGTTGTCTCCGGGACTTGATAAGCTCTCACCTAGGGCTGTCAAATGTGTGTTTGTTGGTTACTCTCGGACTCAGAAAGGTTATTGATTCTATGAACCGATAAATAGGAAATATTTTGTTAGTGTTGATGTCACATTCTTTGAGTTTGTGATGTATTTCTCCCCTGTGGGTGACAGATTGACCTCGTCCACTTCTGATGATGATCTATGTACCACCTCCTCCTCTGTATATGTCTTTTTCCATTCCAGCTCCCGTTGTTCCACCACCACCATCACCACCACCACCTCCTCCACAACCACCTATTTCACCCTTACCAAAATTCTCTACCCGTCGGTCTTTTCCTACTCATGGTACTCGTCAATCATCAAGCATGCCTCAGGTTTGTCCATATATTATTACTAGCGATGGATCTGATATTGTGCAAGTGTGGGGATCATTGCAGGAGAATAACATACCGACGAGTATTTTTTATGATGATCTGAATGTACCTATTGCCATACGGAAGCAGAAGCGTACCTGTACATCATATCCACTTGCTTCACAGATTTCCTTCCATCGTCTCACATGGGACTTCCAGAGGTTTGTTGTGGCTCTACCAGCCGTGGAAATACCATGGAATTCTCGGGATGCCTTGAAGGTTGGCTGCTAGAGTTCAGCCATGGAGGAGGAAATGGTTGCTCTGCAGTTGCGAGGTACATGGAGCTTGGTTCCCACTCGCCTAGGAGCATCTGTTGTCAGTTGTAAATGGATTCACTGTCAAATATCATGAAGATGGCAGCCTTGATCATTACAAGGCAAGGCTAGTGACGCGAGGGTTCACTCAAACATATGGCATGGATTATATGTACACATTCTCTCCAGTTGCGCATCACTCGACTCTACGTGTCCTCCTGACAGTTGTTGCGGTACGTGATTGATCCTTGTTTCAGCTTGATATTTAGAATGCCTTTTTGTATGGGGATCTGCAGGAAGAAGTCTACATGCAGCAGCCTCCGGGGTTTGCTGTTGAGGGGGGGAGTCAGATGGTGTGTAGACTTCACAAGGCAATATATAGTCTTAAACAAAGCCTACGGGCATGGTTTTAGAAGCTTTCTGATCTAATTGAAAAACAATAGTTCAAAAGATCAAATGCAAATCATTCTTTGTTTGTCCAGAAGACTCCCAGGGGTACGGTTGTTATCATGGTATGTGTTGATGATATACTCGTTACATGAGATGATACGCATGAGATAAAGATGACAAAAGCATTTCTTGGCCATCAGTTTGTTACTAAGGATCTTTACACTCTACGATATTTTCCGAGGTTGGAATTTACTAGGAATGTGAAGGGTCTTGTGATGACCTAAAGGAAGTATATTACAACCATGCTTGTTGAGACAGGTATGATTGGGTGTCAACCCTCAACTACTCCTATGGATCCTAGCATGAAGTTATATGATGATGATACAGATGAGGTTGACAGGAGAAGATATAGAGAGATGGTGGGAAACCTCCTCTATATTACTATCACTAGACCTGATATCGCTTTTACTGTGAGTTGGGTGAGTCAGTTCATGGAATAACCCAGACAAGTACATATGGATGCCATATGCATGATATTGAGATATTCATCTCCAGGTGCATGATTACTGTTCAGTAAAGAAACAAACATTTATGTTTCCGCATGTGCTGATGCAGACTATACAGGATGCCCTAAGGATGGGAAGTCTACTTCAGGTTTTGCAGTGTTTGTGGGCACTTCTTTGATTTCTTGGAAAAGCAAGAAACAAACAGTGGTGGCTAGTTCTAGTGTTGAATCTGAATATAGGACCATGGCACAAGCAAGTACTGAGATGATGTGGGTTCATGCCATTTTATAAGATTTGCATATAGATGTACCTCTACCCATGCATCTACAATGTGATAATCAAGTTGCGCTATTCATTGCTAATAATCTTGTTTTTCATGAAAGAACAAAGCATATTGAGATATACTGCCACTATATTAGAGATATGATCCAAAAGGGCTTGATTTCTACTTCCCATGTCAGTTCAGGAGAGTAGACTTCCGACATCTTCACCAAGCCACTACTCAGAGAGCCATTCCAAAAGTGTTCTTCCAAGCTGAGCATGATTGATATCTATGCTCCATATTGAGGTGGAGTGTAAAGATATTTATATATTTTATGCACATTTTCAGTTACTTTTATTTTCTTGTTTCCATCTTATGTAATTTATCCATAGGCCTTCTTTATATAAGAGAGCCTAGGGTTCTCTGGAATAAACAACGAATCCTTTTCTTCCAACAGAATGCACATATGAATTTCCCTGACTTGGAGCCAATCAGAGAGACCTTTCCAGATGAGTCGATTTGTGTTCTTAACTCACTCCCGGTGTATGCCAATATGATGAACTGTCTTGTTTACAAGAAGGTTCTCTAGGGTTGTACTAGGAGCAACATTGACAAACTGAAGTCAGATTCGAGGAGATACCATTGGGAGGATCTGTTCCTTTTATTCGAAGGACCGGATTTTATCTGGAGGAGATGTATTCATCAGAAGGAATACCATAGTGTCCTCACGTATTCTCATTCGCTTGAGGCTGGAGGACACCATTCAGGAAAAAGAATTGCTCATAGATACATCAATGTGGATTCTTTTGGCTGACCTTGTTTAGATATGCCACTGATTTTGTACGATCGTTCCTTGTATATCAATGGATGGGAGGGACAATTGGCTGTATAGATGAAATACCCATGCAACTTGTGATCTTTTATGATGTTTTTGAAGCATAGGGCATAGATTTCGTGGGCTCCTTTTTCAATAGTCATGGATTTGAGTATATCTTGTTAGCGGTGGATTATTTGTCAAGATGGGTGGATGTTATCCCAACCCGAACCGCAGACAGTAGGACTATCTGTAAATTTATTAAGGACCATATCATATCAAGGTTCGGGGTGCCTAAGGTTTTGCTTTCTGATAGAGGTATCCATTTTGTGAATAGAGATATGAGATCGTTAGCTAAGGACTGCCATTTTGAGCATAGAGTTGCCAGTCCTTACCACCCACAATTGAACGACGTGACCAAGGTTTCGAATAGGGTGGTTAAGAGCATTCTCCAGAAGTTGGTGCAACCTGATAGGAAGAATTGGTCTCAATTGTTGGACCAAGTTCTGTGGGCTTACAAGACGGCCTACAAGACCCCTTTAGGTACTTCACCTTTTAGGATGATTTATGGAAAGCCATCCATTTACCTGCTGAATTAATTCACACATCTGAATGGATAATAAAGAAGATAAATTGTTGTCACCTTGGAAAGTTGTGTAGAGACCTAAATCTTAATGAGTTAGTAGAGATTCGCAATAGAGCATATGAAACATCTTTATCTATAAGGATGAAGTTAAGAACTGGCATGATTCACATATTAGATGCAAGAACTTTGTCCCGAGACAAAAGGTATGATTGTTTAGTGCTAATTATGAATTTTTCATGGGAAATTGAAATCCAAATGGATGGGTCCTTATATAGTTAAGGAAGTGCATGATAATGGCAGTGTAGAGATTGCAGATCTTTCATATGATGCACATTCCTTTTTAGTCAATGGGTAACTGTTGAAGCATTTTGTAGAATTCATAGAATGACTGATTCCTGTTGAGGTCATTAACTTCATGTCGGTTGATTCAATTGCAGATATTTCAGATACAACATGAAGTTATAAGAGCAGATTCACATCTTTCAGATTCAGTATCAATCAGATTCATGTTCTTTCTGACTTAATTCTTTTAGGGTCATTTCTCCTTTCTTCAAACTCTTATTCCTAACTTAGGCTATTCTCAATAGGGGAAAACTGGCCCTTTATTACTCATTCTTCACTCACTTCTATGCCACTCCCCCATCTTTATTTCTTCATTCTTTTTAGGGATTTTTACCCGGCAGACCCTATAATTTTTTCCAATTACATCTACGACCATTGAAACATCCTAATTCTTCCCCCGATCTCGTAAACTTGCTAATCCTTACCCTACAGTCCCTGTGGTTACCCCCCGTTCATTTACCCGTTAAAATTAACCGGTTTCCGTTATGTTCTTTTATATTATACCCATTTTTTTATCAAATTTACATTGAGTGCCACTCCATCATCCGAGAGGAGCTGATCCCCCCTACGTCGCTCCCCCGCCAGTGCCAAGCCCCCCCCCCCCCCCCCCCCCGCCGCTGCTCCCAGCGTCGCCCAACCTCCCAAGCTCCTTGCTCCCCCCCGATGGAGCCCCCTCCACCACCCATGTTGCTTCCCTACTCCCCCCACGGAGTCCTCCCTACCGATGGAGCCCCCCCCCCCCCCCCCCCGTTCCTCCATGTGCCGCCCAGCCTCCCTGCTCCCCTCCCCCCGCCGGTCTACATTGCAGGATTATTTTCCTATTCTTTTTTTTTATTATTTTGTCTAATCCCAATCATTTGATGGTAAATTGGTTAGGTTGACTCAAGACTAACCTAAGTAATTGACTCAAATATAGTTAAAACTGACGGCAGGGTTTGTTGGGTAAGACGGATCAAGTTTACAAGGTCGGGGGAGGAATTCGGATGTTTCAAAGGTCGTAGAGGTAACTGGAAAAAATTATAGGGTCTGTCGGGTAAAAATCCCCTCTTTTTAATATTTAGGCTATTTTCTTCCTAAGTATAGGGGGTCAATTTCATTCAATTATTTCATTATTCTTTTCGTTGTTCCATACTCCTATATTATTGCTTCAGTTATTGTATATCTCTTTATATTTAGTATGAGATATGGCTTCATATCACTTTATGCTATGATGACATAGCAAGAACTAAGTATAGGGGTATACTGTATATATTTGATATATACTTTAGCCATATATCTTGGTTTTATTTTTTTCACACTTTTGGGGGCTACGTGTATCGTATTTATTTTTGGAACTAATATGTGTAAAAGTGATTTGAAAATGATTTGAAATTTTTTTATATACCTATTTTTTATGGTTTCAAAAAAATATTTTACTCATGTTTGTGAAAATATGATTTTACATGTTGTGCAAAATATTTGTAAAATATTTGGAAAACCTATACTTATGGCAATGCTTTGTAAAAAGTTTTCAAAATAGTTTTCAAACTTTAAGGGGTAAATGGAATAAATTTGTAAATAAAGATTAATACTCGTGTCTCTTCAGTTTCCTCCTTGTGTATTGAGTATCTGAGAGGGTGTGCCTGCTCATTGAATCGTCAGATTTTAGTATTTATAAGGTTGTCTAGCCTTTGATCTATCATAGATTTGAGCATGGAAGAAAGCCTGGATCTAAACTCTATATTTTGGAAGACCAAGTCAATAAAGAGTTCTTTGAGAAGAGTGTTGCCGCTTGAGGAAGATAACACTATACTAGATAAGTTAGATATGAAGGAACTTGTACCTATCTTTAAGGATGTTCAGTCAGTTGAGTGTCACCTTATTTTTAAGTTGGGTAATCCTCTTATGTCTGGTTTTCTCTGTTAAGGAAAACCCATTGATCAGTACAGGAGCCAAGGATTGGATATGTCTTCCTTCTATTTGGAGAAATTCAGATCTTTCCATGTTGATATGAACATTAAATTTGAGGAAGAATGACAACATTCTAGACGGTTCATCGTCCAAGTCGATGAAGATCTATCATATTCAGATTTAGATATTTATTCTGCGAGGAAAAAGAAAGTAAACCATAAGGCATCCTGCAATTTCAAATCTCAAAGATTCATACCAGGTTGTTGTGATTGAGGAACTGAAGTGAGTTGTGTTGTGTTTGGGGTATCCTTGTGTCAGTCTTGTTCTAGTCTATTGAGCTTTGTCTTAAGGGTGGTCGCTCTATTCTGTTCTATTCAATAAAAATATCTTTAAATAACTTCTAATTTCTGAATTTATTTACTTATTAGTTGGTGCCTTTCCTTGACACTTTCACCATGTACTCAAGGCTTGAGATAGTCTTTAGCACTTGGTTTAAGAATTCTAGAGGTTTAAAATTAACATGTCTTAATCATTAAGGTCTTAGACTTAAAAATTCACACCCCTCAAGTGATTAGATATGCATGCTATATTGCATTCTTAATCTCCCTTAGAGAATTTGACTATTACATCACATGCAAGACTGCATTAATGATTGAGATGAGTCGAGATATCACTTGAGGAACTGGGATTTGAGGCTTGAGTTTGGACATGATTTTATGATGCTCGAGGATAGGATAAAAATAATGATGGCTTCATGGAACATGAATATCAACATTTTAGCCAGTATGGGACACGGTTCTCATATTATCTCTTGATTTTGACCTAAAGTACCAGGGTGTGATGATATAAAATTAATAAGTTGATCAGTGTGCACCATTCCTTGGTAAAAGCAGTAGAGCTAGCCAAAAGGAAGGAAATTTCCCTCACAAAAAAGGAATAAAAAATGAGAAGATCACTACATTACAAAGCTACATCTTTATGAACTTACATTCAAGGAAGGCGCTCCCAACCTTTAAGTGTCCACTTGGATCAAATCTTAGGCTTTTATGAGTCAGGCTAGCACGTCAAAAAGGGCTCTGCATCGTTAGCTCTATAAGTCTGGGTGCAAGTATATTAGATACTTTAAAAAGACGCACCCCGATGCATTCCCAGGAAAACAAGTATAGACGGCTCAGTCTCTTTTGACGGACATACTGATTGGCAATAAAAATATACCATTGTGTTGACTATTGGTACTTGAGAGAAACCTTGTTCCAATGAGAGGAAGATAAAAGAACTACACAATCTTATTTCCCTCCATTATTTGGCCTTCTATCTATATACTTTTAAGTTTGACAAACTAAAAGACGGTGGGTTGAAGCAAGACTAGATTTATTCCCTAGTGTTGAGGGTTGGGTCCTTAGGAGAGCTTCTAAGATTGGAACTTTTGGTGAAGTCTTGACTCTACTCTTATGGATGCAGTTAAACACTAAGTCATACTTCTTATATATATATGTATGTATGTATGTATATGTATGTATGTATCTTGAGAGTCCGATAATTAGAGGAGTTGAATTCCTTTGATTAATATATGGTTCAGCTTAGAATCTTATGATTTCTAAAAGCAAGTGTTCTAGGTCAATTCAAGCTTTGTATATTCGCATGCACATGTCAACGAGATTACTAAATTATTATTATTCTCTAATTAATTCTTTATTTATTAGCTTGAGGATGAGTTTAGCTTAAGTATAGGGGATGATAAATCCCAGATTTATCTACATTATTTATTATTATTATCTCTCTCGCTTAAGAAAATTTCCTATATTCATTAACAAGTAACTTTCCTTACTAATTTGTGCGTTGTACATGAATAACTCTAACTATACTATATTATATAAAATAATATTATCATATAATTTTATGATTTTCTTTCTCATTAAAAATCAAATAAAAATTAGAATAATATTATAGATAATTAGTATAACATAAAAATATATTTAAAAAATCCAACAAAATGAAAAAACAAAATAAAAATTTGTTTTATTTATTATTTACTTTTATTTATTATCTATGTATAGATGATTTTATTTCTCTTTGGGTTCTAATGAAAGGTGTATATCTCATGTAGATTTGCAGCTTTCATGTTTTATATCTCATGGAGATCTGCATAATTTATCTCTCAAACACATAGTCAAGTTGCAAAAGTTTTTGTGGGCTTTTGATTTTTTTATTTTTGATTTTATATTTTATATTTTGATTTTTACTTTTTTGATTTTATATTTTCTTTTTATATTATTTATGTATTTTTAAATTTCCTTTTCTTTTAATATAGATATAAATATATAGATATATATACAATAGAAGCTATGGTTGAATAAAAATTAACAAAAGTACTCAAAAATAAAAAAATAAAATATTTTTGGATTTTTAATAATTTTCACTGTTTTTATGATTTTTTAAGATTTGTTTGCTAATTTTTATACATTTTTAAAGTCAAACATACCCTAAAACATGGAATAATAAATTACCTGAAATTAAAATGGAGATTAAAAATTTATAACAGAACCAAAATTTCTCCAAATTAATTTTAGAATAAAGATAATAAAATAAGGAAAATTTAGAAATGAAAAATGTGATTTTGAGTTTTTTAAGGATTTTATAAATTTTTATAAAGGTTTTTAGGGTTTTTCAAATTTTCAGAGTTTTCTTTTATATTTTTTTTGTGATTTTTGTTCTGAAGGTCAAACATAAAAATACACAAAATATATTTTTTGGTAATTTTTCAAAATGATTTTATAGATTTAATGTATTTTCTTCAGTGATTTATTGATGTTTTTATCCTATATTTAATATGCACTTATATTATAAATAATATTTACAAATTATAAAAATATAAAATTATAAAAATAATGAATAATAAATAATATGAATATTTTAATCGATATAGCTATACAATAGGGGTCCAAAACTTAACTTTCACACCATAACTCCAAAAAAATGAAACCACCTTCATTAGTTAGCTTATTAAAAGTTATATAAAATTAAAATTGATTTTTATATATTTTGAGTTTTTATTTGAGAGATATGAGTTTAGGATTATTCAGACCATAACTTTTTATATGTACATTATTTTTCTATGAAGTAAATTTTATATTTTTCTATATTTAATTATTTATAACTTCCACGTTCAAAGTTTCTTTATTTGAAGTATAAAATGAGAAACTAAAAATAGGTCCCAAAAATGAATAAGAATGAACAAAATAAAAAGGATTTTTATTTGATTTTAGCCCTTATCTCCCCTTACTTTATTCCTTGTCGACCTAGTCATCAAGATGTCAAGGTCTCGAGGTTTCAGGTCATAAAGCATTTTCAATATTTATTCTTTTTCCTTTTCTTTTCTTTATTCTATAATTTTAGCATTAAAAATAGTATTTTATACACTATTTACACGATAATGTATGGATGATAAAATGCATGAATTAAAGGTATTTACATGCATTTACTAGGATTTTTAAGGTCAAAATGATAGAATAAAGGCGGTGAAATGGAGATTCATCAGTGGCCTAAGAATTACGAGCACAATCAAAAAGTAAATAACTAAGCTAGCATATGTGTGCCTAATTCCTACGACACTCAAGTCGAGTCCCAACTGCACATCAGGGGTTGAAACAGATACGACACACCGCAAAATGTTCAGTCCAAATTATTACAAAACTTAGGGTTCGGAGAGACCCTACAAACGCAGAAAAACAAATATATTCTAAGCTCTCTCTCTCTCAAAAATATAATTTAGTTTTATTTGTAGGTTCTTATTCTTTTCAGAATTATGCTCCAAATGATCTGTGAAGAGAGAAAATGCAGTTAGTATCTATTGAGAGAGAAAATATAGAAATAAAATGCAAAAATGCAAAATAAGAAAAATGACACAAAAATTAATTTCACAAAAACTAATTACAGAAAATTATTTAAAATCCTAAAAATACGTCGTTCCTCGACAAGCACTATAAGAAAATGCAGTTTCTGCGACTATAATGTTGCTACTACACTCGGTGCTAATGTACTCGCAACTCATATAGCGGCTATTTTACGACTACATGACCACCAAATTGTGCTCGATATTATCGGCAATGACATTGCGACCACATTGTGGCCGCAATGTGGTGGTAAAATTTAGTGAAATTTTACATGGGTTCTGCCAATCTAAAACCTAATATTCCTCATCCCCTCTTATACCCCTCCCCTCTCGTCTGTGCCTCCTCTCCCTCCTCCTTTGCAGGCCACCACTACCTCCTCCCCCTCTCCACCACCTCCTCCTCATTTGCAAGCTATTGCCGTCGACCGACTCCCCCACTCCAGCACCTCCTCCTCGTATCCAAGCCGCTGCCACCGCCCCCTCTCCACCACCTCCCCCTTTTCAAACCCGCCGCTGCCTCCCCCTCTCCACTGCCTCCTCCTCATCTCCTTGCCACCGCTTCCTCCCCCTCTCCACCACCTCCTCCTCGTCTCCAAGACAGTGCTGCCTCCCCCTCTCCACCACCTCCTACTCGTCTCCAAGCCGCTGCTTCCCCTCTCCACCACCTCCTCCTCGTATCCAAGCCGTCACCTCCCCATTGTTGCTCGCCAGCTCCTAGGCCTCCACCAATCATCCTCACCGTGCCATTGCTAGGATTGGAGGCGCTTCCTTGTCGCCTTATCGTCTATCTGAACACGAGCTACAACAAACAAGGTATAAGAAAGCAAGCTCACGATCTCTTCTATCTATAACATTTAATAGCTACTTTTGTTGCATCTATGTTACCAATTGATTGTGAAGGTTATTTTGACATTCTGATTTCACTGTATCACATTCGCATCCAACACTTTATAAACACAATGTGCAATAGGTTTGTGGTTTAGTTTGTCGAGCACTCTGCTAATCTGCTACATGGTGAATTTTTGCTCTTGAGAGGATCTCAAGACTGGATGCTATCAAGCACAATAGCCTCCTTCATGGAAGTTGAGGTTATGGCAGTTCATCCTTACAGAATCAGATTGATGGGCCATAATCATTATAGAAAATCACCGCATTTCATTAACATTAACTTTGAAATGTATACCTCGGTGCAACTAGAACAATTGTCCAAGTTAGATGTGCATTCTTCCAAATAAAGAGCTTACACGAATTGTGTTTCTGAACATCATCAATTCTAGCTTCAAAGATAAATAATCCATAACCCACTAGTACATTATTGTTTCCAATTCAAACCCAATTGGTATCGGCTAATTTGACATCATAATAGGAAATTGAGTGGTCTAAACTTGAGTGAAATCCCAAATTCCCTCTGTCTATAATTCTCTAAATTTGATGACATTAAGGATTCTCATTTTCCACTCACAATAACACCCCCATGAAAATTATCCATCTGCATAAATCTAAAATGAAGCAAATGGATGAACACCTCTTCAATCTTCAGTTCATACTTGGTTTGATCCTTTAAAAAATGTGGTCAAAGTCCCGCATAAGTGGTGATATGGTGTTAATTTTTTTATTGATCAGCAACCTAATCAATCAGTTTAATCCCTTCATTCAATCTGAGATCTGATCATTTCAATCAACTTGAGATTAGAAGTTTGATTTGAATTCCCATAATAAAGATCATGCCATCAAGTCTAAACAGTATGATGCATCATAGGTATATGTTCGTCATGTTTTTCATATACATATTAATTACAAAGTCGAAAAATAATTATGAGGATCATATTTCATAAACTTTTTACATAATAATCAAAGAGAGCAATGCGCTTAACTTCTAATGAATTCTAGTTGACATCTTACTTGGCAAATCAAAGTAGGTATGAATGGTCTATTCAAAATTAATTTCCGATTAATTTGTTAAAAAGAGATATGACTGGTTACCGTATAGAAGGTATTCACATCGTAGACTTATAAAGATTGATGAAAATATGTTCAGAAAATGAGTAATGATTAGAAGTCTATCTAGTGATATCTGTGTATGTTGGAAATAACCGCGTAGCATGGAAATGCTATTCTTATATGGACTTTTTATTTGTAATGATCTCATTGCAGGTAGAGCGATGAGTTCAACAAGGGATTGGATGTATCACTGTGTAGTGAATGGATCCATTTTCATGCCATTTCTAATTGGTGTAGAAGGCTTTCTCAATTTTGCCTATGCTCAAGGAGACAGAATAATTGACATAGATGGGAAGATTATCTACCCGTGCATGAAATATGGATTGATAAAGAAACAATTTAGAGATGTTTTGGCAGAACACTTCCGCAAGAATGGTTTTGTTACAGACTATACATGTTGGTATGCATATGGAGAGGTCCGAGCAGCTTACCGAGAGAGGTCACAGATGTCAGACAATCCTTTGTTGAGATGGTTATGGATGTAACATGTCTAGACTTTAACCCTTCTTTAGAGGATTGTCTGATGAATTCAATGGATAATCCAAGGATTTTATTGAATTGTTACAAAAGGCTGAGGAGGCATTATGGCCTGGTTGTAAATGATTTTCTCTCCTCTCTGTTGTTACAGAGTTACCGACAGTTAAAGCCGAGTACAATATGACCGATGCTAGTTTCAATGCAATGATTAAGATTATAAAGAGAATTCTTTCGGAAGATAATGTTCTACATGGTACCTATTATAAAGTGAAAATCATGATGAGTACACTTGGTTTATCAGAAAAGTTAGATGATGCATGCCCCAACCATCACATCATCTATTATGAGGACAAATATACAAATGAGACTAAATGTCCAGAATGTGGTGAACCTAGGTATAAACCAAATATGAAAACAAATGCTCCACAGAAGGTGCTCCATTACTTTCCTATAGCACCACGTTTACGACGACTCTTATTGCAAAAACACGGCTAAAGACATGACTTGGCATTCAGATCATATTCGTGGTGACTTTATGTAACTTCCTTCTGACTCAGCTTGTTGGAGGGCTTCAATGGAGTCATCTTCAACTTTTGCTATGGATAAGAGGAATGTGATGATTGGGTTGTCCACACTACAAGAAAGAGTAGAACAGTCGACGGTCAACATCCGTCGCGAATGATAACTTGACCGTCCCCTCTGGTCAATGGGGACGGTCATGTGACCGTCTCCAAAGGTGGCGTCCCATTTGGTATAGGCGACGGTATTATGGACCGTCCCTAAAAGTCTGGTATAGGCGACGGTATTATGGACCGTCCCTAAAAGTCTGGTATAGGCGACGGGCATGACCGTCCCTTAAAGGATCTTATTGGGGATGGTCAAGACCGTCCCTTAAAGTCACTCAGGGGGGACGGTCACGACCGTCCCAAAGGGAGGAAGTGGAGACAGCCATAACCGTCTCTAAGAACGAAGGGGACGGTCACAATGACCGTCCCCTTTGTTCATCTGCTAACAAAAAAAATTTCCATTGCCCCCTATTTGATCTTCATTTTGCCCTGTATGTCACTATAATGTAGTACCTGTTACAAAAATTCTTTCTTCATAATAAATATTACGATCACCACACAAAAAAAGGCAATACACATTCAAAAAGTCGTCGTCCAACAACATATGCATTCAAAATACTACAGTATCCAACAGTAATTATCCAAAATAGTTATACAATATACTACAATATCCTACAAAGTAGCAAAGCTATCCTAGTCATCGTCCTTATCCTCGTCGTCGTCCTCATCGTCATCAGCATCATCATCTTCTTCTTCGCCGTCATCGTCGTCGCCTAGCCTCTCAGCGGTATCATCATCTGTTGGGTGGCTAGTCGACGCTGCACCTTGATGTGCCTGCATGAATGCATTGAAAATCGCCATTTGTTGGCGCAAATCCTGGATCTCCAAATTCATGGTAGACACTTGAGTCTCTAATTCCCTCTCCCTTTGTGTCTTCTGAGAGGTCGAGCCGGTCCCTACTCCATACCAATTCTGTATGGTGGCACCACGACCACCACAACGGACGCGTCCCTGATGCTCTGGACCGGTCGCCTGGAGGAAGGCCGCATCAGGAGTAAGAGGTGGATGACTCGTTCCGGTGTTGTCTACAGAGCCAATGGTTGTGAGCCTGACCATCTCCTCCTACAAATTTATTTAAGTAAGTTCAAATTCATTTAATATGTAAAAAAGATGGAAATATGTTATGAATAACTTACATGAATTGGACCATAGGCAGGATCCACCCAATGAACTTCCCCGCCCACATCGCGGCTCTTAGACTTCTCGAAGACTTCCATTCGGCTGGGCACTCGCTCGTTCTCTACTTCCTAATGTGAAAAGATTATAAAGTTACGATAACATTTTAATACATATATAATGGTTACAATTTTAACACTAATAATAAAGTAGATTACTTACGAAGTCATCCTTCAGTTGATTTGTGTTTCTTCTCCCCATTCTATGGGTAGACTTGAAACCTTTCCTCCGATTTTCAGCATTTCTCCTTGAGATGCCCTATACGAAGATAGTAATTTTAATAAAAGAATTCCAAATGATATATGTATAAGATGCTAATATATATGTCACATACCGTATGTTCTTCTCCCATCCAAATATTAACCATCGCCCTCCATTGTTCAGCGGGTACATTCGGAGGACAATTTGCCAAATTGGCTTCCAATGGAAGCTTCGGATCGAAGTACTTTAAAATATAAAGAAAATTAATTATATACTTAGATGATGAAAATCAAATTTATACTTAAATATAAAGCAAAGTACTCACTCGGGCCTTCAGATGAACTCGATATTTACGCAACATCTCTGCCCCATGGCCTAAAATCAGAGTATCAGTGGTCGGGTCACGGTCCCAGGAAAAACTAGACTGCAAAGAAAGCAAACAGATATAAGTTTATATATATATACTGAAGAAAAAATTTGCTTTGTTATTATTATATATACCTCCAAATCATGAAGAATGGCATCTTTTATTGACCGCTCCACTAAACGCCAGTCTGTAATGTGGAGAGGGACCCTGGCTCTGCACACCTGTCCCAAGTAACTCTGGAAAACAGTTGAGTTCTCCCCCACCGCATCGCCTCCAACTATCCATACCCTGAGTGTCTCACCAGGACGAAGATGGTCCAACACTCGGCACTGAGATGGGCCTCTACATCTGCCTGAGCTACTCGATCCGTCAGGATCGGAGGTACTACTCCCTCGCTGTGGTGCCGGCGGGGCATCCCGAATGCGTCTAGGACGTGGAGGCATATCTGCATATTATGAAACATTTAAATTATATATAACAACAATGATATAATTAACATAAAAAATTGGAAAATAAAAGATGGTAAACTTACACATTAAAAATCCGCATCTACAATATCAGTTGGATGTTCTTGCATTTCAGCTTGATATGCCTCGTTTATATTTAGCAACTCATCATCATCATTGACATCAAAAAAATCTCTTGGTACTGTTCTCACGGGTATGTTCCATCCATCATTGAAGTTGTCTGGAATATAAAAAACTTGTTCTACCTGACTGGCAAGTGTAAAAGGCTCATTTGTTTGCAATTTCCCGGATTGTTTCAATGAAATAATCCCATTTCTATCTCTTTGATATCCTATCCCCTCGCGACCGACATCAAACCAATTGCACATAAAAAGAACACATCGACATTCATGAGTAAAACTGATCTCTATTATGTCAAGTATTTCCCCATAATAGCCGTCTAAACATGAAGGTAAATCTGTTTTTACTATAACACCCGACATTTGCATCGATTTCATCTCGTCAGCGGACTTTGTTCTAAATCAATATCCATTCACAATATAACCCTTGTAAGACATAACTTGAGAATATGGTATGCATCCAAGAATGTCAAGGTTAATGTTCCACCTATCATCTGTCGTTTCCCTTAAATGTCTCACACGTGAACGGAACCATTTGAGGAATTCAGATTTGTTATGTATCTCATTAAATAATGAATTGTACTCATCAAAAAATTCATCAATTTCTGACAACTGCATCAAGACATAGTAGTGTATGAGATCTCTATCCTCATCGGATATTACGCGACGGATACCACTGAATATATGCCTGCCACATGAATGAAAGACCCATAATTTAGATTCGTCCTCTTCCTCCATGACATCGCCTTCATCATTTCGTTCATAACGGTTGAAACACACGCTTTCACCTTTCATATACATTTCACAGAAATTAATACACTCTTCACAAAGATAACCTTCAGCAATGTATCCTTCGGGTTGTGCCTTATTAAAGATCATATTTTTCAATTTTCGAAGGTATCTTTCTATTGGATACATCCAACGATATTGAACCGGTCCACCGATCCTTGCTTCACCTGCTAGATGAATTATTAAATGAACCATTACGTCAAAGAAGGCTGGTGGGAATATCTGCTCTAATTTGCATAATGTGATAACAATATCTTCTTCAAGTCTTCTCAAGATCAACGGATCTAAAACCTTCGAACACAGTAATCTAAAAAATCCACTCAATTCTGTTAATGATTGTAGGACAACGTCTTCAACAATCCCGCGAATAGCGAATGGGAGTAACACTTCCATGTAAATATGACAATCATGACTTTTTAAACCAGTTATCTTGCGTTCTCTTTCATTTGCACACCTCGACAGCTGTGATGAGAACCCATCAGATACCTTCAAACTTTTAAGGAAGTTGAAAATTTTATCACGCTCAGCGTTGGATAATGTATATATTGCTGCAGGTATATTAATCTGTCCATTGTCTAATTAAATTGGATGTAGTTCCTCGCGTATTCCAAGTTGAACTAAATCTCGTCTTGTCCTTACATTATCTTTAGATTGATCTGAAAGTTCTAATATTCCCAAAATAATCTCCAAAACATTCTTCTCAATATGCATGACATCCAAATTATGACGAATTTGTAAGTGTTTCCAGTATGGTAACTCTCTGAAAAAATACTTTGTTTCTTCCAACCACCGGCTACACTTTTCTTCGTTGTCCGTCCTAAACAACTGCTTCGTACAAGTAATTGATGTTCCCAAATAATATTGTCATTCACACGAGCTAAGTTAAGTCGTTGCCCATAAGGTGAGCCGTCAAATTTCTTATTACTATCTGCCCTTTGTCATCTATGCTTCGGTGGAAGGAATCGACGATGATCCAAATAGCAATGTTTCATACTTCCAGACAGCCATGTCGAATGTGTTTTTTCAAGACAGACAGGACATACGAGTTTTCCCTTAGTACTCCAACCAGACAAATTTGCGTACGCGGGAAAGTCATTTATAGTCCGCAATAGTGCAGCTTGTAATTTAAATATCTCTTTCCTACATGCATCATATGTAGGTATTCCAGTAGTCCATAAAACTTTTAGTTCATCCATTAACGGTTCTAGGTACACATCAATTGCGTTGCTAGGACCTTTAGGACCAGGAATTAGTAGTGTCATCATCATAAATGATGAACTCATTGACATCCATGGTGGTAGATTGTAAACAATCAGAATCACGGGCCAAATGCTGTAACTCAGACTCATATTACCAAATGGATTGAAACCATCTGAGGCTAATCCCAAACGAACATTTCTCTCATCACTAGAGAAATGCGGATATCTCTGATCAAATTTTATCCATTCTTCTGCATCGGATGGATGTCTCATAGCTCCATTAGCATCTCGTTTATTTGAACGAGAATGCCACGTTCAGTCTTGGAATTAATGGGAAGTATCGTAATAGTTTCATCGACTTCTTCTTTCTCTTTAAATCATTTTTTTCTTCTTTATACCTGGAAGCCTTACAATATGGACAAAGAACTAAATCCGAATTCTCTCCTCGAAAAAGCATACAGTCATTAACACAAGCATCGATCTTCTCGTATTTCAGACCAAGCGATCGAAATCGTTGCTTCGCCTCTTTCCAATCCTTAGGATAATTCTTAGGATTATTTAATAACTTCCGTATTAAACCCAGCACATCTGTCATCATTGCTGCAGTTGATCTGTTCCTTACTTTCATCTTAAACAACTCTAATAAAAACTGCAAACGGGTCATTTCCACCCCAGGAGCCAATATATCTTCTGCATCTGGCAAACTGCTCGAGAACCTATCATCTAAACCAATGTCTTGTGCCGCAGGTCTTCTTAAATCGTCCATTAGTTCAAATAACTCGTGATCAACATTATTCAAGGTTTGTGTAGTGACTCCTGCATCTACGCCCATATCCTCATCCATTCGCAAATCTATACCCTCTCCATGTTCAGTCCAGATGGAGTAATGTAACCAAAATCCGTTGAGTATAAGATGGTTATACACTGCCTCTCTAACATCCCATTTAATATTCTTGCATCTCACACATGGACAATAAATCTTAAGACCACCAAATTTCTTATTAACTCTTTCTATTTGAAATGCCCAATCCAAGAACGCAATCACTCCTCTCTGATATTGTTGAAAATCATCGTATCTCTTATCCATCCATGATTTATCCATTTTACTGCACAATCAAAATAAAATCCACCATTGTGTTATTATAGACAACAAGTTTTCCACCCTAAACCATAATGAAGTGTTTCTCTTATACACAAATCATTATGGGGATATCTATTGTATACACAAATCATTTTGGGGATATCTATTGTATACACAAATCATTATCATCATGGGGATATCTATTGTATACACAAATCATTATGGGGATATCTATTGTATACACAAATCACTATCATCATGGGGATATCTATTGTATACACAAATCATTATGGGGATATCTATTGTATCATTTCACTATCATTATGGGGATATCTATTGTATACACAAATCATTATGGGATATCTATTGTATACACAACCCTAGTATATCTATTGTATACACAAATCACTATACACAAATAAGGCAACCCTAACATGAGAAAAAACCTATTATATTAAACAAATCAAGCAAACCTAGGCATATCATCAAAACAACTAATTCATATGGGGAAAAACAACTCTAACAAGATTATCAAGTAAAATAAACAAGAATAAAAGCAAAGGAGTGTTGATAGATACCGGAAATAAAGATTGACGAGATTGGCAAGCAAGGAGGAGCCGGAGGCGACGCCGGGGCGGCAGGGGCGATGGTGGGGCAGCGGCTTGAAGTTGTGAAAAGTGAATAGAAACACATGTCGAAGGGGGTTTTTTCGAAGGGGATTTTTTCGATCTGACCAATGAGGACGGTCGTAACGACCGTCCCCATTGGAGACGATCGGTGATGGTTCACTAAAGACCGTCTCCTTTGGAAGGCATAAGAGACGGTCTTCAGTAACCGTCCCCTTTGGTAAAGGCAGAGGGGACGGTCATTGATGACCATCCCCTCTGGTCAACAACTTTTATCCATGGGCCGGAGGCGACGCCAACAGAGGCGCAATGGGGACGGTCAGAACCGTCCCCTAAGGCCTTCAAGAAGGGTGGAAATCGTCCAGTGGCTTGCTCATGGCAGAGGGGACGGTCACTAATGACCGTCCCCTCTAGTTGACCACTTTGGTACATTCGTCAGAGGCGACGCCAACAGAGGCGCAATGGGGACGGTCAGAACCGTCCCCAAAGGCCTTCCAGAAGGGTGGAAATCGTCCAATGACCTGGTCAAGGCAGAGGGGACGGTCACTTACGACCGTCCCCTCTGGTCGACCACTTTGGTCCATTCGTCAGAAGCGACGCCAACAGAGGAACAATGGGGACGGTCAGGACCGTCCCCAATGCCCTAACAGAAGGATGGAAAAAGTCCAGTGGCCTGGTCAAGGCAGAGGGGACGGTCACTTATGACCGTCCCCTCTGGTCGACCACTTTGGTCCATTCGTCAGAGGCGACACTAACAGAGGAACAATGGTGACGGTCAGGACCGTCCCCAAAGCCCTTCCAGAAGGGTCGAAAACGTCCAGTGGCCTGGTCAAGGCAGAGGGGATGGTCACTTATGACCGTCCCCTCTGGTCGACCACTTTGGTCCATTCGTCAGAGGTGATGCCAACAGAGGAGCAATGGGGACGGTCAGGACCATCCCCAAAGCCCTTCCAGAAGGGTGGAAAACGTCCAGTGGCCTGGTCATGACAGAGGGGACGGTCATTAATGACCGTCCCTATTAAGTTATTACAGAAGAGATGATAGTCCACATACCGTCTCCCATTATGTGGTTATTGGGGACGGTTGTTTGATGACCGTCCCTAAAAAGAGGCATTAGGGACGGTCAATCAAAAACCGTCGCTAGTTGTCGTCCCTAAATAGGGCAATTCTTGTAGTGCCACTAATGGATTTAATCCACGTGATTGCGGGGAAAGATTACTCATGTTGGCCAGTTATCATCACTCCGTAAACTTGCCACCATAGTTGTGCAATAGGAAGCAATATATGTTTCTAACTTTATGTGTTCCTAGTCCAAGCCATCCTGGAAAATATCTGGATGTTTATCTCAGACCATTTAATCGATGAACTGAAGGAAATGTGGGAGAAAGGCCAAGAAATATATGACATTGTTACTCGCAGTAAATTTCAAATGAGAGTGAGTTTATTGTGGACAATTAGTGACTTTCCATCATATGGAATGCTGTCGGGATGGAGTACACATGAGAAAAGAAGTTGTCCATATTATATGGAAAATACAAAAGCATTTCAACTTGAGCATGGTGGAAAACCATGCTTCTTCGACCGCCATCGATAATTCTTACCAAAGGATCATCTTTATAGGAAACATAAGATGGCATTCAAACAATTGAAGATTCAGATCCACATGTCAAGCTATTGAGACTTGAGATATTTAGAAGGCTAATGGAGTTAAAGAGTTCAAATGATTGTGTTCTACCTCTTCCAAGTTTTGGGGATACTCATAATTGGATGATATGTTTTTCTTAAAGAGAAATGTTCGTAATAAAAATAAGGTTGAAGGATCGATAAGTGCACAATATATTTCAGTAGAAGTTGCCAACTTTTGTTCGAGATATTTGTCAGACGATTTTGAAACTTTGCATAATTGTCCAATGCGAAATTAGTACAATGACAACGATGATATTTTAGTAAGTCTCTCAAGCTTTTGTACATGCGGTCGGCCTTTGAAAAAAGGGAAGCCATGCATTATGAGCTCTTAGGAGAAGGAAGCTGTTGAGCTTTACATTCTAGATAATACAGATGAAGTGACACCTTTCGCAGAGTGCGTATCCATCATATTATCTTTAAACCTAATATAAGTAGTTCAACGCTGAACCATTATTTTATTTTGCAGGTAGTATGGGGAAATGGTGGAAAATCCACTTTTTACTAATGATGACATGGTCGATAAATTTCGGAAGGCATTCCCTTCGTGGTTTAAGGAAAGATTAAAGCTTATTGATCCAATAGATCACAGATACAATATCTTAAATAATTTTGCCCTCTCTACAAATTATATGATCATGTCGTACGATGGTTTTTTAGGCAATGGACACAGATTTCATTACCTTGACACGACCAATAGCTTAACTACATACAACTCTAGCATGATGGTTAAGGGATCTTGTTACAGTGAGAACATCTTGATTTACTATGGGGTTCTCAACGAGACGCTTGAGCTTGAATACAATATGCCATCCCCCAATAAACTCTTCTTATTTTTGTGTAACTGGTATAATCCACAATATGGTGTGGTTGTTGAGCACATAAATAATATTTTAGATGTCATCCCTTGAAAGTATATACGAGGATTTGAACCTTTTATCCTTAAGCACACAAGCTGAGCAGAAATGTTATGTACCTAATATTGGGAAAAAATGAAAAAGAGATGACCGTCTTACATTATTGAAGAAGATGCCATGCATATATATCGATGATAGTGAACAAGTAAATGTGGATTGTACATCAGCATGTTTTCTTATTCTAGAATATGAGACCATAAAATATTGCAATAATTCCTTAAAAGTAATGCTCTTCTCAATATTTTTTGGTGCATCAACAGATTTTTTGTTTATTTTTTTACCAATGAGTTTGTGCATGGATACAGGAAATGACAGTGACACACGGTCGAGGTCCTAGGGGTAGTAGTTCACGCCAGGATGATTGTCTTACCCCGGACCCTAGTGGTGTGATTTTATCTCTTTATACGTTGTTATATATTTATTTCAATTAATCAAATTTTGTTCATAGGTGAACGTAATGATGAGGTTGCGAATTTTGTCGCTTACATGCAAGAGAATGGTTTCAAGTCCCTCCATAATATGCGCATTATATTCCTCAAATAAGGACACTTCCTAGTGTGACACGTACTCGTCATCCCACACCACAATCCTTCAGCCAACAACATAGCCCTCGTGAGTCTGAGGGCCCTACACAACATCCACCACCTGAGCCGACCCCACCTCCTCCACCTCAGGATCCACGTAGAATCTTTCAATTTTTACGTGACGGGTATTTCCAACACACATACTTCTTTATATATTTTTTTAAGAAGAATCTTATTCACATCCATGCTTTATTTATAATTCTGTAAAATTGTTTTGAATATTTAGGTATACTCTTGATCATTAGCATGCATTGGCTCAAGGCCTTAGCAAGGCCTTCCGCTCCATGCAAGATTGCTCAGACTACATGTGGAGTTGCATGACTCCCGATGAGCAACAAAGAATTTTGAATGGTGTCTATGTAAGAACTATTTCGAAAGAAGCAGTTTATTTTTTATTTATAACATTGAATAGTAATAACCAAAATTTGAATTGTAGAATTTGTTTGCTTTACCATCGGGCCACACAAAAGAAATGTATCAGCAAGTCCTAGAGAAATTAACAACAGACCGAGTGAAAGACAATGTTTACAGGGCTAGAAAAGCCGCAATTAAAAAGCTTGATTATGTGAAAGATTGGGAGAGGGCAAAAACATGTGGTCCATCATGGTGCCCTCCCGAGAGGTGGAGACATTGTTGTGATCTCTTTGCTCAAGAGAATTTTCAAAATATTCTAAAGTAGGTAAGACAAACAGGGGAAAGCAGCCAATCAGATCCACTAATGGATCGAAAAGTTTTGGAACTCCGAGGATTGAAATGATGTGTACAAGTATTTATACCATTTTTAGCTTTCAACTTTTATTGATGATTAACATATGGACAATAATAGAGTGCTGCTGACAATCCTCCCCATAGTTGGAAAAATGGTGGACTGCTACGCATACAAGTGGGGGTGATTGGTCTACACCAGAAGCAAAGGAGTGATGGTATGCCTATTACTATTACTATAAATTACAGTTGTTTGGTAGATAACTAAAGGAATTATCTTGTAAGTTCGTTATAAGGAGTTGTATATCAAAAGTTTGGTGTCCTAGAATCTGAAGGGAAATTGGACTTTGTCGCCAGCTTATGGCAAGAAGTCCTTAAAGAGTATGAAGTAGGATCTAATAGAAGGCAGACTTTGGGTGGTTTACCACCCAAGTTCTCATCTTCTTCTGATTCCACTGGAGCCTCCGTTTTTTTGGGGATGACCTCAATGTATAACACTCCAACATCTTAGTCGGGGATATCTGAGGCTGAGTTTAAACAACTATCACAGGCCATGAATTCACGGGTATCCACAATTGGTACCATGTCTTCTGGATTGCATAATTTATCTTCTAGAATGGTCTCTTTAAAGGAGGATGTAACTTATTTAAGGTATGCCTTATACTCTAATTTATGTTTTAGTACATACATTGATTTATCTTTCAAAATATATTTACAATGAATGACTTATTTTTCTTTTTAAAAATAATGGAATTACAATTCTAAAAGTTCACGAGGTGGAGGATGAGAACGGAGAGGAGGATGGGCATGAGGATGAAGACGAAGATGAAGACGATGCCACCGCATATAGAGTCTCGGTTCGCAAAGAGGTTGTCATCTCGGAACCTACGGAAAATAGGAAAAAGCCCAAAAAATGACAAAGAGAGGAAGAGCAAGGGAAGGAAAAGGCAAAGGAAGGTGTTTTCTCGGAATGGAGGAAAAGAAAGTTTTAATGCAAACTATAGACTCTGTAATGATACTTTATTGCTAGAATCTTATAATGGTAAGTACTTTATTGTCTAGATGTTAGTCATGAGCTTGTAGTTTTTATGCACTTGAACTTGTAGGTTTATATTGTTCTAAACTTGGATCTATTTTTCTATTGTCTTGAATTTATAATTACTTGTCTTGATCATGTAGCTTTTTAACTTTTACTTTGTATGGTCTTCAACTCGCAGATGTTGCTCATGTCTTGAACGTGTACCTTTCTATTGTCTTGAACTTTTAACTTTATAAAGCAAGATTGATTTTTCTTAAAGATGGTTATATTTGATTGTAGATACATTTGACAGGTTGATTATATTATATTTTTGGCTACAAGATTTCAAGAGGCTTGGATGATTATATTTGCTTATACTATACTATAAGGGATTCATATACCCTACAGGTGGCTGCTGTTTTTTTTTCAAAATTGCAGAATTTGTGACTACTCTACAACTATTTTGCTACTACTGTAGTAGCAAACGGTAGTCATGTGATCGCAGAAATAGATTCTGCTACTACATTGTGACTACCTTACTGCTACAGTAGTAGTAACATAATAGTAACATGGCCGTTTTTTAAAAAATAGTGATGGCATAACGATCTTCAAGTAGTCGCGAAAAATTTTCCACGTGACAGTCACGTGGTTGCAATATGGTGTGTCTCTAGTCACGGTACAGACGGAAGCTTACACTAAACTGTAACTACATCGCAGCTACTTATGACTACATGAATGACCACTTTACGACTAAGGATGTGTTCGTTGATACTTTGCGATCGATTTGGCCCGACCACACATTTTGCGACTACATGGTCGCAAATAGCCTTTACGATTAAGTTGGCACTACATAGTCACCAATTTACCACCACATATGCGGTCACAAAAAACTGCATTTTCTTGTAGTGAACAACGCCATTTGATGATCGCAAAATCCATCTTTTTAATAGTCGATGGTTGTAAAATAGTAGACGGATTTCGATACAGCAAAAACCACAATTCTTGAATATTGTGGAGAGTTTTTACTTGATAAGTATACCAAGGTCGAACATAGGAAATAATGATTTTTATTTGTGTGGCTTTAAAGTAACTCAGATAATTAATTTAAAGCTAAGTTAATTTCTGTGAAAATAAAAGAAGATGCAAGATGCAAAATGCGATGCAAAATAAACATAGTGGGCAAAAAGGCATAGGATATGTGATGATGATTTTTAATCCAAATAAATTAATCAATATCCTCAGAATAAAATCACAGATCAAAATAGAGTGATTCAAGATATATATATATATAGTAAAATGTGGCTACTCCCAGGGAGGAACCAACGGGCTGCTCCCACCTCCATTTTTCCTCAATTTTTTTATTTTTTTGGAAAATAAAAATTTGTATATTCATCGCTATATCCCTCTAACATGTCATTCCAATTTCGTCAAAAACAGACTCCTATACCCTATATCTGAAGGAGGTGAATTTCAGCAATTCTGAGACCATTAAAATTTGACAGTCTTGATGGAGGGGATAGAAGTCTCGAATTAAGTCGAATTTTTAATGACACCACGGTGACATATTGTGATCTAAATTCCAATAGGTTTCATTTCAGAAAAATAAAAAAAGGATAAAGGGGTGGGAGCATGTTAGTTAGCTGGACTCAGGGAGCATACTCCTTTTTCTCATATATATATATATATATATATATATATATATATATATCAGAGCAAATCCAAGTTGCATGATAGATGATTAATACTTGTCAATTTATCATGCTTAGAGATCAACAACATATTCCCAAAGTACTCTAGAATGCTTTCCATGTACCTTTATCACTCAAATAAATAGATTTTAATGGCATACAAATAATAGGAAAATAAATTTATTTTTCCTTCTCAATCGAGCCCCTACAGAAGATTATATTCTAAAAGAATATGATCCAAAATTACGAAATAATTAATCAATTAATTCTCATAAACCAAGTCCTACGAAATAGATCGTTAATTTTCTCAATAAAATAATGTGTAAAGTGTCAGTAAATTGGCCTGCAATGTCAACAAAGATCTTCAAATAATAATAATCAATATCAAGGTTCTGATCAGTTAACAAAATATGTAAAATGAACAAGCACATAATAAGCTTCAAAGCAATATATTGTGCGCTAAAATCAGAGTTCGTATGAGAAAGTTATACTAAAATGAAGTTCTAGGGACTAAACTACAATAAAAATAAGAGCTTTCTTCTCAAATGGGCCCCTGATAGACATATCTACAATATTCAAAACTCAAACGGGCCTCCCTGCAATTTGCCCACATGCGCACGTGTAGGGCACGCGATGTCGAGTTGGGAGGACCTGTATGTTATTTCTTTGAAAACCACGGGGTCGATGCAATTTCCCCCAGCGTACGCACGAGGCACGCCCGCCTGGAGGTTCGACGGTGGCTCGAGCACCGAAGTTGTGGCTTGGGTGAAGGCGAAGTCCTGGGAACCCGAGCCTCCATGTGTCTTGCATGAAAGGCTCAAATCTCTCGTGCCTTGAGGATCAGAGGCGAACCTCGTGTTGTGCCATGGCAGATGGTGGGCCACCAGATCAAGGGCTTTTGCCTGATCTGGCAATCGTGATGGTGGAGGCGACGGGTGGTGGTGTGGTAGAACGTGAAGCCTAGGGTGGTTGGAGAGGCAGAAGCGACAGCGAGGACCGTGCGCAGGAGGCGGTGGTGGCACGTGGATCCACGCAGAGGCGGGGCGACGATCAACGGAGGGCAGTTCACTTGAGGCAGAGTGGAGTCATGAGGTGGCGACGAGCGGCTGGAGGCCTCGACCGTCACACGACCGAGGAGGAGAGGCGTGGCGACGTCGGTAGTTGGTTGGGTGGAGGAGCAGATGTGCGGAGGATCGATGAAGCGAAGGCGCAATGGTTGGCAGACGTCGATGAATCGAGCGACGGGCGAAGACGTGAGAGAAGATGGTTGGAGGGTGAGGCGATGGGTGCTCCATATGGTGCAACAAAGGTGCGTGGGAACAGCTGTAGGCAGAGCTGGTGAGGGTGAAGGCGAAAGGCGGTGAGGTGGGCGGACGTGAAGAGGAGATAAAGGTGGTGGGGAACGACCGAGATGGAGGAGGAAAGCAAGAAGCAACAGATAAAGAAGAGGGATGAGAGGGGTACTACTGAGACTGGATGAAGGGACGCCTGTGGATGCTGGGTGCTCCGGATGTCGTCACTCAAAGTCACCGGTGTGCGACGAGCTTGGCTGCGACGGTGTGTAGAAGCTACAAGAGACGAGGCCTTCAGATCACACCCCCCTTTTGCATCTCATCCTTGCCCGGAGGTGGAGCTCACCGTCTGTTGTCACCCTAAGGGGAAGACATGGCTAGAGATGTAGGGTAGAAGTTGGTGGATCACATCAATGATGGGCGACAACGAGGCTTATGTAGGGAGGCGAGGGACAGTTAGGAAGAGGAAGCGGAGGGGACGTGGCACTGGTGGTGGTGTTACACGCGAAGGAGGAGGGGAGGGGACGACGGTAACGGGAGGAGGGAGGGGGAAGGGAAGGCACGTGCGGGGCACGCGCCTCGAAGAGAGGGGGCGTCGGGTCACGTGTTCTATACGTGACATGGGCTGGAGAGAGGGAGGAGAGAAGAAAGAGGAGAGAGGAAATGAGAGAAAAAGAGAGAACGAAGAGGGAATAAAAAAAGAGAAAAAGAGAGGGAAGGAAGAAAAATTATAATAAAATTTTAAATAAAAATTAAATAAAAAGTAAAATAGAAGTAATAATCATATAAAAGGAAAAAATCAAAAATAAAATTTTAAATGAAGTCTATGAAAGTTGCTCATCTCGACGAGATCTATAACTTTCGTGAAGGACCCAAAATCAAAAGAGGTCAACTGTATAAAAAGTATTTTTGGAGGTACTCTATATATAACAAAATACCGAAATTTTGTGTTTTTGTGATTTTTTTGTATTTTTAATTTTATTTTAATTAATGGATTAATATACACACACACACACAATATATATATATACTTAATCTAATTTTTATAGACTTTTTATAGGTTAGGAAAAGGTAGAATAAAATTGACAAAGATAAAATATATATAAAATATACAATATTAGATTTTTTATTTTCTCTTAATTTTCTGATTTTTATGAATGTTAATTCTTTATGCTAAGTTAATTAATTAAAGATTAATTCAGAGAAAGAATCAGGTTAAAATAAATATTATTATACATAAAATAATAAACTCAATCAAGGCAAAAATAAGGGTGATTTATTTACAGATTTTAAACCCTAATATTAGCACAATTAATAAGCGTTAACTAATCAATTTTAAGGGGTTTAATTAGTGATTTATTAAGAGATTTTGCTAAAACATTCATATAGATTAGATAAATCATGGATTCATCAGCCATCTCGATTCTAGATTTTATAATTGAATCTATAGATCCTACACTATCAAGTTGCTTTCAATGCATGCAACTCAGCCGCATGTACAACACCATGCTAGGGGTCTGTTTGGTTATTGGGATGGGGTGAGTTGAGGTAACCTCCTATGAATAATAGTTGTTTGGATGGTTATGAGGATTGAAGAGGGTTGGAATAAGGAATGTGATGTCACATTGATTTGTGATGGAATTTCAATCTAGGGATGGAGTGGGATAAATCGGGTTACCCTAAGGTAATCCGATACCCAAATGGATCCTAAAAGATCATTAGAATTGAACTTCTCTTCTTAGTCGAAAGATGGGATCCCCTAACCTAAGCATCTTCATAAGTACAAAAACACCAAAAACCTAATAACCTCAATACATAATATATATGCAAGCAATGCGAGTTAAACTACTAAAACGAACCTCATAACATCAATATATAATATATATGCAAGCCGTGTGAGTTAAACTACTAAAACGATCTTAAAAACTTAGAGCAAGCTTGTAAGATGAAATGATTGGATGCAACCAATTTACAGTGAAAATTAACAATTTAAATATACTATAATAAACAAATTATTTGGTATTGAAGTCGTTGGACCCAATAATGAAAGAGGCTCGACCAAATATATAATTATAGTGCTTCCAATTAATACATTAGAGTTTTCGTATCTTCAAAAGCAATGGACACCTACCTTGACATATCTTAAAGGGGATGGCTCAGGTAATTTAGGTACGAGAACATTCAGATACAAATAATAATAAGTATAATCGCATTTTTATTCATTTTAAAATAAAATAAGAAAAATGTAATCTTCAAAAAGAACACACACATATATATAATGCTTTATACATTAACTAAAATATATGTCTTTATCGTGACTTACAGATAAACAATTATATCAACCATCGTGATCAAAACCATAAAAATTTAGTTTAACATATATACACCAATATGAATACAAATATTCATAAATGTGAAAGTGAATGTCAAAATCTATATAAAACAAACATAATGACGGATCACATACGGTTATAATCCATCCTACCCACTTAAAACCCTAATCGGATTTCCTGACCCGATAAAAAGAGAAACCCTAGAAAATGCGAAGATCCCACGACTCGAGATCGCTTCTCTGGTTATTCCTTCGCCGCTAAACGCCTTCTCCCTCCCGCTCCTCAGGTCCGATTTCGTTCTTATGAATGGATTCGTAGCAGAGATATTTTGGTGGTGGTGTTGCTAAAATCCTTCCTTTTTGTTCTAGATCACCTTCAGGTTAGGGTTAATCCGCAGCTGCAATGGCTCCGCCAGCCAAAGGTATGCGCCTAATCACTCTTTTCACCTCTCATTCTAAACCCTAGTTGTTAACTTTTGCAGAAATTCGTAATAACCCTACTACTTCTTGGTAGGAGAGAGAATCTTGCTATGTAAAATGGTTGGAGGCATCTAGTTGTAGATTTGGCCTCGAAACTAGAAGAATAGCATGTGTATTTGGGAGCTTCTTTGCTGTTCGAAAAGGCTTAAGCGTTTTGAGTTGTTTATTGACATTTGACTTTCTTTATAGAGGTAAATGGTTGATCAAAATCGAAGTCAATTATATAGGTGAATCGCTTTCACCGTGTCATCGTCATAAATACGAGGATTTCTACAAATGGGGGTTCGTTTTATTTGTAATGTGCAAGCAAAAGCAAACACACTCGTTTCTTCATATCCAGGATGAATAAAATCACGTCCATTGCATATATTCCTATTGAAGGTTGCAAAAGTTGGCCGACTAGTCTGGTTTGATTTTACTATCTTATCTATATGGTTACCTATATCAGTCACTTGGCCATTATTGGCAACCGATTTTATAAGATCTGCTTGTGAATTATCATTAAGTGGGATAATAAATCCACACATCCAAAAACCATCTCTCCTAAGGTAAAGTGAACAAAAAAAGATGGCTCATTCATATGGTTAGTCATCAAAGTTTTGTTAAGAAAGGCATTATGAAGTCAAAGTCACATGCCCACTATTTTAAATAATTATATTCTAGTACATCTACTTATTAACAAGGAGACAGTGACCTTAAAAAAGCAGCCAGTTGCATGAAATTCTTGTGATGTCCTACGCCTGTCAAATGCCACCCAAAAGTAGGTGAAAACATATCTAGGAAGCTGCTTATCACGTTTTCTTTTCCTAGAAAGTAGTTTTTGAACATCTTTCAAGTCTTAATGCCTTGGCTATTGTTTTATTATTTGCTTGTCAACTGATGATCAAATTCATTGCATGATATTCCATGTTTATGTGTAATCGTACAAGACAATTCTGCACCCCCAACTCAAGGCTCTTGCTTTCAAATAAGCAGTGTTTTCTAAGTACTCAAAGCCCCTCTAATGCAACTATTGTGGTGTTTTATGTATTGAATAAGTAAAGTGAGGGGTATGGATATTGTATTGATGCCGAGTCTTAACGTTGCCCATGCATCACTTGGCAAGCCTTCTATCAGAAAAAAAATAGTATGCATGATTCATTATTTGGCCTTTCAAAGTTTCTTGGATCATCGTCTCTTTTTATCATGCCCAAGATCTAATCCAAATTTGTCATATGGGTTTAAGTATAGGAGTGGGAAAAATTTTGAAATTGCCATATCTTAGGCTCCTTTTTCCCCTAGCACTTTACCTGCACCCCCTTGAAGTTCACTTCTTCTCACCTTACCTGCAACCCCCTTGAAGTTCAATTCTTCTCACTTTGCTATGCATCCTCGGCTTCTTTTGCTTCCTTTTCTCTATCCTATTCCTACTTTGACTGTTTTTAGACAGTCTAGCAGTCCCCAGTAAAAGGATGATCAAATGAAATGTCTTTCGCTATATGTTTTTTGTGAGGTTTTGCTCTTTTAATGTGAAAAAGATGGCATATCAGTAGTCTGCTAAAGTAAGAGATGTTTACTTGCTAGTGATCATAAGCACCTCAGTTTGGATCTTCATTTTCCACTAGATTTATGGCTTCTAGTATATCCTAACCGATAATATTTTCTTTTACAGCTTCTGCAAAGAAGGCAGATCCAAAAGCACAGGCTCTTAAGGTTGCAAAAGCAGTGAAAAGTGGATCAACGACAAAGAAGGCCAAGAAGATCAGGACTTCGGTCACTTTCCACCGTCCGAAGACTTTGAAGAAGTCAAGGAACCCCAAGTACCCTCGCATCAGTGTTGCACCAAGAAACAAGCTCGACCACTACCAAATTTTGAAATATCCGCTCACTACTGAGTCTGCTATGAAGAAGATTGAGGACAATAACACACTTGTCTTCATTGTGGACCTACGGGCTGACAAAAAGAAGATCAAAGCTGCTGTAAAGAAGATGTACGACATTCAAGCGAAGAAAGTAAACACACTGATCAGGTAATTCTACACCCTGGTTGGGAATGCATTCACTGCTCATTTTTTGTTTATTCTATCGCCTAAAATTTATTAGTTTTGCTACAATCTTAGGCCGGATGGAACAAAGAAGGCATACGTGCGGCTCACACCTGATTATGATGCGCTTGATGTGGCCAACAAGATTGGTATCATATAACTTTCTTAACCTGAGGTCGTGCCATCGCACATTCATAGTTGCAATCCTTCCAAGTGTTTGGATTTTTTTTCAGTTCCGAACTTTGCTATAACATCTTCTGTGGTTCTACTTCCTCCAGGAAACCTGAATTTTGTTAGCATCTTTTATTTCGAGTCCATCATCCATTCTGTATGCAATCTCCATTTCTGCATCAAAATTAACTGAAAGAATCTCATTCTATTTGAGATATCCGTCTTGGCTCTCGATGTCGACAGGATGAACACAATACCACATTTGGGTTCTCGTTCCACGCTGAAGTTGCTTCTCGTTTGATCAGGAACTGTTGGGTAATCATGTGTTCCTGTCACTGGCATGGGGAGGATGGACATTGTTTAAACTTGTTTGATTATCTTAGTTTGATCAACCGCAGCAGTAATGCTTTTTGTTTATTGTTGCTTAATATGTAGATTTCCAATGCAATGATAATAACTAAAACCAAAGGATAAAATATATAATGGATTGTAAGTTGAATTATCACGTATAAGCAAGAAGAAACAATTGATAGTAAGGATATTATTGTTGGCATTTGTTGAATAGATATTATGAAGTTTTATGCCAATCTTTTTATAAAGCTGTGTGTTTAGTTTCTAAATATTTCATAATAGAAACTCTGTAAAAAAGTGGAGAAACTAGGCTAAAAAGAAAACACAATTTAAGCTTGTAAAAGATATCGCCTTTAGGTTTGAACTTTTGTTATTAAGTTCTCTAAAAGGGTTTAGTTCTCAGCTTTTGATTATGTATTCCTTCAAGTTTTGTCAAGAATTTTCAAGAAGACCTTGTTGAACTATAAAAGGATGATTAAAATTAAGGATAGCTTACCCGAGAATCAAATAATTAGTGATGATAATAGAAAGTTAAAATATTAGTCGGACATCAACTTTGAATTTGGAGAATATGTCCTAGAAATCGTACCTCAATGCGTAAATGATGCACTAAAAAGCAATATTGGCTAAGTTATATGCTCCAAGAGCTTAATTCATTTACATGAAATTGAGTATCAAAATTAGTACTCAAACATGAAAACGCCTCAATAATAGAAATCAAATGGGTGTATGAAACAAAATTAATTAAGACGGACAAATAATTGAGAATAAAGCTAGACTTAAAGCTCAAGATCATCTCAAGATTATGCCCAACAAGAGATGAAGAATTTGAAGAGATCTACACACTTGTTGCTATATTAGAAGCCATTGAGATGCTATTTTCCTCTCATCTCTTTATTAGGGGGTTAACGTTGTCGGCCTTATTCTGAGTTGTTATCGAGGACAAGTGGCCTTACAATTTATTGGGATCGTTCTTAACTTGGCCCATTTGACCACCACTCAAAATGATGAAGCTCAAATTGTGAAGTAGTAATCCTTCTCTTATATAATCCACTCTCATACTTTTGAGTACTAGATGAGTACTAGATGCAGGACTATGTTTGGAGTTAAACTATATTATGTATCCCCATTAAGCAAATTACGTTCACCTAATATATCCTTAAGAGATTTGGGATGAACAATGAAAAAGAAAAGACAACCTCTATGATAACTCAAGCATGGCATGATGTCGATGAAATGGAAAAGTTAATTATCATAGTATGAAGGGCAAGATGGGTTTTTCGTAGCTTACCACAAGTTTGCTAGATATGTTTGTGTGTTAGATATCAATCTCACTTAAAAATAGTAAAAACGAACTTATACAGTGAAGAGTGCCAAATTCATGGAAGAAAATGCATTGGCGTCATGGTTCTCTAAAAAGCAAATTGCACATCTTATCTACAAATAACACATACATATCCAATTTTGTGTGCTTACTGGTAGGGATGAAAACGGATTGGATTCGGTCGGATATGCTTATTTTCATATCATATTCACTTCATCTCTATTGAGTACGAATACAGATATGTTTCAGATATGCATTAAGGAAACCACATCCATAAAAATACAGATATGAATTCGAATCGGATGTTTATTAAATCCGAATACGGACCGAATAAAGAGCGGATTCGAATACACATCGAATAAAGAGGTAATCCGAATATGAATCGAATAAATGATGAATTCAAATATGGATCCAATAAATATGGAATCTGAACACGGAACGTATAAAGACCATGTACGGATACAAATTGAGTTTTTACCAAAGTTCAAAATGATTTTTAAAAAAATGTTATTAAAATATAAGCAAGTTGCATACGAAAGTTTATTAATATCATTAGTATATTGTCTTATATAATATAGACTGTGGTATATATTATATTAATTAATATATAAAATAATATTAAATGTTTTATTCGGATATCCGGATCCAGATATTCAAGCCATTACCATATTCGATCCGTATCTGTATGCGAAATTTTTTTACAACATGTATCCATATTCGATCCGTATTCGATTAATATTCAGATATGAATATCCGTATCGGTAAATTTTCAAACACGGTAAGCGGATATTCAGATATATCTGTATCCGTTTTCATCACTACTTCCCAATTCTCGTTTTCATCCCTACTTACCAATTCCATTTTGTCAGATATATATTCACTTTATTTTCGTGCTTACAAGTTCCATAATGCCACATACATCCACTTCTTTTTTGCATGCTTACAAGTTAAGATATCTAAGCATAAATAGCAATCTATTTTATAATTCTTCTCATCTCGGGGAAAGTAATCTCATAAACAAAGGAATTATACAGTACAGTACAAAATAGATTAATTCTAAAAAATGCAAACTTTGTATATTAAAATTGTTCCTTTTTGAAAAGAGATATAGGGAGAGAGAAAGCATCTATATTTAATAATATAATATCTAATTAAATATAGTAGTATACAAATGGACGGAATTTCTATTATTTTATTTAAGTTACAGAATCAAGGATTTCATTTTCCTATTATTTTGATAATTCAAGAAACTATATTTCAATAGATAGAAGTATTACCTAAATCTAACCGTTGTATGGTTTCTTCAATTGATCTATTCCAAGCAATTGGTTTTATACGATATAAATCTCAAAATAAAAAAAGTATCCAGTGATCTTAAATACATCTTTAATGAATTTGGACGAAAATTCAATATCACAAGATGACATCTCCATTTTTTTTAAATTCAATGACGTTGTTAAAATACATGATATCGACAAACTTAATATTAAAAATAACATCACAATTGATAATCACAAGTATATATAACATCCATTTAAAATCAAGCCTAGAAAAAAGGAGAATTTATTCTAAATGATGTCTTCAAAAAAGAGATGAAATAACTCCGGATTATATAGAAAAAGAAAAGAAATTCTTAAAAAAATAGGAGAGGATTAAAATAATGTATGTTTTTTTGATAATGACGTAAAAGGGAGAGAGAACCCTTAAAAACGTCATTAACATTTGGACATGGAGGAGAGAGGTTCTAAGAATACTAGAAGACAAAAAAATCAAAATAAATATAAAGTTTTATCATTAACAAAACTGTGAGATTGTTAGTAACTTAGTTTTTAATAATGGTTTAATGTTAGATGTACATTTTTGTTGAGTTGTTACAAGAATAATGATCTTAAATGGTCATGAATACAAAAGATAATGGGCACTAAATAAAGATTTGAAGATCATAAAGTTCATCTTGAATATAGAGACATTACAGAATCATGGACAATTATTGGGGGTGTACAGGTCAATTGAAGGTCCTATATGGGTATTCTTCCCATGGTGAAAGACACAGGAGCAAGGATTCAAGTGAATCCTATGAGCCCCCAAAAGATCTTACCCGAAATTTGTTCATCAAATGGTATCAGAGCTGTGATATCGACGACATCGGTATGATCTTCTAAGTCTCATCAACGTCCTCAATCTTCTGATTGTAGCCATGACTGAACCCTTTTTATCTGGCAAGAAGCTTGACGTCGCCGACAATCCCAGAGCTCCTCCGAATCTTTAAACATCATCTTGTTGCAGAAGAATAATGGCCACAAAATTAGTCACAACTAAGCTTGTGAAAATAGAGCACCTTAACAGTACGAACTACAAGATGTGGAGACGTAGAATTGATTATGGCCTTATGCATGATAACATCCATTTCATGATTGATAAGCCTGCTTCCGAATTTCCTGAGAATCCTACCGTCGAACAAATTGGGACACATGAGCAATGTGAACAAATGGGCAATAGGGTGTGTAGATCCATGTTAATTTACATGAAGGATAATTATATTCGAATTTTCAAAATCCAAAAAAATGCTTTTAAGCCATGGAATGCAATGAAAGAAAAATACCACTCTAAGTCAGAGGTGAGTATTCAACTTCTGTTGCACACATACAATTCCATCAGAAATGAAGGAATCTGAAAATGTAACCGATCACATGAATAAAATGATGTTCATGACAAAAGACCAATAGGCTTGGAAATTTCTTATAGATTGCAAGTGGTAAGTATTCTCAATAGTTTGCCACCTCCTTTGATATAGCTATGACATCTCTTAAGTTGAGTGGTACTATTAAGAACGTTTTCGATCCTCTTACTCAGTTAGTGATGGAACATAACTTGTCCAATCAGAGAAAGAGACAAAGGTCTTTGAAATTGAACTTTAAGATGAAGCAAATGTGGTGCAACGCAAGAAGCAATGGGGACCTTCCAAGGATGTATTCAAGGAAAGCGTGGAAAAGTACTGTGAGGCTCATGCTTCAACTACGAGAGTTTTTTGTCATTTCAAGGCCAACTGCCCAAAGTGAAAGAATGCGAGTGCCTCCAAAGGATAAGAACGCATAAATCAACATAAGATGGAATTTGCAGCAGTGGCAGATTGTAACTCTACGATTTTATAGTGTGAAGGATGGTGGGTTGACTCCATTGCAACCTGCCATATCTCAAAGACCAAGGACGACCTAGTGATGAACGAGGATCTAAAGAGGGTCTAGAAATCTTATAAGGCGAGAGACCCAATCGATGCATTGACCTCTCAATAAATCTCGATCAGTCAACAATTGACCCACAATACATATAAAGCAATGAATAGAAAAAAATATGGAGTTCAAATTTATTATAACTCTACAACAAAAATGTGTATAGGCGTAAGTATATGTAGCTACGAACTCAAGGAGCAAACGGTAGAAAGGAGGCAAATGAATATGCACAAAAAAATTATCTTTTATCTATTGTCCATTTTTATTATTTTGTGGGTTTTTAATTTTATATTTTTGTAAATTTTATTTTTGTTTTATTTTTTTTATTTTTTTAATTTTATAACTTTATATTTTCTTTTTATATTTTCATATTTTTACATTTCTTTTTCTTTTAAGTAGGTATATATAGGAGATATAAGACCATATATATACATATAAGGTAATAAATTCATACATACTAAACAATATAAATACAATATAAAATAAAAATTATTTTATGTTTTATATATTTTTCTAATGTTCTTCTCAAAAAAAATATATTTTTCTAATGTTTCTATAATTTTTCTGAAATTTTTGCTAATTTTTATGGATTTTTATAATAAAAATATCCCAAAAAGGGGGTTAAATAAATACTCGAAATTGATTTGAGTATTAAAAATAGTAAACAAGTTCCAAATGTGCTCAAATCAATTTTAATATATAAATATTTATATAAAAGTAATTATAAAATAGAAAAATATTTTTTAGATTTCTTTATGATTTTCTAGATTTCTTAAAAATATTTTGGGTTTTTTTCAAAATTTAAGCCTTTTCTTTTTCCATTGTTAGTGATTTTTGATTTGTAATTAAAATATGATAAAATAGAGTACATATAACTTTTTTGGAATTTTTAGACACGATTTTATATTTTTTTGATATTTTCTAATCTAAATAATACAAAATAGGCTCCCTTTTGATTTTTAATAAATGATTAAAATGCATAAAAATGTAAATAAAAAAATGAACATGAATGTACATGGCATAAGGTATTTAATCCTATTTTTGCAAATTTTTAGGAGTGCTGTAGCTACTTAATAAATTAGAGGAAATGCACAAAAAAACTTGTCTTGACAAGGGCATTTTTGCAAATAAAATAAGTATCAAGGGGCTCAATACAAATATGCCAAAAATATACAACGTCATTTCAATTTTATTGAACTATTTAATAAATACAAAAACTGTCAGGGCTTAATATACAAAATACCCAATCACGTGGGACTACATGTGACTGGTCCTGGTTGGTCCCAAACGTAAAATTAAAGAAGTACATGGCTCATCATACAAAATGTCCATTTATTTTTAAACGCTATATTTTATTTACAGAACAAAATATGAAATACAAAAAGAGCGGGGTAGGAAGTGAAATTTACCCCTTTATTGTGCGCGATCGGACGACGGTCTTTCATCCACTTGCCACGCATCGCACGCTGGACGACGGATACCGCTTCGATCTTGGACGGGGCAGATTAACCTCAAGAGCGAGATCAACGACTGGAGCTTGGCTAGATCCGACGTCCACGATGCGATCTAGCACGACATCCTTGATCGGATGGTCGAGGAGGGTCGAGGAAGAACTGGGGAAGAACTCGCCTGGGTTGAGTTTTGATCTAGAATCGCGGGCTCCTCCGTCCATCTCCGTCATCGAAAAGTGGCTCTAGGTGTTCCTGCACGTGACACGGATCTGCTGGACACCTCAAAGATCTTCAGAGCTCATCTGAGGAGCTCTGGAGGACGAGAGGACCTGGAGGGTCTTCTTCAAGCAAGACGAGGCTCAAAACCCCCTTAAAGACCTACAAAAGGGTTCGAAAGACTCGTGGGAGAATGGCGAAGATCTTGGCCTTTATTTTGTAGAGGATTGGGGTGTAGTGAGGTGAGGCAGTCCTGCTCCGACGAGCGGTGGAGGTGGAGCAAGGGTTCGCTGATCGAGGGTCGATCAGGTTGGATACAAGGTGGCTAAGCGTGGAGAAATGGCTGGGGTTTGAAGTAGGATGGAAAGCGTGGGCGGAGAACATGCGAGGTGCTGTGAAAATGTTAGCCGGAGCGGAGCTCCAGCGAACTATGAATCGAGTAGTCAAGGCTAAAACTACATTCTACAAACTAAACTAAATACGTGAATAAAAAGCTGGAATTAAAATAGACCTAAAAATGATAGCGTGGTGGAGCAGGGCTGCTGGCGTGGTGGTCGTGGGTGCACCTCCATCCTCCTTCGACCTCCATGGAGCTCTGAGGATCTCCCTCTATCATAGGGATGCTCTCTTTGGCCAAGCCATGGGGTTTTTGGGGAAGAAGATGATCAAAATTGTGATGGAGGTGGAGGTTGTTATTTATCAACATAACGGGGCACCCTTACTGACCGGCCGATTGAAAGAATTTCAAGCTATGTACAATGGATCCAGATGCTCGGCGTGAATCACGGACTATACATGAGTAATTCTCATGAAGGGATCGATGTCGATTGAAGGATGGATCATACGGGAAAAAGGGAAGAAAACATGCAAGTTGACAATTCTGACAAAAGTCAGAGGCTGAGGGAACAGTTGACCAGAGGTCAATGGTCCCTGGCCTCTAATTGGCCTCTAATGCTCCCAGGGAGGAACCAACGGGCTGCTCCCACCTCCATTTTTCCTCAATTTTTTTATTTTTTTGGAAAATAAAAATTTGTATATTCATCACTATATCCCTCTAACATGTCATTCCAATTTCGTCAAAAACAGACCTATACCCTACATCTGAAGGAGGTGAATTTCAGCAATTCTGAGACCATTAAAATTTGACAGTCTTGATGGAGGGGATAGAAGTCTCGAATTAATTCGAATTTTTAATGACACCATGGTGACATATTGTGATCTAAATTCCAATAGGTTTCATTTCAGAAAAATAAAAAAAGGATAAAGGGGTGGGAGCATGTAAGTTAGCTGGACTCAGGGAGCATACTCCTTTTTCTCATATATATATATATATATATATATATATATATATATATATATATCGGAGCAAATCCAAGTTGCATGATAGATGATTAATACTTGTCAATTTATCATGCTTAGATCAACAACATATTCCCAAAGTACTCTAGAATGCTTTCCATGTACCTTTATCACTCAAATAAATAGATTTTAATGGCATACAAATAATAGGAAAATAAATTTATTTTTCCTTCTCAATCGAGGCCCTACAGAAGATTATATTCTAAAAGAATATGATCCAAAATTACGAAATAATTAATCAATTAATTCTCATAAACCAAGTCCTACGAAATAGATCGTTAATTTTCTCAATAAAATAATGTGTAAAGTGTCAGTAAATTGGTCTGCAATGTCAACAAAGATCTTCAAATAATAATAATAATCAATATCAAGGTTCTGATCAGTTAACAAAATATGTAAAATGAACAAGCACATAATAAGCTTCAAAGCAATATATTGTGCGCTAAAATCAGAGTTCGTGTGAGAAAGCTATACTAAAATGAAGTTCTAGGGACTAAACTGCAATAAAAATAAGAGTTTTCTTCTCAAATGGGCCCCTGATAGACATATCTACAATATTCAAAACTCAGACGGGGCCTCCCTGTAATTTGCCCACACGCGCACGTGCAGGGCACGCGATGTCGAGTTGGGAAGGACCTGTATGTTATTTCTTTGAAAACCACGGGGTCGATGCAATTTCCCCCAGCGCACGAAAGGCACGTCCGCCTGGAGGTTCGACGGTGGCTCGAGCGCCGAAGTTGTGGCTTGGGTGAAGGCGAAGGCCTGGGAACCCGAGCCTCCATGTGGCTTGCATGAAAGGCTCAAATCTCTCGTGCCTTGAGGATCAGAGGCGAGCCTCGTGTTGTGCCATGGCAGATGGTGGGCCACCGGATCAAGGGCTTTTGCCTGATCTGGCAATCGTGATGGTGGAGGCGATGGGTGGTTGTGTGGTAGAACGTGAAGCCTAGGGTGGTTGGAGAGGCAGAAGCGACAACGAGGACCGTGCGCAGGAGGCGGTGGTGGCACGTGGATCCACGCAGAGGCGGGGCGACGATCAACGGAGGGTAGTTCGCTTGAGGCAGAGTGGAGTCATGAGGCGACGACGAGCGGCTGGAGGCCTCGACCGTCACACGACCGAGGAGGAGAGGCGTGGCGGTCCGGTAGTTGGTTGGGTGGAGGAGCAGATGTGCGGAGGATCGATGAAGCGAAGGCGCAATGGTTGGCAGACGCCGATGAATCGAGCGACGGGCGAAGACGTGAGAGAAGATGGTTGGAGGGTGAGGCGATGGGTGCTCCATATGGTGCAACAAAGGTGCATGGGAACAGTTGTAGGAGAGCTGGTGAGGGTGAAGGCGAAAGGCGATGAGGTGGGCGGACGTGAAGAGGAGATAAAGGTGGTGGGGAACGACCGAGGTGGGAGGAGGAAGCAAGAGCAACATACAAAGAAGAGGGATGAGAGGGGTACTACCTGAGACTGGATGAAGGGACGCCTGTGATGCTGGTGCTCCGGATGTCGTCACTCAAAGTCACCGGTGTGCGACGAGCTTGGTTGCAACGGTGTGTAGAAGCTACAAGAGACGAGGCCTTCAGATCACACCCCCCTTTTGCATCTCATCCTTGCCCGGAGGTGGAGCTCACGTCTGTTGTCACCCTAAGGGGAAGACATGGCTAGAGATGTAGGGTAGAAGTTGGTGGATCACATCAATGATGGGCGACTGCGAGGCTTATGTAGGGAGGCGAGGGACAGTTAGGAAGAGGAAGCAGAAGGGACGTGGCACTGGTGGTGGTGTTACACGCGGAGGAGGAGGGGAGGGGACGACGGTAACGGGAGAGGGAGGGGGAAGGGAAGGCACGTGCGGGGCACGTGCCTCGAAGAGAGGGGGCGTCGGTCACGTGTTCTATACGTGACAGGGGCTGGAGAGAGGGAGGAGAGAAGAAAGAGGAGAGAGGAAATGAGAAAAAGAGAGAACGAAGAGGGAATAAAAAAAGAGAAAAAGAGAGGGACGGAAGAAAAATTATAATAAAATCAATAAAATAAAATGTGAAATAAATTAAATAAAAATTAAATAAAAAGTAAAATAGAAGTAATAATCATATAAAAGGAAAAAATCAAAAATAAAATTTTAAATGAAGTCTATGAAAGTTGCTCGTCTCGACGAGATCTATAACTTTCGTGAAGGACCCAAAATCAAAAGAGGTCAACTGTATAAAAAGTATTTTGGAGGTACTCTATATATAACAAAATATCGAAATTTTGTGTTTTGTGATTTTTGTATTTTTAATTTTATTTTAATTAATGGATTAATATATACACACACACACAATATATACATACTTAATCTAATTTTTATAGACTTTTTATAGGTTAGGAAAAGGTAGAATAAAATTGACAAAGATAAAATATATATAAAATATACAATATTAGATTTTTTATTTTCTCTTAATTTTCTGATTTTTATGAATGTTAATTCTTTATGCTAATTAATTAATTAAAGATTAATTCAGAGAAAGAATCAAGTTAAAATAAAGATTATTTATACATAAAATAATAAACTCAATCAAGGCAAAAATAAGGGTGATTTATTTACAGATTTTAACCCTAATATTAGCACAATTAATAAGCGTTAACTAATCAATTTTAAGGGTTTAATTAGTGATTTATTAAGAGATTTTGCTAAAACATTCATATAGATTAGATAAATCATGGATTCATCAGCCCATCTCGATTCTAGATTTTATAATTGAATCTATAGATCCTACACTATCAAGTTGCTTTCAATGCATGCAACTCAGCCGCATGTACAACACCATGCTAGGGGTCTGTTTGGTTATTGGGATGGGGTGAGTTGAGGTAACCTCCTATGAATAGTAGTTGTTTGGATGGTTATGAGGATTGAAGAGGGTTGGAATAAGGAATGTAATGTCACATTGATTTGTGATGGAATTTCAATCTAGGGATGGAGTGGGATAAATCGGGTTACCCTAAGGTAACCCGATACCCAAATGGATCCTAAAAAGATCATTAGAATGGAACTTCTCTTCTTAGTCGAAAGATGGGATCCCCTAACCTAAGCATCTTCATAAGTACAAAAACACCAAAACCTAATAACCTCAATACATAATATATATGCAAGCAATGCGAGTTAAACTACTAAAACGAACCTCATAACATCAATATATAATATATATGCAAGCCGTGTGAGTTAAACTACTAAAACGATCTTAAAAACTTAGAGCAAGCTTGTAAGATGAAATGATTGGATGCAACCAATTTACAGTGAAAATTAACAATTTAAATATACTATAATAAACAAATTATTTGGTATTGAAGTCGTTGGACCCAATAATGAAAGAGGCTCGACCAAATATATAATTATAGTGCTTCCAATTAATACAATAGAATTTTCGTATCTTCAAAAGCAATGGACACCTACCTTGACATATCTTAAAAGGGATGGCTCAGGTAATTTAGGTACGAGAACATTCAGATACAAATAATAATAAGTATAATCGCATTTTATTCATTTTAAAATAAAATAAGAAAAATGTAATCTTCAAAAAGAACACACACATATATATAATGCTTTATACATTAACTAAAATATATGTCTTTATCGTGACTTACAGATAAACAATTATATCAACCATCGTGATCAAAACCATAAAAATTTAGTTTAACATATATACACCAATATGAATACAAATATTCATAAATGTGAAAGTGAATGTCAAAATCTATATAAAACAAACATAATGACGGATCACATACGGTTATAATCCATCCTACCCACTTAAACCCTAATCGGATTTCCTGACCCGATAAAAAGAGAAACCCTAGAAAATGCGAAGATCCCACGACTCGAGATCGCTTCTCTGGTTATTCCTTCGCCGCTAAACGCCTTCTCCCTCCCGCTCCTCAGGTCCGATTTCGTTCTTATGAATGGATTCGTAGCAGAGATATTTTGGTGGTGGTGTTGCTAAAATCCTTCCTTTTTGTTCTAGATCACCTTCAGGTTAGGGTTAATCCGCAGCTGCAATGGCTCCGCCAGCCAAAGGTATGCGCCTAATCACTCTTTTCACCTCTCATTCTAAACCCTAGTTGTTAACTTTTGCAGAAATTCGTAATAACCCTACTACTTCTTGGTAGGAGAGAGAATCTTGCTATGTAAAATGGTTGGAGGCATCTAGTTGTAGATTTGGCCTCGAAACTAGAAGAATAGCATGTGTATTTGGAGCTTCTTTGCTGTTCGAAAAGGCTTAAGCGTTTTGAGTTGTTTATTGACATTTGACTTTCTTTATAGAGGTAAATGGTTGATCAAAATCGAAGTCAATTATATAGGTGAATCGCTTTCACCGTGTCATCGTCATAAATACGAGGATTTCTACAAATGGGGGTTCGTTTTATTTGTAATGTGCAAGCAAAAGCAAACACACTCGTTTCTTCATATCCAGGATGAATAAAATCACGTCCATTGCATATGTTCCTATTGAAGGTTGCAAAAGTTGGCCGACTAGTCTGGTTTGATTTTACTATCTTATCTATATGGTTACCTATATCAGTCACTTGGCTATTATTGGCAACCGATTTTATAAGATCTGCTTGTGAATTATCATTAAGTGGGATAATAAATCCACACATCCAAAAACCATCTCTCCTAAGGTAAAGTGAACAAAAAAAGATGGCTCATTCATATGGTTAGTCATCAAAGTTTTGTTAAGAAAGGCATTATGAAGTCAAAGTCACATGCCCACTATTTTAAATAATTATATTCTAGTACATCTACTTATTAACAAGGAGACAGTGACCTTAAAAAAGCAGCCAGTTGCATGAAATTCTTGTGATGTCCTACGCCTGTCAAATGCCACCCAAAAGTAGGTGAAAACATATCTAGGAAGCTGCTTATCACGTTTTCTTTCCTAGAAAGTAGTTTTTGAACATCTTTCAAGTCTTAATGCCTTGGCTATTGTTTTATTATTTGCTTGTCAACTGATGATCAAATTCATTGCATGATATTCCATGTTTATGTGTAATCGTACAAGACAATTCTGCACCCCCAACTCAAGGCTCTTGCTTTCAAATAAGCAGTGTTTTCTAAGTACTCAAAGCCCCTCTAATGCAACTATTGTGGTGTTTTATGTATTGAATAAGTAAAGTGAGGGGTATGGATATTGTATTGATGCCGAGTCTTAACGTTGCCCATGCATCACTTGGCAAGCCTTCTATCAGAAAAAAAATAGTATGCATGATTCATTATTTGGCCTTTCAAAGTTTCTTGGATCATCGTCTCTTTTTATCATGCCCAAGATCTAATCCAAATTTGTCATATGGGTTTAAGTATAGGAGTGGGAAAAATTTTGAAATTGCCATATCTTAGGCTCCTTTTTCCCCTAGCACTTTACCTGCACCCCCTTGAAGTTCACTTCTTCTCACCTTACCTGCAACCCCCTTGAAGTTCAATTCTTCTCACTTTGCTATGCATCCTCGGCTTCTTTTGCTTCCTTTTCTCTATCCTATTCCTACTTTGACTGTTTTTAGACAGTCTAGCAGTCCCCAGTAAAAGGACGATCAAATGAAATGTCTTTCGCTATAGTTTTTTGTGAGGTTTTGCTCTTTTAATGTGAAAAAGATGGCATATCAGTAGTCTGCTAAAGTAAGAGATGTTTACTTGCTAGTGATCATAAGCACCTCAGTTTGGATCTTCATTTTTCACTAGATTTATGGCTTCTAGTATATCCTAACCGATAATATTTTCTTTTACAGCTTCTGCAAAGAAGGCAGATCCAAAAGCACAGGCTCTTAAGGTTGCAAAAGCAGTGAAAAGTGGATCAACGACAAAGAAGGCCAAGAAGATCAGGACTTCGGTCACTTTCCACCGTCCGAAGACTTTGAAGAAGTCAAGGAACCCCAAGTACCCTCGCATCAGTGTTGCACCAAGAAACAAGCTCGACCACTACCAAATTTTGAAATATCCGCTCACTACTGAGTCTGCTATGAAGAAGATTGAGGACACTAACACACTTGTCTTCATTGTGGACCTACGGGCTGACAAAAAGAAGATCAAAGCTGCTGTAAAGAAGATGTACGACATTCAAGCGAAGAAAGTAAACACACTGATCAGGTAATTCTACACCCTGGTTGGGAATGCATTCACTGCTCATTTTTTGTTTATTCTATCGCCTAAAATTTATTAGTTTTGCTACAATCTTAGGCCGGATGGAACAAAGAAGGCATACGTGCGGCTCACACCTGATTATGATGCGCTTGATGTGGCCAACAAGATTGGTATCATATAACTTTCTTAACCTGAGGTCGTGCCATCGCACATTCATAGTTGCAATCCTTCCAAGTGTTTGGATTTTTTTTCAGTTCCGAACTTTGCTATAACATCTTCTGTGGTTCTACTTCCTCCAGGAAACCTGAATTTTGTTAGCATCTTTTATTTCGAGTCCATCATCCATTCTGTATGCAATCTCCATTTCTGCATCAAAATTAACTGAAAGAATCTCATTCTATTTGAGATATCCGTCTTGGCTCTCGATGTCGACAGGATGAACACAATACCACATTTGGGTTCTCGTTCCACGCTGAAGTTGCTTCTCGTTTGATCAGGAACTGTTGGGTAATCATGTGTTCCTGTCACTGGCATGGGGAGGATGGACATTGTTTAAACTTGTTTGATTATCTTAGTTTGATCAACCGCAGCAGTAATGCTTTTTGTTTATTGTTGCTTAATATGTAGATTTCCAATGCAATGATAATAACTAAAACCAAAGGATAAAATATATAATGGATTGTAAGTTGAATTATCACGTATAAGCAAGAAGAAACAATTGATAGTAAGGATATTATTGTTGGCATTTGTTGAATAGATATTATGAAGTTTTATGCCAATCTTTTTATAAAGCTGTGTGTTTAGTTTCTAAATATTTCATAATAGAAACTCTGTAAAAAAGTGGAGAAACTAGGCTAAAAGAAAACACAATTTAAGCTTGTAAAGATATTGCCTTTAGGTTTGAACTTTTGTTATTAAGTTCTCTAAAAGGGTTTAGTTCTCAGCTTTTGATTATGTATTCCTTCAAGTTTTGTCAAGAATTTTCAAGAAGACCTTGTTGAACTATAAAAGGATGATTAAAATTAAGGATAGCTTACCCGAGAATCAAATAATTAGTGATGATAATAGAAAGTTAAAATATTAGTCGGACATCAACTTTGAATTTGGAGAATATGTCCTAGAAATCGTACCTCAATGCGTAAATGATGCACTAAAAAGCAATATTGGCTAAGTTATATGCTCCAAGAGCTTAATTCATTTACATGAAATTGAGTATCAAAATTAGTACTCAAACATGAAAACGCCTCAATAATAGAAATGAAATGGGTATATGAAACAAAATTAATTAAGACGGACAAATAATTGAGAATAAAGCTAGACTTAAAGCTCAAGATCATCTCAAGATTATGCCCAACAAGAGATGAAGAATTTGAAGAGATCTACACACTTGTTGCTATATTAGAAGCCATTGAGATGCTATTTTCCTCTCATCTCTTTATTTAGGGGGTTAACGTTGTCGGCCTTATTCTGAGTTGTTATCGAGTACAAGTGGCCTTACAATTTATTGGGATCGTTCTTAACTTGGCCCATTTGACCACCACTCAAAATGATGAAGCTCAAATTGTGAAGTAGTAATCCTTCTCTTATATAATCCACTCTCATACTTTTGAGTACTAGATGAGTACTAGATGCAGGACTATGTTTGGAGTTAAACTATATTATGTATCCCCATTAAGCAAATTACGTTCACCTAATATATCCTTAAGAGATTTGGGATGAACAATGAAAAAGAAAAGACAACCTCTATGATAACTCAAGCATGGCATGATGTCGATGAAATGGAAAAGTTAATTATCATAGTATGAAGGGCAAGATGGGTTTTTCGTAGCTTACCACAAGTTTGCTAGATATGTTTGTGTGTTAGATATCAATCTCACTTAAAAATAGTAAAAACGAACTTATACAGTGAAGAGTGCCAAATCATGGAAGAAAATGCATTGGCGTCATGGTTCTCTAAAAAGCAAATTGCACATCTTATCTACAAATAACACATACATATCCAATTTTGTGTGCTTACTGGTAGGGATGAAAACGGATTGGATTCGGTCGGATATGCTTATTTTCATATCCATATTCACTTCATCTCTATTGAGTACGAATACAGATATGTTTCCAGATATGCATTAAGGAAACCACATCCATAAAAATACAGATATGAATTCGAATCGGATGTTTATTAAATCCGAATACGGACCGAATACAGAGCGGATTCGAATACACATCGAATAAAGAGGTAATCCGAATATGAATCGAATAAATAATCGAATAAATGATGAATTCAAATATGGATCCAATAAATATGGAATCTGAACACGGAACGTATAAAGACCATGTACGGATACAAATTGAGTTTTTTTATCAAAGTTCAAAATGATTTTTAAAAAAATGTTAATGAAATATAAGCAAGTTGCATACGAAAGTTTATTAATATCATTAGTATATTGTCTTATATAATATAGACTGTGGTATATATTATATTAATTAATATATAAAATAATATTAAATGTTTTATTCGGATATCCGGATCCAGATATTCAAGCCATTACCATATTCGATCCGTATCTGTATGCGAAAATTTTTTACAACATGTATCCATATTCGATCCGTATTCGATTAATATTCAGATATGAATATCCGTATCGGTGAATTTTCAAACACGATAAGCGGATATTCAGATATATCTGTATCCGTTTTCATCACTACTTCCCAATTCTCGTTTTCATCCCTACTTACCAATTCCATTTTGTCAGATATATATTCACTTTATTTTCGTGCTTACAAGTTCCATAATGCCACATACATCCACTTCTTTTTTGCATGCTTACAAGTTAAGATATCTAAGCATAAATAGCAATCTATTTTATAATTCTTCTCATCTCGGGGAAAGTAATCTCATAAACAAAGGAATTATACAGTACAGTACAAAATAGATTAATTCTAAAAAATGCAAACTTTGTATATTAAAATTGTTCCTTTTTGAAAAGAGATATAGGGAGAGAGAAAGCATCTATATTTAATAATATAATATCTAATTAAATATAGTAGTATACAAATGGACGGAATTTCTATTATTTTATTTAAGTTACAGAATCAAGGATTTCATTTTCCTATTATTTTGATAATTCAAGAAACTATATTTCAATAGATAGAAGTATTACCTAAATCTAACCGTTGTATGGTTTCTTCAATTGATCTATTCCAAGCAATTGGTTTTATACGATATAAATCTCAAAATAAAAAAAGTATCCAGTGATCTTAAATACATCTTTAATGAATTTGGACGAAAATTCAATATCACAAGATGACATCTCCATTTTTTTTGTAAATTCAATGACGTTGTTAAAATACATGATATCGACAAACTTAATATTAAAAATAACATCACAATTGATAATCACAAGTATATATAACATCCATTTAAAATCAAGCCTAGAAAAAAGGAGAATTTATTCTAAATGATGTCTTCAAAAAGAGATGAAATAACTCCGGATTATATAGAAAAAGAAAAGAAATTCTAAAAAAATAGGAGAGGATTAAAATAATGTATGTTTTTTGATAATGACGTAAAAGGGAGAGAGAACCCTTAAAAACGTCATTAACATTTGGACATGGAGGAGAGAGGTTCTGAAGAATACTAGAAGACAAAAAAATCAAAATAAATATAAAGTTTTATCATTAACAAAACTGTGAGATTGTTAGTAACTTAGTTTTTAATAATGGTTTAATGTTAGATGTACATTTTTGTTGAGTTGTTACAAGAATAATGATCTTAAATGGTCATGAATACAAAAGATAATGGGCACTAAATAAAGATTTGAAGATCATAAAGTTCATCTTGAATATAGAGACATTACAGAATTATGGACAATTATTGGGGTGTACAGGTCAATTGAAGGTCCTATATGGGTATTCTTCCCATGGTGAAAGACACAGGAGCAAGGATTCAAGTGAATCCTATGAGCCCCCAAATGATCTTACCCGAAATTTGTTCATCAAATGGTATCAGAGCTGTGATATCGACGACATCGGTATGATCTTCTAAGTCTCATCAACGTCCTCAATCTTCTGATTGTAGCCATGACTGAACCCTTTTTATCTGGCAAGAAGCTTGACGTCGCCGACAATCCCAGAGCTCCTCCGAATCTTTAAACATCATCTTGTTGCAGAAGAATAATGGCCACAAAATTAGTCACAACTGAGCTTGTGAAAATAGAGCACCTTAACAGTACGAACTACAAGATGTGGAGACGTAGAAATTGATTATGGCCTTATGCATGATAACATCCATTTCATGATTGATAAGCCTGCTTCCGAATTTCCTGAGAATCCTACCGTCGAACAAATTGGGACACATGAGCAATGTGAACAAATGGGCAATAGGGTGTGTAGATCCATGTTAATTTACATGAAGGATAATTATATTCAAATTTTCAAAATCCAAAAAAATGCTTTTAAGCCATGGAATGCAATGAAAGAAAAATACCACTCTAAGTCAGAGGTGAGTATTCAACTTCTGTTGCACACATACAATTCCATCAGAAATGAATGAATCTGAAAATGTAACCGATCACATGAATAAAATGATGTTCATGACAAAAGACCAATAGGCTTGGAAATTTCTTATAGATTGCAAGTGGTAAGTATTCTCAATAGTTTGCCACCTCCTTTGATATAGCTATGACATCTCTTAAGTTGAGTGGTACTATTAAGAACGTTTTCGATCCTCTTACTCACTTAGTGATGGAACATAACTTGTCCAATCAGAGAAAGAGACAAAGGTCTTTGAAATTGAACTTTAAGATGAAGCAAATGTGGTGCAACGCAAGAAGCAATGGGACCTTCCAAGGATGTATTCAAGGAAAGCGTGGAAAAGTACTGTGAGGCTCATGCTTCAACTACGAGAGTTTTTTGTCATTTCAAGGCCAACTGCCCAAAGTGAAAGAATGCGAGTGCCTCCCAAAGGATAAGAACGCATAAATCAACATAAGATGGAATTTGCAGCAGTGGCAGATTGTAACTCTACGATTTTATAGTGTGAAGGATGGTGGATTGACTCCATTGCAACCTGCCATATCTCAAAGACCAAGGACGACCTAGTGATGAACGAGGATCTAAAGAGGGTCTAGAAATCTTATAAGGCGAGAGACCCAATCGATGCATTGACCTCTCAATAAATCTCGATCAGTCAACAATTGACCCACAATACATATAAAGCAATGAATAGAAAAAAATATGGAGTTAAAATTTATTATAACTCTACAACAAAAATGTGTATAGGCGTAAGTATATGTAGCTACGAACTCAAGGAGCAAACGGTAGAAAGGGGGCAAATGAATATGCACAAAAAAATTATCTTTTATCTATTGTCCATTTTTATTATTTTTGTGGGTTTTTAATTTTATATTTTTGTAAATTTTTTTTTGTTTTATTTTTTTTATTTTTTTAATTTTATAACTTTATATTTTCTTTTTATATTTTCATATTTTTACATTTCTTTTTCTTTTAAGTATGTATATATAGGAGATATAAGACCATATATATACATATAAGGTAATAAATTCATACATACTAAACAATATAAATACAATATAAAATAAAAATTATTTTATGTTTTATATATTTTTCTAATGTTCTTCTCAAAAAAAATATATTTTTCTAATGTTTTTATAATTTTTCTGAAATTTTTGCTAATTTTTATGGATTTTTATAATAAAAATATCCCAAAAAGGGGTTAAATAAATACTCGAAATTGATTTGAGTATTAAAAATAGTAAACAAGTTCCAAATGTGCTCAAATCAATTTTAATATATAAATATTTATATAAAAGTAATTATAAAATAGAAAAATATTTTTTAGATTTCTTTATGATTTTCTAGATTTCTTAAAAATATTTTGGGTTTTTTTCAAATTTTAAGCCTTTTCTTTTTCCATTGTTAGTGATTTTTGATTTGTAATTAAAATATGATAAAATAGAGTACATATAACTTTTTTGGAATTTTTAGACACGTTTTTATATTTTTTGATATTTTCTAATCTAAATAATACAAAATAGGCTCCCTTTTGATTTTTAATAAATGATTAAAATGCATAAAAATGTAAATAAAAAATGAACATGAATGTACATGGCATAAGGTATTTAATCCTATTTTTGCGAATTTTTAGGAGTACTGTAGCTACTTAATAAATTAGAGGAAATGCACAAAAAAACTTTTCTTGACAAGGGCATTTTTGCAAATAAAATAAGTATCAAGGGGCTCAATACAAATATGCCAAAAATATACAACGTCATTTCAATTTTATTGAACTATTTAATAAATACAAAAACTGTCAGGGCTTAATATACAAAATACCCAATCACGTGGGACTACATGTGACTGGTCCTGGTTGGTCCCAAACGTAAAATTAAAGAAGTACATGGCTCATCATACAAAATGTCCATTTATTTTTAAACGCTATATTTTATTTACAGAACAAAATATGAAATACAAAAAGAGCGGGGTAGGAAGTGAAATTTACCCCTTTATTGTGCGCGATCGGACGACGGTCTTTCATCCACTTGCCACGCATCGCACGCTGGACGACGGATACCGCTTCGATCTTGGACGGGGCAGATTAACCTCAAGAGCGAGATCAACGACTGGAGCTTGGCTAGATCCGACGTCCACGATGCGATCTAGCACGACATCCTTGATCGGATGGCCGAGGAGGGTCGAGGAAGAACTGGGGAAGAACTCGCCTGGGTTGAGTTTTGATCTAGAATCGCGGGCTCCTCCGTCCATCTCCGTCATCGAAAAGTGGCTCTAGGTGTTCCTGCACGTGACACGGATCTGCTGGACACCTCAAAGATCTTCAGAGCTCATCTGAGGAGCTCTGGAGGACGAGAGGACCTGGAGGGTCTTCTTCAAGCAAGACGAGGCTCAAAACCCCCTTCAAGACCTACAAAAGGGTTAGAAAGACTCGTGGGAGAATGGCGAAGATCTTGGCCTTTATTTGGTAGAGGATTGGGGTGTAGTGAGGTGAGGCGGTCCTGCTCCGACGAGCGGTGGAGGTGGAGCAAGGGTTCGCTGATCGAGGGTCGATCAGGTTGGATACAAGGTGGCTAAGCGTGGAGAAATGGCTGGGGTTTGAAGTGGGATGGAAAGCGTGGGCGGAGAACATGCGAGGTGCTGTGAAAATGTTAGCCGGAGCGGAGCTCCAGCGAACTATGAATCGAGTAGTCAAGGCTAAAACTACATTCTACAAACTAAACTAAATACGTGAATAAAAAGCTGGAATTAAAATAGACCTAAAAATGATAAAGGGGACAACTCTTATACCTAGGGGTCAGCCAGGGGGAGCAGGGCTGCTGGCGTGGTGGCCGTGGGTGCACCTCCATCCTCCTTCGACCTCCATGGAGCTCTGAGGATCTCCCTCTATCATAGGGATGCTCTCTTTGGCCAAGCCATGGGGTTTTTGGGAAGAAGATGATCAAAAATTGTGATGGAGGTGGAGGTTGTTATTTATCAACATAACGGGGCACCCTTACTGACCGGCCGATTGAAAGAATTTCAAGCTATGTACAATGGATCCAGATGCTCGGCGTGAATCACGGGCTATACATGAGTAATTCTCATGAAGGGATCGATGTCGATTGAAGGATGGATCATACGGGAAAAAGGGAAGAAAACATGCAAGTTGACAATTCTGACAAAAGTCAGAGGCTGAGGGAACAGTTGACCAGAGGTCAATGGTCCCTGGCCTCTAATTGGCCCAGATCAGCCACTAAAAGACAAAACATGCTGAATTATTATAAAATAAATAATTGAAAAGTAATCGATTTTATTAAATTTTTATTATAAAATAAGAAAATGTTTATTATTTTTTAATATTTTATTATGATTTTTATTTATTTTTTTGATTTTATTTAATATATGTTATAGATTTACCTATATTTTGATTATTTTATTTTTATTTTGTATATTTTATTTTATAATTTTATTTTTTTATTTTATATATTTACATTTATTTTATATACATAAATATATTTTTATTATATTATTTGTACACTTAAATAAATAGGTATAGAAATTATATAGGTATACTTATCGGTATTTTATCAATGATTTATATACATTATTTTATTTTAAAGTATTTTATTAGGTTTTGATTTCTCTTTATATTTTTAGTAAAATATAAATGATATTTATAGTAGTATAAAAATATAAGAGCATAAAGAATGAAAGAAAAAATTCCCTTTAATTTATGTACAAGTAATATCATAAGCATTTCACCTATATATGCACATAGACTTATTTATTTGGTGTTTTCTTTTTAGTTTTATTTTGGTTTTAATATGTGTATATGTTATGAATAATAATTACAAAATTATAAAAATATGAATTTGTAAAAATAATAAGAAATGAATAAATTGAATATTTTTATCCCGGGTATACTGTACAATGAGGGTCCAAAACCTAACTTTCACACGTTAATTCCAAAAAATATGAAACCACCTCTATTAAATAGCTTATTAAAAATTATATACAATCAAAGTGTTTTGATATATTTTGAGTTTTTATTTGAGAGATATGGGTCTGTGAAGTTTGGTTTTGGGATTTTATTCTGTATATAAGACGTACACTGTGTATTATTGTTGTACAAACTTAATTTATATTTTCATTTACATTATTATATACAATTTTCATGTACAAAATTTCTTTATTTGATGTATAAATAATAGAGAATAATATGTGTCAAAAATGAAGAAAAAATGAATAAAATAAATGGGTTTTATTGTATTTTGGCCCTTATCTCCCCCTACTTTATTCCTTGTCGACCAACTTAATTCTTGACTTGGTCTCGGGGTTCACGGTCATAAAATACCTTTGGTACTTTGTTCTTTTTCTTTTCTTCTCTTTATTCTATAATTTTGGCGTTAAAAATAATATTATTTACATAATAAATGCAATAAATGATGGGTGCTATTTTGTACAAATTGATGCTATTTACATGCATTAGCTGGGGTTTTTAAAGCCAAATGATAGAATAAAGGTGATGAAATAGAGATCCATCACCCCCCTATACTTGCCTTTGCTAGTCCATAGCAAACACTTATGCAATAAGTATAAAAAGAATAAAGAAAAAAAGAAAAAAAGAAAGAATAAATGGAATGGATTTCAATTATTAAACTTGTCTTTACAAGATCAAATTTTGGAGCTCGGGTTAGTCCTTGGTGTGAGAATGTGTGTGGAACCTGATCGTGAACCAAATTTAAAACACAACAGCCTTCGAGAGTCACAGAACTCGGTTCAAACCACCTCAATAGCCAAGTCAGAACTAGCGTACATCATACGCAAACCCTTATGACTATGAAGCTAACTTGTACATTGTAAGTGATAGTAACTCTCCCAACTGAAATGACAAAGGAACCAGCTTCTCTAGAATGACAACCCAATGATTCCCCAATTCAACAACTCTTTCCTTGAGGAGCGGGATATTCCCTTCTAAGTTCAAGTGGCATCCAACTCAAGAGGAGGAGGTGAAGAAAAGAATGAACATTAGCCACTGTAGCTACCTATCCTGGGATGCATGACCAGTGTAGTCAAGTCATCCAGCTACAGGCTCAAATGGTATAACTTTGATGCTCAAGCTTGCTTATTGGCTATACAACATGTATACATACTCCGACAGGCATTTTATTTCCAATCAGGCATGCCCACTTTTTTGGAGTTTTTTAATACTATTACAACATCATTTACATAAGGAGTTTTCCCTCTTGAGCTGGAAGACTATCCCTCTTTTGAAGCATTATTGCAACCCACACTCTCATGTCTTTAGACCTCATGGCTACTGGATCGTGTTGAGGTGCACTTCCCTCCCTAGACGAGGACGAATGTTTCCACTCGTGTGCGTCTCAAACCTGAAAATCCATTCCCCTCACCACTCTAACTGAGTTGAGCCAAGTGAAAGGTGCAAGTGTCCAAGTTAGGTCACGGCCAGCAAGAGTCATGTGTGTGTCTCGAAAAGTTCTAGTTAGTCAGTTGAGGTGACTTGAACCCAGCCTTGAGTCTCAAAGAATTAAGTCTGAATAGAGCTGAAGTACCTTAAATCTAGTTCCCAAAAGGTTCATGTGCAATTAGATGCAGTAAGGTCTAACCAAACTCCAATCTTTGACTTTATTTGAACTAGTTCAATCATCAAGCTCAATCCGAAAGAATTTGAATGTTATGCAAATGCTATGTACAATGATGCATAGAATGATGCAATTTTTTCAAAGATTTTTGCAATAAAAAGAATTTTGGCACAAAAATGTAAAATATGTACAACTATTTACACGGGCGTGCCTCTTTTTATTTTTTTACGAGGATTAAGAATTTGCAGAATTTAGAGGTTTACAAAGTTATTTATTTTTAGGTATATATATATATATACAACTGGTTAAGAATTTTATTATGTATGTATATATATTATATATATATATATTAATTTAATGATGCATATCTTCCTCAAATTTACTTGCAAACAATTTTGAAAAGTATAGTACAAAATAATTTTGCAATTATTTACAAACATTTGAAAGTCATTTTGCAAAGATTTTTCAAACAGTATATACATATTTTTAAAAATATTTTTACAACTATTTTCAAAATCATTTGCAAATAGGTTTTCAAAATATTTTATTCCACACAAAGCAAAGAATTTTTACAAATCAAAAACTTTTTTCAAAGGTTGAAAACATTTTACCAAAAGTTTTCCAAACAGGTCAAACCATTTTTCAAATCATTTTGCAAAAATATGTTTAACCTAATTTATTAATCAGTATGTACAAAAAGAATTTGAGGAGTAAATATGCATGTTATTGAATGAAATAATGAACTGTATATGTATATATAGTATTTTAGCCATATTTGTTATTAATAATACGAAAGTACGAGTTATGACTAAAGTATATACAATGTATATACGACCCCCTATACTTAGCTTGAGCTATGTCCTCATAGATCGAAAAGAAAAAGAAGAGACATAACTCGAACTGAGTATAGAAAAGCCTATACTACGATGACTGAATTAAGAAATTAATGAATGAAGAGATCAATAAATCAGAAGTTGACCTTCCCCCTATACTTAGGATCAAATAATCCTAAGTATAGCAGACTGTACACAAGGCAAGGAGGGTCAAGGGTGGGAATGAACAGATCACAGCTCGGTCTGTCTCCTTCTATAATTAGGGTGAGATATCCCTAAGTATAGTAGTGAAAATCAACAAGAGAAGAGACAGTGGAGGGGATCAAGGAATGAAAGAATCGGGGTGCACCCTCCCATACTCAGGACAAAGTACGCCCTAAGTCTAGAAACTGACAGAAAGGGACGACACCTCTTCGGTAGAAAAAGAAAAATGAAAACGAAAAGAAGAAAAGATATCTGAAGATAGCTAAAAAGATGGTAGAGAATGTACGCATCACTCCCCCTATACTTAGGGTAAAAGACCCTAAGCATAAGCGACGACATGAGTAATGCAACAGAACGGAGAAAGAACAACACGGTTTATACCCCCTATACTTAGGATAAGATATCCCTAAGTATAGACACACAGATATGAAGAAAGATCTAGGATACACATGACATACGGGAGAAAGAAGGAATGTAAAATATAGATACAACAAGTAAATAATGGTGAAATGCAGGACGATACCTGATAAACAAATACCGTGCTCGTGTCATCGTCTCCCTGTGAGAACGATAATGTAGTCAGAAAGTGAGAAGACACCCGGATATACACTCAAGTGGGTGTCACCTATCGGTGAAAACAGATCGGAAACTAAATCAGAAACCAATAACAAGAAGTAGATCATCGGCTCATAAGAAAGGAATGTGAGATCAGAGCCGATACCAGAAGACATGGAGGAAAAGTGAGCAGTACAGAATCCTCCAGGTCAATCAAGGTCTCATGAAGATATGAAAGGTGAATCGCAGGAGACTCTCTCTACAACAACGTGATATCCAACGATCATAAGATCAGAAAGGTCACAGGGGCACACTGATCACCACAATACATGACCCAACCCTGAGAGGGTCCTCAAGGTGAGCAGACTCAGATGAGTCTAAGATCTCAGAATAATAATAAAGAGTCTCAGCTCTGTGCTCCAACAGAGAGGAGACACGACTAGAGAGGAGATTGAGTACACATGTCAGAAGACTCGACTTCGTGCTCCACCAGATAGGAGACACCAGACATGAAACTGAGTACCTACAAAATGATGTACCCTCCTGTAGATAACTCGTGGGGAGCGGTACATACTAGTCAGAATTCGCTCTTGCGAGGGTCGTCAAGGTGAGTGGACTCAAAGGAGTCAGATCCATCAGACGGATCATCAGAAGTGGTCTCAGTAGGCAAGAGATCGGCTACCAGTAGAAGAGACCGACATATCTAGAAAATGTAGCAGTGTCCTGTAGATAATCTTTAGGGAGCGTACTGCCAACTAAGCAGTTAATAATCAGAGGAAGATGGCTCATCCTTGCAAGGACCGTCAAGGAGAGCGGACTCAAAGGAGTGTAGTCAGATAGGTCCCATGTTCCGACAGATGGGATACACATCAAGGCAGTGGGAACCAAAAGATATAACAAACGACTCAGTTCCGTGCTCCGCTAGATCGGAGACACAATCAACAAGTGGAACAGAGCGTAAATTAAATGTTGCATCCTCCCGTAGATAGTCCTTGGAGAGTAATGCAAGCTAGGTCATGGAATAATCAAAATAGATCTCATCCTTGCGAGGACTATCAAGGAGAGAAGACCCAAAGGAGTCTGAAAGTGTGGTCTCGGTAGACGACGGGTCGACTACCAACAGAAGAGATCGACATATCTAGAAAGTGACAGTCTCCCACAGATAGCCCTTAGGGAGTGCTATGATCTAAGCGATGAATATTCAGCGAAGTGTGAGACTCATCTTGCGAGGACCATCAAGGAAAGAAGACTTGAAGGAGTCCATGAAATTGGCCTCGTGTACCGACAAATCGTGCACACCATCAGACTGTGAGACAATACACTCAAGTATTCGACGACTCAGTTTCACGTTCCTACAAGATTGACACACAAGCCGGGAATGAAACCGATCCAGTTAGTCCTCGGGAAGTACTACAAACTAGGCCAGTCAAATCATGGGAATGCTGGCATGAGTTCTCAGGTCCTCAAAATCATCAATCATTCAATCCTCAGTAGGAGGGAATAAGATCACAGGAGGGATGAGAGATAATCAGGTCAATCACAGTACGATCCCTCAAGTCAACCTAAGTAGTTGACATGGCTCATGATTTAAGCAGAAATCCTTTACGTGCTATAGGTGGAAAAAGAATTAGGAGATGGAGGATGGAACAGTCAGGGAAATGAGTGAAGTCATGGGGGTTCCTGAGCACCATCGCTCTGAAGTACAAGTCAAGACACAGAATAGATTGTCCAAGCATAGACCATGAAATCATCATGGAATCATCAAAATACATAACATCCTCAATCGGATGCGCGCGATCAAAATTCCTCAAATAAGCATCACACCTGGTGATCCTCAATAATATCAATGCACAAATCCGGAATCATATCCACCGAAAGTAGCATACCAATCTTAGCATCCTCAAAATGTGCCCAGCTTACTCAAATAATCGATGTAACTCAAAACCTCGTTGCGGGCTCAATCTCTAAGTGCAGCAATCCCAGATAGAAGAAGGGATGATATGGAAGGAACGAGGAGGGTGGGCGGGATCAAAGTGGACATAGACAAAATTGTGAATCAAGGAGAGGGTCTCTTTGAATCCAACCAGATATGCGTGATATGGGCAAAGAGAAAATCTGTGAAATCCGACAAAGACGATGAAGCGCAAAACCCAATATCATGACTCGGATGCAAGTGAGGAAATAGATACACAAGAGAGGTAGAGAGACTCAATAATCGAAAAGGATGACTTACACTAACGAGATCGCATACTCAAAGAGAGATGAAAATGCATATGGACTCAAGGCGCAATCAATGTACAAAGCAGAACCCCTAGTTCACCTATTCAACATATTGAAGACCGATATGTTGGTCTTTTATCTTTGCAATTTTGGAGTTAGATCATTTTCAAGAAGTTGTATATGTTAAAGATAGGCTCGGGGTTTGGACACTAATCCTTAGTATGTGTATGTAGGAATAAGATGCACAAACAATGAGGGGGTTGCTCTACCCAAAGCAATTAATCCATTACATTTTATTTAAAAGTCCAATAGAGTTAGCAGTCCCAATTTTATTTCAGTTATCATTTTTTTTGTTTATTTTTCAATGCACGCGCCTAACGATGTTTTCAATTCCATTTAGGCATCCTAAGTGAGCAAAATCAGAGGGAGAAGGTCAGAAAAGTCATGTAAGTCGGAAATCGATGATGCATGTAAAGTCAAAAGACTTACAATGCTTCCTATCTCTCTCCATGCAGGATGCATAACATAATTTAAACCTATACTACATGCAAATGCAATTCGATGAAATCGCCCTAGGTACAGAAATTACTATTATCGTGAAGAACCATATGCTAAATATCTAGAGATGAGATCCAAAAATCGGTCTCTAAAGTGCATCGGTGTCTACCACAACCGATCCTGCAAGCGCTGTATAGCACTTCTCTCGGCGTTTGATCTCAAATCAAATAAAGAGCAATTCAAAATTTTGACTAAGTCCATAAACGAAGCTATAGGTACACGCAAATTTATTAGGGCTCTAGACCTTAATCTATCGAGCAAACAATTCCTAATCTAGAGCTCATTCACACAAAATAAAATAAAAATAAGGCGATAAAAAGATGAAAAAGCTGGCGAAGCCCCAAGGGAACAATCCCCTCACGAAGTTTGTTGTACCCTTGAGAGTCCAAATTATTACAAATATAATGATCACTCTCTCACATGAATATACATAATAATGCAAAATAAAATACATAAAGAAAAGAGATTTGCTTCAAAAATCTCCTTGTCTGCCCTTGTTTCTCTCTCTCCTGCCAGTGAAGACTGAAGGCTGGCTCCGCCTTGCTCGGGTGCACCGGGTCCTCCTAGGAGGTGCTCCCTCGCATGGTGGTCCCTCGCAACAAAGTCAAATAAAGAAAATGGCCAGAATAGCCACAATCAATATCAAATAATTAATGAAAAATAACAACATGAACAAATAGATGCAAGAAATAAATAGATGAACAAGAGATATATGACAAAAATAAAAGAATCCCAATCAATGCGGCATTGCTCCCCGGCAACGGTGCCATTTGATGAATGAGGATCTGAAGAGGGTTTAGAAATTTCACAAGGCAAGAGACCTAGTCAATGCATTGACCTCTTAATAAATCCCAATCAGTCAACAATTAGCCCACAATACGAATCAAGCAGTGAATAGCCAAAAATGTGGAGTTAAAAATTTATTATAACTCTACAACAAAATGTGTCTTTTTCCATTATTAGTGATTTTTGGTATGTAATTAAAATATGCTAAAATAAAACTATATGTATTTTTTTTTGGAATTTTTAGATACATTTTTATATATTGGTATTTACTAAGCTAGACAATACAAAAATATGCCTCCTTTTGATTTAAATAAATGATTAAAATGCACAAAAATGCAAATAAAAATATGAGGGTTAATGTACATGGCATAAGGCATTTAATCTATTTTTGCAAATTTTTAGGAGCACGATTGCTATTTATAAAAATTAGAGGAAATGCACAAAAATACATGTCCTGACAAGGGTATTTTTGCAAATAAAATAAGTATCAGTGGGCTCAATGCAAATATGCCAAAAATATATAATTCCATTTCAATTTTATTGAACTATTTAACAAATACAAAAATCGCCAAGGCTTAATATACAAAATACCCAATCACGTGAGACTACACGTGACTAGTCCTGGAGGGTCCCAAACATAATATTAAAGAAGTACAGGGCCCATCATATAAAATGTCCATTTATTTTTAAACTTTATATTTTATTTACAGGATAAAATACAAAAAGAGCAAGGTAGGAAGTGAAATTTACCCCTTTATTGCGCGCGATCGGACGACGGCCTTTCATCTGCTTGCCACACGCCGTGCGCTCGACGACGGATACCGCATCTATCTTGGATGGGGCATATTAGACCTCAAGAGCGAGATCAATGGCTGGAGCTTGGCAAGATCCGACGTCCACAGTGCGACCTGGCTCGGCATCCTTGATCGGACGGTAGAGAAGGGTCGAGGAAGACTGGGGAAGAACTCACCTGGGGCGAGTTGTGATCTGGAATCGTGGGATCCTATGACCTTCTCCGTCACTGCCAAGTGGCACTAGGCATTCCTGTACTCTATGCGGATCTGCTAGACACCTCAAAGATATCCGGAGCTCATCGGAGGAGCTCTGGAGGACGAGAGTACCTGGAGGGTCTTCTTCAAGCAAGACGAGGCTCAAAAGCCCCCTTCAAGACCTACAAAAGGGTTAGAAAGACTCGTGGGAGAATGGCGAAGGTCTTGGCCTTTATTTGGTGGTGGATTGCGGTGTGGTGAGGCGAGGCGGTCCTGCTCCGACGAGCGACGGAGGTGGAGCAAGGGTTCGTTGATCGAGGGTCGATCAGGTTGGATACAAGGTGGCTAAGCGTGGAGAAATGGCTGGGGTTTGAAGTGGAATGGGAACCGTGGGCAGAGAATAGTCAAGGTGCAGTAAAAATGTTCGCCGGAGCGGAGCTCCGACGAACTACAAATCGAGTAGTTAAGGCTAAAACTAAGGCCTACAAACTAAACTAATTGCGAGAATAAAAAGCTGAATTAAAATAGACCTAAAAATGATAAAGGGGACATCTCTTATACCTAGGGGTCAGCCAGGGAGCAGGGCCGCCGGCGAGGTGGCCGTGGGTGCACCTCCGCCCTCCTTTGACTACCGCGGAGCTCAGGGGATCTTCCTTTGTCACCGGGATGCTCGCTTTGGCCGAGCCAAGGGGTTTTAGGTGGAAGAAGATGACCAAAATTGCGATGGAGGTTGTTATTTATCAACATAACGGGGCACCCTTATTGACCGACCGATTGAAAGAATTTCGAACTATGTACGATGGATCCAGATGCTCGACGTGAATCACGGACTATACATGAGTAGTTCTCATGAAGGGATTGACGTCGATTGAAGAATGGATCATGCAGGAAAAAGGGAAGAAAACATGTGAGTTGACAATTCTGGCAAAAGTCAGAGGCTGAGGGGACAATTGACCAGAGGTCAACAGTTCCTGGCCTCTGATTGGCCCAGATCGACCACTAAAAGACAAAACAGGCAAAATTATTATAGAATAATTAATTAAAATAGTAAATGATTTTTATTAACGTTTTATTATAAAATAAACAATGTTTATTTTATTTAGTTATTTATTAAGATTTTTGTTTATTTTTTGAATTTATTTATTATAAGTTTTTTTATTTGTATAATTATAGGTATATTTACCTATATTTTGACTATTTTCTTTTTATTTTCTATATTTTATTTTTTATTTTATTTTTTATTTATATATTTACAACTTATTTTTGTATACATAAATATTTTTTATTATATTTTTATGATATTATTTGTACACTTAAATAAATATTTATAGAAATTATATAGGTTAACTTATAGGTATTTTATCTATGATTTATATATATTATTTTATTTTAATATATTTTATTAGGTTCTAATTTCTATTTATATTTTTAGTAAAATATAAATGATATTTATAGTGGTTTAAAAATATAAGCGCATAAAGAATGAAAGGATAAAATTCCCTTTTATTTATGTACAAGTAATATTATAAGCATTTTGCATATATATATATAGACTTATTTTATTTTGTATTTTCTTTTTAGTTTTATTTTGGTTATAATATGTGTATAGGTTATGAATAATAATTACAAAATTATAAAAATGTGAATTTGTAAAAATAATAAGAAATGAATAAATTGAATATTCTATCCGGGTATACTGTACAATGAGGGGTCCAAAACCTAACTTTCACACCTTAACTCCAAAAAACATGAAACTACCTTCATTAAATAGCTTATTAAAAATTATATACAATTAAAAGTGATTTTAGATATTTTGAGTTTTTATTCAAGAGATATGGGTTTGTGAAGTTTGGTTTTTGGGATTTTATTATGTGTATAAAATGTATACTGTGTATTATTTATATACAAACTTATTTTGTATTTTTATTTATATTATTATCTATAACTTTAATGTACAAAGTTTCTTTATTAGATGTATAAATAATAGAGAATAAAATAGGTGTCAAAAATGAAGAAAAAATGAAAAAAATAAATGGGTTTTTATTGTATTTTTGGCCCTTATCTCCCCCTACTTTATTCTTTGTCGACCAACTCAATTCTTGACTTGGTCTCGGGGTTTAGGGTCATAAAATACCTTTGATATTTTATTCTTTTTCTTTTCTTCTCTTTATTCTATATTTTTTCCATTAAAAACAATATTATTTACATAATAAATGCAATAAATGATGGATGCTATTTTGTACAAATTGATGCTATTTACATACATTAGCTAGGGGTTTTAAAGCCAAAATGGTAAAATAAATGTGATGAAATGGAGATTCATCACCTGGTGGATTTCAAGGAACTTAAAAATGGAGAACATATAATTTACATGGGGAATAACACCTACCTTGATGTTGAAGGTGTTGGAACATACAAGCTGGATCTGGGAAGTAGCATCGTGGTATTGAATGATGTACTATATGCTCATGGATAAATCGGAACCTCGTCTCTGTCCCTGTACTGTTAAAAAAGTGTTTGAAGTATGCTACTACAACAATCATCTTACCATTGGCAAAGATCAAAAAATCTTACTATGGGAAAATTTATATCAAGCGACGATCTATTCTATCTGAATGTCACCTATGAATCAATGAAAAGATAGTTCTGATTATTCATTGAGTCGCTTGTCAATGTATGATCTTTGGCATATGTGATTAGGTCACCCATGAAATTCAAACATGGATCAATTAGTTAAGATGATTCTAATACCTAGCATGCCATGACTCCATTGCAACCTGCCATATTTGAAAGATCAAAGATGACTCGATGGATTTCAAGGAACTTTAAAAGGGAGAATATAGAATTTTTACATGGGGAATAATACCTACCTTGATGTTGAAGGCGTTGAAACATACAAGCTGGATCTGGGAAGTAGCATCATGGCCTTGAATGATGTACTATATGCTCATGGAATCTGTCCGAACCTCATCTCTGTCCATGTACCGCTGAAAAAGAAGTTTGAAGTTCGCTTCTAAAACAATCGTGTTACCATTGGCAAATATCAAAAAATATTTGCTATGGGAAAATTTGTATTGGCTGACGATCTGTTCTGTCTGAATGTCACTTATGAATCAATGAAAGAAAGTTCTGATTATCCCTTGAGTTTCTTATCAATGTATGATCTTTATCATATGCAATTAGGACATCTGGGAAATTAAAAAATGGATCAATTAGTTAAGATGAACCTAATACCTAGCATGACATGAGCGAGAACTTTGCCTTGTGATCATTGTTTGACCGATAAAATGACAAAGAAGCTTTTCTTCAAGGTATAAGGTCAAAGGAATTTTTAGGTTTGATCCATTTTGACATTTGCGGTCCTCTGATTGTGAGTACACATGAAAATAAGGAATATCTTATAATTTTTATTGATGACTAATCCAAGTATTCTTACATCTATCTCTTAAGTAGAAAAGAAGAAGCTTCTGAAATGTTCAAGATATACAGGATGGAAGTGGAGAAGAAATTGGAAAGACCAATTAAAATACTTAGAACAAATAGAGATAATGAATTAAACTCAAATGAATTCAAAGATTATTGCATTCAAGAAGGCATCGATAGGTAAACTACAATGCCTTATACGCCACAAAAAATTGTGTAGCAGAAATGAAAAATAGAACCTTATGAATACAGTAAGGTGTATGATATCACCTTCATGTCTCTCTAAAAGATTTTAGGGAGAAGTTGTGTTGATAATTAATTACATATTGAACATGATTCCCACCAAATATGTGGATTCAACGCCTTATGAAGTATGGAATGGTAGAAAATCAGAATTGAGTCGTTTCTAGAATTGAGGTTGCACTGCACATGTCTTTCTTCTAAGTCAGCTTATATACAAGTTTGAATTTAAGACATTAATGTGCAAATTTATTAGATATTGTGAAAAATCTGAAGGATATAGGTTCTTCCATCAAACTCGAGGTCTCATTGAAAGTTGCAATGCTTCTTTTCTTGAAAATCAAGATGAAAAGGAGCATGAAATCAAGCAGACAGAAGCTCTAATTATCTTAGAAGATAATGATAATGATATAAAAATGCGATAAGAAATATTAGATGACATACCTCATCTAGAAATGAAACAAGAGACGGTAATAAATATATAACTTTTGGAGGAAGTGGGTAAACCCACACAAACCCACTGGGAAAATCGGCGACAGGAGACCAGGCACACAACGTGCATGATTTGATGATTATTATTTGTATGTATGCGAGATTTCGTATTACACCATAGATAAAATATATGGGATTATACATATCCTATTCTTTTAATGAAGCAATGGCTTCTAATGATTTGGAATCATGGACGACCTCAATGAGGGATATATTGGACTCAATTGAGTGAAACGATGTTTGGGAACTATGTGACTTGCTATAAGGCATGCAATACATAGGGTGAAAGTGAGCATTCAAGAATAAATTTCTCTTTGACGGTACTGTTAATGAATAAAAATTAGATTAGTTGCCAAGAGTTATACCCAAAAAGGTGGAATTGATTTTCAAGAAACCTATTCTCCAATAACCAAATTTGCATCTATAAGAATTATTTTAATAATAGTCGCAAATATGGATTTGGAGTTATTCTAAATAGATTTAAAGTCTGCTTTTATCAATGGATAATAGAGAGAAGACGTTTATATGCGATAACATGAAGACTTTCAGGTAGAAGGAAAGGAGAAGGAGGTGTACAAATTGAAAAAGTTATTATATGGCTTAAAACAATCTTCACGACAATGGTATCTCAAACTTCATGACACTGTTATCAAATTCGAATTTATTACGAATAAGTTGGATAATTGTGTGTATGTCAAGAAAAGTGAGAGCAAGTTTGTTATAATTTCATTATATGTTGATGATATTTGTGTGCTGGAAATGACATATTAATGCTCAATGAAATAAAAAAATTGAGCAATGAATTCGAGATGAAGGATATGGATGAAGCATCCTATGTTCTTGGTATTCAAATCACTAGAGATAGAGGCTCAAGGAGCTTGAGCTTAAGTTAAGAAAAATACTTGCATACAATCTTGAAGAGGTTTGAGATGCAAAATAGCACTCCATCCCCTATACCACTTGTGATGGGAAAACGACTTAGTAAAAGTCAGTGTACCGGAAGGGGACAGAAATCCCTTGACATTCCATATACACAAGTAGTGGGAAGTTTGATGTATGCAATGATGTGTACAAGACTTGATTTGACTTTGTGTGTAAGCCTGGCAAGTAGATATCAAAGTAATCACGGAGCGCCACATTGGGAAGCTATAAAGATGATTATGAGATATCTAAAAGATATTGTACATTTAAAATTCTTTTACCATGCATTTTCACTTGAGGTGGTTGGATACTCCAATGTAGATTTCAGAGGAGATGTTGATGATATGAAATCTACATCAGGTTATCTTTTCATGTTTGGTGGAACGTCTATTTCCCGAGGAAGCAAAAAAACAAAGCCGTGTTTCTAGACATACACAAGATACCGGGTAACTTGCATGTAGCATGGCCAGAACTGATGTTTTTTGGATCAGACACTTTCTTGAGAACTTAAGTTTTGAATTGGTTAAAGAACCAATTAAAATGCATTGTGGTGGTGTAACAAATAGTTCGAAGGGAAAGTATATTGAGATCCATTATCAATATATTAAAGATATAGTGGTTAAACAAGAAATCAAGGTAACATATATACCTACAAGGGACATATTAGCTGATTTTTTACTAAAGGAAATACAGCTAAAACATACATTAAATATGTCAGTTTAATGGGATTCAAGAATGATTGCGTCAAGTTGGAGCCGTCATGAATAATGAACCTCTGATAAACATCTCTAAGAAGATAGACACTTTCCGAATAGTGAGAGTTCAGAATATCATGACCATTTTGGTCAAGTGGGAGATGCTGGACTGTTATAAGAATAACGATCTTAATGGTCATAAACACAAAAGCTAATGACCATTAAATAAATATTTGAAGATCATAATGTTCATCATGAATATAGAGACATTACATAATCATGAGCAGTTATTGAAGGCGTACATGTCACTGTAAGGCTCTATATATGGTTGTTATTCCCATGATGAAAGACACAAGAGCAAGAAGTTGAGTGTGTCTTGGAAGCCCTCAAAGGATCTTACCCAAATTTGTTCATCACATTTATCATGGAACACTAACCTTTCACGATAAAAGATGGACTTCAATACAACGAAGAACACATGCTGAATATTCAAGTGATTGTTAGATCATGCAAGACGAATAAGTAAGAAGTATCGATGGATTTAAAGACATGAAAAATTCAAAGTAGGGGAATAAATTCGTGATCTCTAGACCATCAATAAAAGTAAGAACATTCCTACAATACAAAAAAAAGTTGAAGCAAAGTATTCAAGTCAAAATCAATTCCCAGTAAAAAGAATGAGTTTATTACTTGGATATATTGTGCAAAGAATGGATTAATGTTATAAATTTATTAACGCGCAAGTAAGCTAAAGTTAGAGTCAGTTAACTAACTACTTTTAATCTCAGTCGACTAATATCTCCTTGAGTCATCTCAGTCGACTATCCTCAAATTCTATATCCAAACACTTTATCTTGGTCGTGAGAGCATGAGAGCAGTGATGAAAGCAGTGATTTTGGACCACTAGATTCTTTCTTCTCTCTTGGTTTTCTCTCTTCTAGTTGAATGTAGTGGTCCATAATCAATGCGCTCATGCCCTCATAGTTTTTTGCTCTCGTATGATCACTCCTCTCTCTCTCTCTCTCTCTATATATATATATATATATATATAGAGAGAGAGAGAGAGAGAGAGAGAGGAGTGATCCTATGAGAGCAAAAAAATGTGAGAGCATGAGAGCATGCATTCTGGACCACTAGATTATGTCTTCTCTCTCATGGTTGAATCTAGTGGTCTAGAATGCATGCTCTCATGCTCTTACAGGTTATGGCTCTCATAGGATCATCCTACACACACACATATTCAATCATGTACAGTTTTTCAATCGACTAATATCATTCCTCAGCTGATTGCTTATTTGCCTGAAGATTAAACCTTACTATGACCTAAACTCAATCGGTTATACAACATATTAATCAACTAGACCTTATCAATCACTAACATCAAAATCCAAATGAGTACATTTCTACCATATCATCTACTCGCGTTAATTACTTGATCAATATTAAGGACATTCTAACCAGAACAAAATTTTAAGTGACTATAACTCCTAGCCCTGATAACTTCCCTTCTTTCTGACAAGATCAAATCGGAAAGCACAACACGATCAGACTAGTGCCACGTCCAAACAAGACTGCTTATTCCGCTAAAACAGCAAAGAGACATGACCTCTGATGCCGGAAAAGTCATAAACTAACATGCCATCAAGTTAACCAATATTGTTTGAAATGATTAATTTTATATGAATACAAATATGGATATTCCTAAACTATTCGTTGCTTAATTTGACCAAAATTCATTTACTTATGTTAAATGGCTACCAAGTCTATAAATAAGAACTTTGAAATTTTTGGCACATAACCAACTAAAATCAATCACCTCTAAGTGCTCTCAAGATGTTATCCTACTCCTGAATTTTTTAGCACAAATTCTCCATTTTTTGTGTTTTTTTCTCAAGCTTAAGTGCTCTCAAGATGTTATTATACTCCTGAATAAGTAGATGTACAATTGTTATTAATAAAAATTGCATGTAATACTACAACAAAATTAAACAATAATATTCATTACTTGATTATTTAAAAGTTCCAATAATTACTGTATTTATTACTATATTTCTAACGCTGTATCAACTAGCACACATTTTTTAACAAAAAAAATGTAAAATAGATAATTGTTTCTACATAAAACCTCATTGTCAATTATGCGAAACAAATGATAATTTTACAACAAATATTGCTCATTGTTATATAAAAGATATGAAAAGGAATATTCAAATTTTATAGCATGAGATTGCTTTTAAATATATGTTCTGATGTATAGCGTTTAGCAGAAAGGATCTTTACACTTCTCACGTGAACTTGGATAATACACGAGGAAAGCGAGCTTACTTCATGAAATAGGTAACCTTACTTCATGCTTATTTTTGATCATTTTTTAATATTTTTTGGAAAATACCACATAGATTTTCATCTCTATATCCCCCTAATATGTCATTCCAATTTCATCGAAAATAGAGACTCCTATGCACTCCATCTAGAACATGTAATTTCAACGATCTTAATTGAACTGTTATGGATGAAGGGTCTAAAAGTCTCTGTTTCTGATGAAATTGGAATGACATATTAGGGAGATATAGAGATGAAAATCCATGGTGGTATTTTTCAAAAAAAAAATGACCAAAAATAAGCATGAAATAGGTAAGGCGACGTACTTCATGAAGTAAACTCCATTTCCTCTCTATATATATGGTCAGTATATTTTCGATTTATGCACATTGTCAATTAAGAACAAAAAAATCATGAAAATCTCATCGACAGGGAAGAAAAGATACAACATGATTAAGTGATTCTAACAACCTATTAGAATATTGAGCAATGATTTATCCATATTTCTCATTGAAATTAGATCCAAAATATACTGACTCACGTTTAATCTAATAAATTCATCTTTTCTCATTAAATTCATCTCTTCATAAATAGAATAGTTGTATTTTTTTATAATTATTATTTATTTATTTTATATGAGTATATATAGAGTCTTTATCCAGCAGACCCTATAAACTTTGCCAATCACTTCCACGACCTTTTACATAACGTAATTACCCTATCGACCCTATAAATTACCTCAAGAACCCTCACGAGCTTCAAACAGAGTATCGACAAGGTTCATAGGGTAAGAGTTGGCAAGATTACATGGTCGAGAGGAGAATTATGTTGTTTCAAAGGTCGTGGAGGCAATTGGCAAAGTTTATAAGGTCAGATAAAAATCCCATGTAAATGTTTGTAGTTACATTTATGCCCCTGCCTATTGCAATTATAGACGTGCTCTACCTTCTTCCACCGTCAACTGTTATGTCTTTCCTTTGGTTGACCGTCTATTAAAATAAACTAACCATGATTTGTTGAAATTACATATAAAATTTGATTAATTAAAGGAACATGATAAAAAAACTAAAATTGATTTAAATATATATAAGTTATCAACACCATAATATAAAGGGATTTTTACCCGGCAGACCTTATAAACTTTGCCAATCACCTCCACGACCTTTGAAACAACCTAATTCCTCCCTCGACCCCGTAAACTTGCTAACTCTTACCCCATGAACCCTCCGGGTAATATGTTTTAAGCCCGTGGAGGTTCTTGGGGTAGTTTACATGGTCGATGGGGTAATTACGTTGTGTAAAAGGTCGTAGAGGCATTTTAAAACGTTTATAGGGTCTGCTGGGTAAAAATCCCTAATATAAAAGAAACGATGCAAAAGCTTGATCTCGATCGAATAAAAAATTAGTATATTATATATTAGAGTGAAATAGATAAAAATAATAATTTGGTGAATAATGTAATTATAACTTAATTCATTTCCTTATTATCTTTTAATTTATTGTACATCTTACCTAAATGGCTCTTTAAATGTTGCTGCAGATGATATTTTGCCATGATCCGGTATCTTAAGAACTTTTCTTTACTCTTTAAATGGCTCTTTTCTGAGATTCGCCCTTTAAATGGCTCTTTAAATGTTGGTGAATAAATGTTGTGGGGTGACGCAAGAGATTCGCCCTTTTCTGAGACCCATCCTTGGGGACGGTAGTGGTTTCAGGTTTTGGACTGACAATTGGACAAATAATGGACTGCTTGGCATCCATTTCCCGGGGTTGATGGCATTGGCTGTGGATCCGGGTTGCTCTCTGGCAAGTATATGGGATGGACGCTCCTTCTTCCCTAGATTTCGTGTTGAACTTTCTGACCAACGCAAGGAGGAGCTGATGATGCTGCTGGCAGAGTTGGATAGTGTGGCTGGGCCCACTGAGGGGCGAGACTGCTGGAGCTGGTATGATGGGGTGTTCTCGGTGGGCAAGGCATACAAAAGTTTGAAGGGCCCGATGGTTTTTGATCCGGGAGGATGTGCAACAGACTGCAGAAGGATCTGGAAATGGAAAGTTCCTACTCGTGTGAAGGTCTTTCTATGGCTGCTCAGGAGGGGCCGAATCTTGACGGGGGACTGACTTGCTCGATTTGTTCGGTCATCTGATGCGACTTGCAGGCGATGTATGGAGGAGGTGGAAGATGCAGATCACCTTTTCTTTGGGTGTGGAAGCTCACGAAAGGAGTGGGAGCTTTTTGGGAACCATGCAATTTGTGTGGATGGTGCAATCAGGTTCTGGAAATCCATTGGAGCGGACTGGAATGGCACAGAGATGGATAGGTCGAGTTGCCTGGCTATGATTTGGGCGATTTGGCTTGCCAGGAATGCTGTGATCTTTCGTCAGGAGCGCTGCTACGGAGAAAATATCGTTGCACATGCTAGAGCGCTGAAAGAGTGTTGGAACATGTAATTTATCTTTTGTAATCTGTTTACAGATGTGTATTATTTTTGTGATTAATGGTGAAGTTTTTGAGCAGTCACCTAAACAGTGGGGGCCCTTTTTTCTTCAAAAAAACTTTTCTTTACACATATACCCCTGAAAGCTTATGCTAGACACACACAGCGAAAGGTAGTGCTTTTATTTTTAAAATAAGCAAATCCGCGTACTTGCTATTTAAGGGGAACAACAAAAAAATCAAATGCCGCCACTAGTCTCCAAGGTAATTAAATTTAAGGCTGCGGTTATTTTTTACAGTAGACAATTTAATCTCAAGAGTTAACAACTCCTATTTGTTGAATAAAAGTCGAAAATATAAAAAAAAGGTCCCACCGAGATTTGGACTCGGGTTACTGGATTCAGAGTCCAATGTCCTCACCACTAGACCATGGGACCGCGGTTAATAGCACTTATTGTAACCTTATCTGTACAAATGTTTCGAATATGATAATAAATATAAAAACAATAAAAGTCATATTCGAATACAATGATATATCGATGTATATACATATAAAAGGTAAAATGGAGCTGTCCTCTAAGAGGATTAATTTGGCTCCCTCGCTTCATTTTTCCTTATTTTTTATTTTTTAAACTACTTCTATGGATTTTCATCATTATATCCATATATTATGTCATTCAAATTTTGTGCGACACAGAAACTCCTACGGCCTCTATCCATATGTGATCGATTTCAACAACTCTGCGACCGTTAAAAAATGACCGTCTAGATGGAAGTTGTAGGAGTCTCTGCTTCTAACGAAACTTGAGTGATTTAATATATGGATATAGTGATCATGGATTCATTTTTCAAAAAAATAAAAAAAAAAGAGAAAATGAAGCGGGAAGTCAAGTTAGCTCCCCAGAAGGCACCCCCATTTTACACACATATATATAATACAATAGAATATATTATGTTTAGTAGACTAGTAATCTAAACTTTAGTTCTCCCATCCCCAAATCAATGCATTCCTTCGACCTCCAATGGTCACTATGCCTCTTTGCCTTAATGAATACACAGGAATCTCGGCAATGCATATCCTCTAAGCTGGAACCCTTCTATGATTATTGTCGTAGCAACACCTTTATGTCTATAATTTTGATTAGGTAAACATTATCATGGTATTTTTTATAAATATTTCAATATCGTTTTTTTAAAACAACTACGCACTTGTTAATGATTCGATCAAAATTTATTATTCGTACTCGTTTTTTCCATCCATATATGCGTTCGTTCTTTATTCTATATGTATTTTGTATTCAATATTCGATCTGAATTCGTAACCCATGTTTTAAGGATATAGTTCTCTAAATCCAAATCTGATTAATATATGTATCTCAATTAAATATAGATGAAGCAGATATGAATATCCAAATTGTCATATTCCATCTGTTTCTTATCCATTTTTGTCCCTGCTTATGAAGCAATCACGATGACATAAATATTGTGTGTATCAATGTAGGTAATATCGATATCAGTATCGTTATCGTGTCGATACGATATATCGACGATATATCGATGTCATATCACCGATATCAGATGGATTTTATGAAGAAAATAGCTTTGAAAGGAAAAATATTGATCATATCGATGATATATCGGTCACCAATCGATATCGATATATCGTCGATATATCGCGATATAGCTTACTATGGTGTATATAAGCGATATAAATGCAATAGCCGATTATTCCCATTTTACCCTTCATTCCATTTTTCATCCAAGGATGTGCAATTCAAAATTAGGGAATTTTAAACACGGCCCTTATAGAACATTGCAATTGACGTGTGCCCTGTTTTCTTTTCTTTTTACACTATAACAAAAAAGAAATTAAAGAATATTCTTAAAAGCCCTTATGGAAGTTAGCATTCTCGGAAATCGATTTCGAAATGAAAAGAAATCATTTCCAATTGACTACAAAATTCATCAAATGGATTTTTCTGCACATTGTAATAAAGCAAAAGCTCAATTCGAATAGTTGAAGATATTGCAAAGAAATCAAGCTTTGGAGATTCAAGTTGTAGCCTCAAGCCTTCCTTACGATTTTGTCCGATTCTCAAAGTTCATTACTCGTTGATGGAGAACAAGAAAGGAAAAGCACATATTTTTTGGGAGACTTTTGGCTATTCTTATTCAATAAGAAAAATAAACGGTTGTCTATTCAGCTTCCTCTTTTCGACCAACATCAAGAGGAGCATTATGATTACATCTAAAGCAATAATGTAAGCAGTAAAGGTGTTAATAATCCAATTTTAAGTATTTTCAAAATCTCAACAACTTCCTGCTGGATTTAATAATATTCAAACAATGTGCATTCCTTGTGAGCTCAAAATTGTGAAAATCTGATTTTTCGTTCTAAATTCTGGAATATTTTGACATCAAAAAAACTAAAATGATCACATAATTTTGTAGAGTTCGTCGAGACCGTTCCGATGAACTTGAGAACGTCTAATTCCGAGCTTCCTAGTTAAAGATATCAATATTAAACATGATAAATCAAAAGCCGTATACAAATCCAGACTGTATTTGAACCGCAATTGAACAACGCCATTTTGCTATAAATATGAGGTAGATGGATGGCTCTCTCAAACCCTAGCCGTCCATCATCTCTCCCCTCACCTGAAGGCCTCATGTTTGGCGGATTTCTTGCCCGAGAGCTGCCATCATCGATAGGGGTGTCTATCGAGTTCAACGAGCCGAGTTGGCCTCAACTCGGACTCGAACTCGATAATAAACCTACGGCTCGAACTCGGGCTCGATAAGGGTCGAGTCCTGGATCACCAACTCGAACTCGAACTCGTCGAGTTTGAGTTGACTCACGAGCCTCTTATCGAGCTACGAGTTTCTGAGCTGGCTCACGAGCGTCAAAAGGAGCTGACTCTCAAGCCTCTTATCGAGTCATGAGTTTCTGAGCTGGCTCTCACGAGCCTCAAAATGAGCAGGCTCATGAACCTCTTAATGAGTCATTGTTCCATTTTATACATTAAATTATGCAAATAACATTTGTAATTTTGATTTTTTTATACTCTTTTCTATAGCTTTTTGGGCAAAAAAAATGTTAACCTCTATTTTATATCAAATTCAATGTGGAAGTTTCGGTATATATGTTTTTAATTTTTTATTAAGATGGAAAATGAGTTATCAAGTCGAGTTTCCGAGTTGAACAATGCTCAACTCGGACTCGACTCGATAAGCTAACGAGCCATAGAACCCAACTCGAGCTCGGGCGAGCCCTTAACGAGCCGAGCCCGAGTTAAGCTCATCGAGCTCGAGCTTTCCTGACAGCCCTAATCATCGATGGTGAAGGTGCTTGGATCGACGGCCCGAGTCCGCCATAACATAGGAGAGCTCGTGATAATCTTCCATACCGCGATCAAGTGACGGAAACACCGTTTTATACGGGAGGAGATCCTGATGGAGCATCCTCTGAGGTAACGCAGTTTATTCCCTCCATGTTGTTAATGTTTACATGACTCTCGGTCCTATATCTTGAACCAAGAAAGATTAAATATAATTTATACATAGATAAAATATAATATACCATGCTAACATTAATAGTATTGAGTGCATAATATTCCATAATATTAGATGACAACAAGTAACGGATGATATCATATACATTTATATATGATAGATAACAGATGCGTATAGATTTCTCTTTAGCATTATACATTCATATGCTTGTTAATTACTTAGATTGTTGAGGGACTTAAGCACCATGGTTAATAGCCATACTCTCTAGTTAAATTGCAATGGTCATATATTTCCTTTTTGTATAATCAGTTATTGCATATCATCCCATTCAGTTCGAGCACATTAATGTAATTGGAGCATCTTATAATTCAAACCTAAACTAGAGTATAATTATCTTGAAGGACCTCTATGTGATTCGTGATAACTTTATTTTATTCCACGTGTAATGGGTTACAAATTGCTCTTAACCATACTATGTAGATAAGGTATTTTTCTATAAAAAAGATGAAGTTAATACTGTGACACGAACCATTGGGTTGCATCCGGAGTCACTCGATGGAGCAGGTAAGTGGTGCGGTTGACGTTTTTGATTTCACACTTATACATGGTATTAATACTCGAATTATAATTAAGTGTGGTTACATCAGATCATGTTTCGAATATCAATATTGTGAGAGGTATTCCGGATGTGGGTTGAAGTTGGAGAAAACAAGTTATGGTCTTTTCATGTTATAGTTGAATAGATCCTTTAGTTTGCTCAAGATGATTATCAAATTCCCGCGTAGCGGATGCATGCGAATTGCATACTTGCACATGTTAAGTTAATACGAGAAGTAATTCATAATCGGATATCAATAATTGTAACTGTACACCGTTGTAGACTCTAACCAACGGATGGAAATATCAAGATCAACATGATAGTACACAAATGATTATTAAATAAATAAATAAAATCAGTGAACATGTGATACAACGAAAATTAGAATAACTTGGTGTAATTCACTCTTTACAATATATGCATATGTCATCAGATATAGTTGAGTATACATGCATTGCTTACTCATGCATTAGTTATTATTGTTTATCTCGTTATTGGGTAATTGCTCATAAAGTTACCCACATGTGAACTCAAAAGGGGTAGCTGAGTAGCAGCCGCAGCAGTAGCAGCTTTTGAGGAGATCGAACTTTTTGTTGTCACACTTGCACTAGACAAGGTGCGGTTTACTTGTCACACTTGCACTAGACAAGGTGCAGTTTACTTAGAGTAATTTATTTTCTTCTGTGTTATTTTCTATTTCTTGAGAGAAAATGTAATGACAAAATTTGAATTCTATAGTTATATCGTGTATCTCATTTTGTGGACATGAACTTGATGAATATGATTAATGAAAAATGAATGTGGTTGTTTTCTTTTTCATTTCATATTTTTATCCTATTGTTATTTATTTCAAATGTTAACCTAATATGCATAAGTCGGTTTGTTGAGTATCATAAATCATGGGTGTCTTCGGACTGTAGATACGACACTCCCTTCCCGTCAATTTTAGTAACCAGAGGGGATCAAGGAGGTATTCATCATACAGTTATTAGTTATAATGGGAACTAGGAGGTACTCTGTAACGGCTGTGTTTTTTTGGGGGGGAGGGAAATCTACATAATTACAATTACAACATTATTACCACCTTAATACCCAATTTAATGGTATTATTATTCCATTTCTTTCTTCTCCCATTGTCAACAATAAAATCCCAAGGATTCCCCCCTCCCTACCCCTCACGTCACTTGCCTTGCCATTGAAGAGAGAGAGAGAGAGAGAGAGAGAGAGGAAGGGAGATCTCACCGGGCATCCTTCGTCGTCGCAGGAGAAGGCAACGTCGAATCAGAGAAGGAGAGCGTAGATTCGTGAACGGAAGGAGACGCGATGACTACGTCAAGTAGAGTTACGCGTTGGACCTAAGGTTTGTATCGGCTTACGATTTCATATGATAAAAGATCATATTCTAATTATGATTTTTAAATGTATGTGTCAAATTAGATTTATACGTACGGAAAATGATCAAATCCGGATTGTAATTTGTAAATGTATGTATCAGTCTAGGATTTCGTAAATATCGATCACTTTTAAAATATACCTCTTAATGTAAGTATCTTGGTTTTCGTATAAATATTGATTACGTTAAAATGGATCTCTCGTATATATCAGTTAGGATTACAAGATATGATTGTGTATGCCATATCCATAGGATAATATGTATTTAAAGTGACCATTACAAGAGTATATAAGATCTCTACATGTATTTGTCAAACCTTAAACACGCTAAGCAATGAATAGATGGTCGTGTTCCAATCATTTCAATGCTCACTAGTGTTCCATCACATGAAGATAGTTGAATACAATTTTCTTGCTCGGTGACAACTAATGGAAAATCTTAGCGTTTTCGTCAGTATATGCCTCTCAAGAATCTGTATACATTAAATTGCAAATGGAGTAATTTTCTAATGGCCAAACACATGCTTATGCCGTTATGTCTTGCCTGGATTTTTTTAAATATCTTAATTAATGCAGGCATATTGTAGATAACCTTAATCGCGGAGACCCCAAGAAGGTAAGTGGAATTTATTGCCCTGATATTGAATAGGTATTGAGAAACCATGTCTTAGAGACAACGTAGAAAAAAAAAAGAAGAGAAAGGGGCTTGAGTGGATTCATCTAGATGGATCTGTTTATGTCGACGTACGAACTTAAATTATAGTAGGTGTTAATTTACTTACAAATACATGAGAGATGATTAGTCAAGTACGAGAATAAGAGAACTAATTTCACGGGAGTTCGGTTGAGAATTTTGTTACATTTCATATGTTGTGTCTTTACTAATATGTTAATAACCTTAATGGCTTGTCCAATCTTCCAAACTCTTCACAAATATGTCGTTCTATCTCTTTAGTCTATTTAGTATTACATGGATAATATTAATATAGTGGAAGTATTCAAAGGTGACATAATTATTAAAAATATTTAAGGTATATTTGCAAAATAATCTAAGGTTATCATGGGTTTGCAAACTTGGGTGGAATAGATCTTGTTTGAGGTAATCTATAGTTACTGTGAATTTTAAAAATATTGAGTATTAAGATTCGGTGGTTGATAATAGTATATCATTATTGGTTTTATTCCTTACCTTGTAATGTACTTTTATTTTAAGGAAAAAAATGCTCAATATACATCATTGTCAAGTTCTTAGGATGTTTATAAATTAATGATCCAGCACGTGCAAGCTTAAAGTGATGTGTACAAAAAAAATACAATCTAAAAAGATTAAGGCACAAACTCATAAAGAGTCACATGGACGACCGCAAGGGGTCGTGTTAATGCTGTAAGGGGCAACGCCGCAAGGGGCGTATGGTTGCAAAGAACCGCAGATGCAAAAGTTAAGTCCTCTACAGTTGTACCTACACTGTCATGTTAGACGCAAGGGGCAGCGCCGCAAGGGACGTATGGTTGCAAGGAACCACAGAGGCATAAGCTAAGTCATCTACAGTTGTAGCCACACTGTTATGGACCGCAAGTGCTAGCGGTTGAAAACGTATGATAAGGTACGTATATGGAAGTCATACAAGAAAATTGCTTTATAATGTAATCTATCATGAGTTATGCAAGAAAATGGTTTAAAAAGAATAAACCATTACATGCTATACAAGAAGTGGATTAAGAAAGTGAAACCATCAAAGTCATGGGGGTTAATATGCAAAATGATCTATATGATTTAAGAAGTATGTAATTTGCCATGTATTTTATGAAATAAGCCCCACAAGTTGAAAGAAATTGATGTATTATCTATTTATGAAATTCACATGCGCATCCATGTTTTTTTAAAGAAGTTAAATTACACATGATAGGGATCGAACTTAGACATGCATGGGAAATATCTAGGCATGGAATGATGTGTATACATGAAATCTAAGTACATGATTTATAACGGGTCAAGGACCGTTAGAATACCCATGCATGGACCCCGATGCATACTGAGCATTAGGCTCATGAAAATTTATGTTTGCCAATTTCAGGTGAAGAACATGGTTGACTGCATTCTCAGGATTGTGCTACAGACTCCACAAGATTCTGACGTGGTATGATTTAGCTTGTGAAGCTTGAAGGATATCTATATGCCTACAGGAACTGTTGAGTTGTTATTTAATTTCTAGCTTAGTTTTTGCAAGATTACCCCAATTGGAGTTGTAATAAGGGGACATTTATGGAACTTTTGATTGAATGGAATTTTTTATTTGATATTATATCTGCTCATTCATTACCATGCACATTTATGTAAAGGTTTGATCGCGTGACCCAATATCGCATGCTTCCTCCAGTCATCGCGGCCCGTTCCTTTACAAATGGTATCAGAGCCAATTTCTCTCTGAAAGTGGAAAGGGCTACCTGAGAGGTGGAGCCACCCCTACAAAGAGATAGAAGGAAATGGCTACCCGGAGCGTGCAACCGCCACTATCACTGGGAATAAGTGACGGTCCATGTCTCAACGAGGACGTTGCGAATATAAGTGGGGGAGGTTGTAACACCCATACCCCCAAACATAGTGCCACATCTAAAACTCACGAAGTGTAGGTGTGGTTTATAAGTGGTGGGGATTACTACTTAACAACTTGGGCTTAAGCATTTTGGGTGGTTGCCAACGGGTCCATCTGGGCCCGTACCCAACAAGTTGTCAGGGCCAGTTTTCCTCAATTACGGACCGGGGACCTAAGCCCGGGACATTACAAATGGTATCAGAGAGAGTTCCTCTGGGCATAAGATATCCACACTCTTAAGTGACAAAAGATCTAGTTATATATAGAGATGATTAGTGTCACAACTCATTGACCTTGTATTTTTTTTCAATCAGATGGTTCCTCGTCGTGCAATTGAAGCCAATGGAGACCGTAAATCATCGACGAGCTAAGAGGTTGTTATGGATATACAAAGGCAGATGTTGGAATTAATGACATTAATGGCCTAACAACAGAAGAGTCAAATGTCTAGCTCTGGCGGGCTGACACTAAAGACCTTCATCCAGCATGATCCACCTACATTCAAGGGGGAGCATGAGCCAGAAAAAGTTGAACATTGGCTGCGAGAGATAGAAATGGCATTCAAGGCAACTGAATGTCCCGGGAATAAGAAAGTGATTTTCGGGACATTCCGTTTGCGAGACAGTGCAAAGGAGTGGTGGACATCCTGCAAGGGAATTCACTTTGCAGAGACTCCAGTCATTAACTGAGGTGACTTTGTGGAGTGCTTTTCTGAACGTTACATCCCCGAACATGCTAAGGATGCCAAACATCAGGAGTTCATATACCTTCGTCAAGGCAGTATGACGGTCCAAGAGTATGCTGCAAGGTTCCATGAACTGGAAAAATATGGCAAGGGCATATGCACAAACGAAAAGCAACGAGCTAGGAAGTTCATTGAAGGTTTGAATGCTAGTTTGAGTCTCAGAGTACTCACTAGGGGTCCCACGACCTTATATAAGGCAGTTACTGCATGTGTAGAAATTGTTGCAGCATATCGGAGGACGCAACAAGCGAACCTCGTAAGCGTCCTCACAAACCCAGCTACAATGATAAGAGGCGTCACACTACAGTTAATGCCAAGAAGACCAGGACAGATGATGCTCCAAACCACAAGTACACTTATGAAGTATGTCCACATTGTGATAGAAGGCATCCGGGGGAATGCTACAAGCTGACAACTACTTGCTTTAAGTGCGGCGAAAAGGGTCACTTCGTGAAGGACTGTAAAAAGGATTTCAAAGACCAAAAGAAACCGTTTGAGCAAAAGAAGAGGATAGCAGGAAGAGTCTTCGGTATTACCCATGAAGATGCTGAAGATGCCAACACGACAGTGGCAGGTACCCTCTTAATTGCAAACCATTTATGTCATGTTCTTTTCGATTTTGGCGCTACGCATTCTTTTATCTCGAATGATTTTGCAAGAAGACTAAGCTTGGAAGCCGTTGAGCTTCCATACACACTGACTGTTTCTTCACCAATGGGTGATATTAGTGCCACGGGTATGTACTTAAAGGATGTACCTGTTGTGATAAGAGAAGACACATTCACTGCTAATTTGATCTTATTGCCCATCACAACCTATGATGTCATATTGGGTATGGATTGGTTATGGGAGAATCATGCATCGGTTTATTGCCGAGAAAAGAAGGTGGTCCTGAGTAGACCAAATCTTGAGGAGATAGTTATTCGAAGCACCTGTAAAGGTGGAAGATTGATTATCTCATCTTTACAAGCAAGCCAACTACTAGCCGAAGGTTGCACATCATACCTCGCTAGTATAATTAACACTGAATCGTCACAGACACGTCTTAGAGATTTAGAGGTGGTCAGAGATTTTGTCGATGTCTTTCCAGACGATCTTCCTAGATTACCTCCTCATAGAGAGGTTGATTTCTTAATTGATGTTATCCCGGGGACGGCACCGATTCCCAAAGCTCCATACAGAATGGCACCTGGAGAACTCGAGGAGCTAAAAAAGTAGTTACAAGAACAACTGGACAAGGGGTTTTTGCGTCCCAGTGTTTCCCCATGTGGAGCACCCGTTCTCTTCGTGAAAAAGAAAGATGGATCACTTAAACTCTACATCGATTATCGAGGCCTAAAAAAAGTGGCAGTAAAGAATAAATACCCGTTACATCGCATCGATGACTTATTCGACCAGTTGCAGGGAGCAACTATTTTCAAAAAAATCGATCTGCATATGGGTTACCATCAACTCCGAATAAAGGAGGATATACTTAAGACGGCTTTTAGAACAAGGTATGGTCATTATGAATTCTTGGTCATGTCGTTTGGTCTTACTAATGCTCCTGCAGCCTTTATGGAGCTATGACTAGGGTATTCTGAGAATACCTTGATAAGTTCGTCATCGTGTTTGTGGATGACATATTGATATATTCATCTAATCCAGAGCTACATCGAGTACATCTGCAGATTGTATTCGAAATCTTAAGACAACACCAGCTTTATGCAAAATTTTCCAAATGTGATTTTTGGCTGGATAGAGTTGCATTCCTTGGTCATGTGGTGTCTAAGGACGGCATTGAGGTAGATCCAACCAAGGTAGAAGCTGTGATGAATTGGAGACAACCCAAGAATATTTCTGAGATCCGTAGCTTTCTTGGCTTGGCTGGATATTATCGACGATTTATTCAGAATTTCTCAAAGATCTCACTACCATTAACAAAGCTTACTCGAAAGGATGTAAAGTTTGTATGGTCTGAAGAGTGCGAGCGGAATTTCCAAGAATTGAAGCATAGATTGACCACAGCTCCAATCTTGGCTTTACCATCAGACAGTGGAGGTTTTGTAGTATATACAGACGCATCAGGCATCGGACGCGGGTGTGTTCTTATGCAAAAGGAGAAAGTCATAGCTTATGCCTCGTGAAAGTTAAAACCGCAAGAAAGGAACTACCCAACTCATGATTTAGAGTTAGCAGCGGTAGTCTTTGCTCTTAAAATTTGGCGGCATTACCTTTACGGTGAACAATTTGAGGTGCTTAGTGACCATAAGAGCCTTAAATACATTTTCTCTCAGAAGGAACTTAATCTGAGACAATGACGTTGGTTAGAATTCGTAAAAGATTACGACTTTGCCATCATATACCATCCGAGAAAAGCAAGTGTCGTAGCAGATGCATTAAGTAGAAAATGAGAAGGTAAATTGGCTAGTTTAAAACTTCAATGGAAGATGATGAAGGAGTTTGAAGATTGGAAGCCTTTCTTGAGTGGATCGAGAAAGATATCATTTGCAGCGCTCAAGATTCAACCAGAGGTAGTTGGGAAGATCTTAACCGCACAAAAAGAAGATGTTGATCTTCCTAAAATGATTGAAGCATCAAAGAAAGAGAGTTCTGATTTTACAGTCGAAATCGATGGAGCTATAAGGTACCGCAATAGATTTTAGGTGCCAAGTGATTTTGAGTTGAGACAGGAGATTCTAGACGAAGCGCACAGATCGATGTACACTATTCATCCAGGAACAACGAAAATGTACAAGGATCTACAAAGGAATTTTTGGTGGCCAAAGATGAAGAATGACATTGCAGAATTTGTGGCTAAATGCTTGGTTTGTCAGCAGATAAAAATTGAACATCAAAGACCTGCAGACCCTATTCAACCCTTGGAGATACCTGAATAGAAGTGGGAGCACATAACAATGGACTTCGTCACAGGTCTACCCAAGACCACAAAACATCGTTATGACACCATATGGGTGATTGTTGACCGATTGACCGAATCGGCACATTTCCTACCTATCTGCCTGGATCAATCGACAGATAGTCTAGCTGAATTATATGTGAATGAAATAGTCAGCCTTCATGGTGTTCCCGTATCAATTGTATCTGATCGAGACACACGATTTACCTCTCGTTTATGGAAGAGTTTTCAGGATGCTTTGGGAACTCAATTAAAGTTCAGCACTTCTTTCCATCCGCAGACTGATGGTCAATCAGAAAGGACCATCTAGATGCTAGAAGATATGCTGAGAGCATGCGCTTTAGATTTTGCAGGTGGCTGGGATAAACATCTCCCATTAGTGGAGTTTGCTTACAATAATAGCTACCATTCGAGCATCGAGATGGATCCCTATGAAGTATTGTATGGGAGACCGTGCAGATCACCCTCATGTTGGAGTGATATTGGTGAGAACCACATCTTGGGACCAGAACTGATTCAGGCAAGTAAGCGGGGCGTTGATTTATTCAGAAAGAGACTGTCAGCAGCTCAAAGTAGGCAAAAATCTTATGCTGATCGTCACAAAAGAGAGTTAAGTTTCGCAGGGGAGCATGTGTTCCTAAAGATCTCTCCAACCAAAGGCGTCTTACAATTTGGCAAAAAGGGGAAGCTCACTCCTAGATACATAGGACCTTTTGAGATACTACAACAGATCGGAAAGGTAGCATATCGTATTGCATTACCACTTCAATACTCGAAACTACATGATGTATTTCATGTGTCTATGCTGAGGAAGTACACTCCTGATCCTTCACATGTGATCGAGCACGAGGTCATCGACATTCAACCAAACTTGACCTTTGAAAACAAACATATATGAATAGTCGATCGTAGAGATCATCAACTTCGTCGACATTTAGTTCCAATGGTTAAGGTCTTTTGGCAGCACCATCAAAAGGAAGAGGCCACGTGGGAGCTGGAAAGTGAAATGCGAGAAAAACATCCACAACTTTTTGGTATGTCCCTTTACTAAGAAATTTCGAGGGCGAATTTTTTTTAAGGTGGAAGATTGTAACGGCTGTGTTTTTGGGGGGAAAATCTACATAATTACAATTACATCATTATTACCACCTTAATGCCCGATTTAATGGGATTATTATTCCATTTCCTTTTTTCTCCCATTGTCAACAATAAAATCCCAAGGATTCCCCCTCCCTACCCCTCACGTCACTTGCCTTGCCATTGAAGAGAGAGAGAGAGGAAGGGAGATCTCACCGAGCATCCTTCGTCGTCGCAGGAGAAGGTGACGCCGAATCAGGGAAGGAGAGCGTAGATCCATGAACGGAAGGAGACGCGACGACTACGTCAAGTAGAGTTACGCGTTGGACCTAAGGTTTGTATCGGCTTACGATTTCATATGATAAAAGATCATATTCTAATTATGATTTTTAAATGTATGTGTCAGATTAGATTTATACGTACGGAAAATGATCAAATCCGGATTGCAATTTATAAATGTATGTATCGGTCTAGGATTTCGTAAATATCGATCACTTTTAAAATATACCTCTTTATGTATGTATCTTGATTTTCGTATAAATATTGATTACGTTAAAATGGATCTCTCATATGTATCAGTTAGGATTACAATATATGACTGTGTATGACATATCCATAGGATAATACGTATTTAAAGTGACCATTACAAGAGTATATAAGATCTCTACATGTATTTGTCAAACCTTAAACACGCTAAGCAATGAATAGATGTTCGTGTTCCAATCATTTCAATGCTCACTAGTGTTCCATCACATGAAGATAGTTGAATACAATTTTCTTGCTCGGTGACAACTAATGGAAAATCTTAGCGTTTTCGTCAGTATATGCCTCTCAAGAATCTGTATACATTAAATTGCAAATGGAGTAATTTTCTAATGGCCAAACACATGCTTATGCCGTTAGGTCTTGCCTGGATTTTTTAAAATATCTTAATTAATGCAGGTATATTGTAGATAACCTTAATCGCAAAGACCCCAAGAAGGTAAGCGGAATTTTATTACCTTGATATTGAATAGGTATTGAGAAACCATGTCTTGGAGACAACGTAGAAAAAAAAGAAGAGCAAGGGGCTTGAGTGGATTCATCTAGATGGATCTATTTAGGTCGACGTACGGACTTAAATTATAGTAGGTGTTAATTTACTTACAAATACATGAGAGATGATTAGTCAAGTACGAGAATAAGAGAACTAATTTCACTGGAGTTCGGTTGAGAATCTTGTTACATTTCATGTGTTGTGTCTTTACTAATATGTTAATAACCTTAATGGCTTGTCCAATCTTCCAAACTCTTCACAAATATGTCGTTCTATCTCTTTAGTCTATTTAGTATTACATGGATAATATTAATATAGTGGAAGGATTCAAAGGTGACATAGTTATTAAAAATATTTAAGGTGTATTTGCAAAAATAATCTAAGTTTATCATGGGTTTGCAAACTTTGATTTAATAGATCTTGTTTGAGGTAATCTATAGTTACTGTGAATTTTAAAAATATTGAGTATTAAGATTCGGTGGTTGATAATAGTATATCATTATTGGTTTTATTCCTTACCTTGTAATGTACTTTTATTTTAAGGAAAAAATGCTCAATATACATCATTGTCAAGTTATTAGTATGCTTATAAATTAATGATCCAGCATGTGCAAGCTTAAAGTGATGTGTACAAAAAAATACAATCTGAAAAGATTAAGGCACAGACTCATAAAGAGTCACATGGACGACCGCAAGGGGTCGTCTTAATCCCGCAAGGGGCAACGCCACAAGGGACGTATGGTTGCAAGGAACCACAAAGGCAAAAGATAAGTCCTCTACAGTTGTACCTACATTATCATGTTAGCCGCAAGGGGCAGCGCCGCAAGGGGCGTATGGTTGCAAAGGGCATTAAACTACAATGCAACAGGAGCCTATGGTATTTTTTTGGTAATTTTTCGAGTTAAAATGATGCATGAAATAAATGCAAACATCCAAGTAAAAATACAACACTGGCAGGGGCATAGATGTAAATATAGAAGGTTAAGGACCTATTTACAATTTTTCCAAAATTATATAACGTTAAACACAATTTTCTGGACTAAAAATAAATACCCAAACCCGGAGGGGGTTCGCTGCAAAATGTACAAACTCACGCGCACTGGGCACGTGACTTGGCAGGGGTATTTTTGCAATTTTACAAAGTTCCAGGGGCTCAGATGCAATTTTACCAAAATATTACAACTTAAATAAAAAATTCATGGACTGAAATGAAATAGACAAACCCCCAGGGGGTCCCTGCAAAATGCCCACCACCCCACGTGCACGGGTCACGTGAGGTGACATGGACTAGACCTCAATGCAAATATGAAAACTATGGGGGTCTAAATGCATATATTACAGAAATATTTACACTACGAATAAAAGTTTTTGGACTAAAATTAAAACGCAAAATTGGCGAGGGTGTAGGTGCAAAATACCCACACTTTAATTCCTCGTGCGCGATCGGACGGCTAGGGCGCGACCACTTGTCCACGTGGCACGCGCACAACGCGCGATGACGGTTCGCAGCGGATGACCACGATCAGATCTCCTCTGGCGGATCGGACAGTGGTTGCTGAAGACGATCGGACGGCTGCTATGCACCTGGAGCTCCGGCCAAGATCTGACGGTGCTGGAGGGTGGAGCAAGAACATGGAAGCAACGTCGGTGTGGCGAGCTTCCCTGAGCTAGATCTTCTTCCTCCGGTGATCTCTGGGCTCCAAAATCCGCCGGACGACTCCTGAGGTCCTCTTCTAGGTCCTAGTGGCTCCAAAATGCTCGGGCGGTGGCCAGAGATCGCTGGAGAAGGTGGCAGAGCTGGAGGGCTTCGCGGGTCTCCGGTGATGGTCAAAACGAGCTCCAAGCGTGGATTTTATGCCTTTGGACCTGCAAGTAACTCAAGACCAACGAGGGCAAAATGCCTCGAAGGTCGGTGAAGCGGATGGCGGCGGAGAACGGCGGCGCAAAGTGGTGGTCGGAGCAAGCTCCGGCGAGGGACTGCGTTTAGTCGATTCGATGGGAAGATGATTGGGGGAATAAAATGCAAAAGAAAAGGGGAAGGAAAAAGAAGACCTCGAAGGTGGTGTACCTGAGGTAGAAGACCTCGATGGCGGTGACTTGCCGGAGGTGGTGGAGCCGCCTTGAAGCTCGCTCGACCAGCCCGAAGCTCGGCGAAGGAAGCTGTCACCTTCCTCTGTCGATTGGACATGAAAATGGGAGCAAAGCTTGTGCAAGAGGGGTTCAAATCCGATCTTAAAGGTGGAGGGTTAGATATATACATGGTGGTGGCGTCTCCTTCAAGCGAGGGCCATGCGCAAATGAAGGGGATTTTGCGTGATCTGGAGGCATGGCGTGGCTGAGGGAAGATCAAGGAAGAATTCCCAAGAAGGAATCGAGGGAAGAAGACGAAGGGAATCGGCTCGAAAATTGGGCAAAATCGGGAAGAAATCCCGCTGTCAGAAGATGGCAGACCTCGGTCAGGCAGTTGACCCAGGTCAACACTTGGATGGCGCTGGTTGGTCCACGTGGACCAACCAGAAAAATGCAGGTCAAAATTATTTGTAAATTCGAAATAAAATAGTAAATGAATTTATTAATTTTAGGTTATAAAATAAAAAATGTTTCTTAATTTATAAAGAATTTTATGGTGATTTTTATTTATTTTATGAGATGTATAATTACAAGTTACCATTTATGCCTTATATAGGTATATCTATCTATGTAATTTATTATTTTATTTTTATTTTCTATAATTAATTTATTTATTTTTGTTTATCATTTTATAAATTTATGGAATATTTTTATACACTTAAATATATTTTTCTTTGATTTTTCTGATTTATTTTGTACACTTAATAAAATATAAATAGTAATTCTAGAGGTATATGTATAGGTATTATACCTAGGTATGCTATTTATACAAGTATTTTATTTTGTGTCTTCTTTGAGTTTTTATTCTGATTTTAATATACATAATTATTATAAATAATATTTACAAAAATATAAAAATATAAAATTATGAAAATAATGACCAAATAATAAAATGAATATTTTATTCTGTACAAGTATACAATAGGGGTCCAAAACTCAACTTTCAAACCGTAGCTCCACCAAATGCGAAACCACCTTCATTAAATAGCTTATTTTAAATTATATACAATTAAAGGCGAGTTTAATGCATTTCGAGTTTTTATTTGCAAGATACAGGTCTGGGAAGTTGGTATATTGGATTTTTATTCAGATCATAACTTTTTATCTGTACAACATTTTTGCATGAAATAAATTTTGTATTTTTATTTATTGAATTATCTACAACTTTCATATACAGAGTTTATTTATTTGAAGTATAAATGTGGAACCAAAAATAGGTCCCAAAATGAATAAAGAATGAATTAAAAACAAAGGTATTTTTATTGTATTCTGGCCCTTATCTCCCCCTACTTTATTCCTTGTTGACCTAGTCATCAAGATGCCTAGGTCTCAGGGTTTCGGATCATAAACTATTTAAAATTTTATTCTTTTTCTTTTCTTTTATTTATTCTATAATTTTGGCTTTAAAAAAAGTATTTTGTACACTATTTACATGCACATGTATGACTGCTAAGATGCGGGAATTAAGGGTATTTACAAGCATTTGCCAGGGTTTTTGAGGCCAAGAATAAAGATGAAATGTGGATTCATCACCCACCCACCCACCCATGTCGATCTCCTACAAATCCCCCCCCCCCGACAGCAGTCGAAATCCCCCTCCAACCACCTTCTGTCTGGTAGCTCCAGCAGTTGAAGACACCCCCCCCCCAATCCCCCCCCACCCCCCGAGCCTCCGCCCCTCCCACAGACTGCCCAACTCCTGCAATACAAATTCCGCACCGATCTCCTGCACATCCCCCCCAGCAGTCGAAACCCCCCTCCCGCTGACTCCCCTCCAGCAACTCCAGACGAAGACCCCACTCCCTCCCGTGCCAACCTCCTGCAAAGCCATCCACCCCCGTGCCGACCTCCTGCCCGGTGCCAACCTCCTGTAAAGTTGCCGCCCCTACGTAGATCTGCTACAAAGCCCCCCCCCCCCCCACGCAAGCAGTTCCGTGGAATCCAACCCGCATCGCCCCAGCAAGAAATTCCTTTTTTAATTTTGATTAATCCTAACCGTTAGATCATGAATGAGTTAGGTTAACTCACCCATGTAGTTGAGTTATTCAACTAAACTAATGGAAGGTTATAGTTGTAAAACAGAGCATTTATTCAGAGTGCTGGGTGTAATTCGCGATTATCGAGGGTTTCTGAGGTAATTATGAAATTACTCAGGGTTATGGGTGTAAATATCCCATATAATATCCATATGAGCTATGTTCTCATACGTTATAGAGATTAATGCTATAAAGGTTAATGAACTTCAAATGTTATAAATCTGTAAGGTCATGTTTGGGTTGAGGGTTAACCCTCCTTTTGAGGGGTTTACCCCCCAAAACTCACCCCTTCTCTCACTTGTGGGATCCACTCTTCCTCTATTTTTTAACACATTATATAAATCATTTCTTTTTCATCTATTCCATCAAAAAATAATATATTTTTCCATCATATCATCTAAAAATTATAAACTACTCAACTTCTACTCTCTTTTCCAAACTTCAATACAATCGCATCATAATAACTACTCACTTTTCCAAACTCCAATACAATCACATCACTACAAACCCACTCAACACAAAACCCTCTATCCAAATACCAAAACATAAAAACGGGTTACCATCTCCCAGTTTACCCCGAAGTAACCGGCAACCAAACACACCCTAAGATATAGAGCGAAACTGTACAAACTTCCATTGAAAGTGCATATATTTAGTTGATATAATATCCATATAAGCTATATGTTTACGAAAACATTGTGTCTCATCATGGAATTTGTTGCAGTATGCTCTATGAAAATATGTTGTACACTTTTTTTTTACAATCAAACAATTTATATTTGTATATTTTGACTTGGTTGAGCTTTTATTGCTGTTAGAATAAAGAACCATCGAATTATCGTCGCAAAACAAATTCCGGTAGTATTCTAAATACTGCTCACAATTCACACCCCATCGACCAAATTCTTTAGCCATATTCCATTATTTGAGCCCTCATAACTTGTTATGAATTATGTTGCCATTGTGGAGGATACTACAATTGTTTGTTTAGCACTCCTACATAATATGACTCCTCCAACCATCAAGAATACATGCTATGGAGTGCATCTTCTATTATTTTGAAAAATAATGAGTCGGAATATCTAATGGTCTCTAGTTTATCTCACCTTTGATTTGTAAGTTTGTAGTCTATTGTTCTATGAAGTTACCTCTGATACGCTTGACAACTCTCCAATGATCCATTCATAAATTTGTCATGTATCAGCCTAGCATGCCCACAATATAGACGTATACGTACGTGTTCATACATAAGACGATGCAATGGGATTGCCCTATGGGGCAGCCAACATGGTTGTCCCCGTCCCATTTTCGCGTAATTTATTTTATTTTTGCAAAATATCACCATGTATATTCATCTATATATCCCTCCTATATGTCATTCGAATTTTGTCAGAAACAGAGACTCATATACCCTCAATCTAGAACAGGTCGATTACAGTGTTTAGATCGTTAAAATTACATGTTCTCGATGGATGGCATATGAGTCTCCGTTTCCAACGAAATTTGAATGACATATTGGAAGTATATATAGATGAATATACATGGTAATATTTTTCAAAAAAATAAAAAAATGCAGAAAAATGGGGGCGGGGGCATCCCCATTTTTCCATATAAGACTCCCAATTGTTGAAGTACAGGGGATCTTGCCTATTTCTTGAATTGCAAGATCGATCTAGGACGTTGATTGAGACTAAAATTTCCTCTTTAACAATTCAGGTATCAATTGATTTACAAAACTGCATACTGATAAATCTCAGATTTATCATCATAAATTATTAATATTATTTCTCTTATTTAAGTAAATCAACAAGATTCATTGACAATTAGCCTTAATAACTTAGTTATGTGTTATAAATAATTAACCCTAATTATATTATATTAAATAATCTATTAATGTGTTATTATTTTATATACTCCTTTCTCTTTAAAATCAAATAAAAATTAGGTTAAAGTTGTACATAATTAATATAGCATAAATTATAATTTAAAAATCCAAAATTTGAGAAAAGGAAATAAAAGAAAAAATTATTTTTATTTCTTTAAGTACTTATTTTATTCTTATCTATGTATAGATGATTGTATTTCTCTTTGACTTCTACATGAAAGTTGTATATCTCATTGAGATTTACAACTTTCATGTTCTTCATTTTTCTTGATTCGACTCCTAACTATTTTATTTCTAATTATCTTATATTTATCTATTTTTCTTAATTCTGATTGGTCCACGTGATGCCTCTACAACCGCCAACATGGCATGCCCCTATTTCGCCAATTGCTTCATTTCTGGACCATCTAATTAAGGTATATTGATCTAATCCTAACCGCTCTTTAGTGCCATCTACTTAATTGTTCGATCGGGCATTTTAGGTGCGATCCAACGTTACTTGGCGCTCACATCTTGACCGTCAAATCAGGAGATCCAACGGTTGTGGTCCTTCTTCTACGTTCAACAACTGCCTCCCTTGTCTCAACCGTCAAAACTTTGCCGGTTTTTCTTAACTCCCTCCGACCACTTCCCGATTATATGTTAACTCCTTCGCTTAACTCTAACTCACCTAACTCTCATGCTAACCCTAATTTCTTCTAAACCGACCCCTCGCGGTAAATGGTAGTGGTTGAAACCATCGTCGAGGAACCGCTTCCGCCACCACCTCTGCTTTCAAATACACCTCCATCACCGTTATTAATGTGGGGCCACCCTTGTCGGGAGTAACCCCTAGCCATTCCTCTTCGTGACATGTAGAAGGAGTCGATGTCGAGCGAGAACGTCAATCTAGTTCCGGTGTGATCCATGGCTCATCAACCATACTACGTGCTACATAATCGTACCGTTCGAGCTTCTCTTGAAGGGCATAGGGAGTTAAGCGATGACCATAGGCTCGCATCGAGTCTCAGCCAAAGACATTCTCCACTCGCGAAGCTTCTTCAATCTCCGTGTAATGTATTCCTTTACTTTTGCCCTATTTCTCGGATTTTATTTGCTTAGGGTTGTACTTCAAATCCCTAGTTGATATGATCCAAACCTTCACCAAAGTTCTTAGATCTTCGTCGGAGGCTTCGTTCATCACATATTTTTTTCCACACCTTGAACACCTCGACCCTTGTCCTCCATCTGCAATGGCAGAGCGACCCATTAGGGATACCCATTTTCTTCATCCAAGGCAATCCATTCCACTCACCTGTGCACACACATACTTCTATATTGTTTTGGCTTTGTCTCTTCTGATGCCTGCAGGTTTCGAAGCCATTAATGATTGGAAATTTGAGAATGATCCAATCTGGAGTTTCTCCTCCATTGACATGTCTCTGAAGGCCGCTTTCAACCTCTCCACCACTTCCAGATACCTCTAATGATCTTTGTGGAGCCTTCAACAACCTTCTAATGAATCTATGATCCATCACTCTAAGTCTAAGTAGCTGAAAATAAAGCTTCATCCCGAGAATTTATGATTATTTACATCTTAACTTCATATAATTAACTTTCAGGTACTTGTAAATAATTTGCATAAATTAACACTTCATTTCTGCATACGTAACCATCTGCATATTTTCACCTAACTTCACACATTTTTAGTTAATTCATGATAACTCCAATTGATCTGAAACCAACTCTACTATGTATATATCACTAACCTTAACAATGAAAAATCTTAAAAATGCTAACTTGTACATATTCAAAATAATCTCAAACTCTAATTTCAAAAAAGACAGACGAAAACATTGATATCTCTCTCATACAATGTTCAAACGAACTACTCACTTCTGAATTAACATACATTCAATTATCTACAAATCAAGACTAAATTTAAAAGAATCGGAGTTCAGTTGTGAAAATTGGGTTTTGAGAACTAACAATGTATTGTACATTTTTCCTATTTTTGACCCATCATTTCATGTGCATATTTCACTCATTTTTATTATTTTATTTTTTATTTCATTAATTTATTCATTTTTTAATAAATTACATAAAAATTAAAAATACGATAAAAATCAGAAAAGCAATAAAAAAGACCAATTCTGACTTGAGTCTTCTAACTTGATCCATCTGTACATAATTATCTTCCCTAATTTTTCTGACTTATTTAAAACCCACAAAAATTCAAAAAAACCACTTTTAAGTCTGTTGCATTATTTCATATCATATTTGACTTTTGTATCATTTATTTATCGTCGGAAAGTCAAATAAAAATTGTAAAGATAAAATTTGGTATTTTATGTACATAAAATATCACCAAAAATTGCATATCTTTCATTCCACATTTCATTTGCACTTGAATCCTTCGTGAACATTGTAGATTGCATTAAGAGGAACATTTTTCAATTTGATCACTTTTTCATTTGCGTCCATCTCCTATTTTTAATTGAATTATTGATGCATTTTAAGCATTATTCAACCACTTTGGTCAACATTGATCCACATGGCATCACGCCACTAGTCCACTCGACCTGGTCACCCCCTTCCTTTCTCTCTCCTCACGTGTATAGCACGTATCCACCTCTACCCATACCTCGCGTGCTAATCACGTGCCCCTTTCCTCTTTCCCCCGTCACGTGCCTAGCACGTGACCTTCTTCCTCCTTCCACTCCACCCTTATCTCCAGTCAAACAATATAATGGCCCCACCATCTCCGACCACCCACTCTTCCAACTCATCCTATAACCACTCCCGCAACCTACAGCCGAAGACCCATCACCCTAACCTCCCTCGAGCTCTATCCCCTACGCTTCCAACCATCCGAAGCCCCCATCGTCTCCGGCGATCTCTCATCATAGTCCCCTTACCCTCTTCGAATAAACGCAACCTCCACCAGCCTCCTCCATTATCCTCCAAGACCCGACAATCTCCGTTGACCCTTTCCCCTCTATCCTCATGAACCAACTCCTCTGCGAACTTCACCTCGACCCTCTCTCACCCATCGCCTAACACCTCTCCTCATTCATCATATTTAACCCCTCACCGGTCGATTATGATCGACATCCGTCGATATCCACCGTACTCTGAATATAAACAAGAGAGATAGAGAGAGGTAGCTGAGGAACGGGTCGATGATGGCAACCCACTCCCCGGTGAAGATCCGACTCAGGAGTGATCTACGAGGACCCAAGTCCTTGTGTTGCTACTCTGAGCAAGCCAATCCTCCCGTGGCTCTGCCGCCTCGGTTGAGGTCATTACCAGGAGAGAGAGCCCTCGCTCGTCCCACTCAGGCGACTCACCCCATGCACCTTCTTCTCCATCTTCATTATCCTCCTCTTCTTTTCTCCGTTTGCCACTACTATACCCAGCCATCACCGACCCCTACGAAGCAGCATGCCATCTACCAGAGCGTCGCCACCATCATCCACCACTAGGCGGAGCTCCGCCCCATTCCCTTGCAGCAGCAAGAAAATAAGAACTCGATGTACAGGGCTCCTTGGATCAAGAACTCCGAACATCCCAGCCATTCAAAGACGTCTAATTTTGGGTCGTCGATCGAGATCCATCAAACGAACCCGATCAAATCCACGCCATACGCACGAGCCACTAGCCTCAGTATGTACCGAAGCATCGAGAAGAAACACGTGGACGTTCCCCTCAAGCTGCTGCCTGAGCCTGTCGCACCTCATGCGCACATCACGTGCGAAAGGGGCAAATTATGCCCTTGCCCCTACGTGAGTCCAAAATTCATAGAAGACCCAAGTCACACGCACTGCATGCGTGAACCTGGGAAATTTGTGCCACCACCCTCTAAACTTTCAGAAACTGGAGAAGGACCTCCTGTCAGGGTAAATTGCACAAAAACCCTGGATGTCTTTGGATAATTACATATCAACCCCTTTAAGGGTATATTTGTGAGCATTTGATTTTTTTTATACATTTTAGTCCTGAAACTTTATTTATTCATAACTTGAGCATATATGATCAGACTTTTATATCCTTGGTGTCGATTTGATCCCCTATTCATTGTCTTTCATATTAAATACTCAGATTCTATTTTTGAGGCATTATTTTACTTAAATAAATTGAGGATATTTATTTGATAATTTTGAGCACCTTTATTCATTTTCATATATTCTTTTGCTCAAAACTTGTGCCTTGATTTTGGGGGAATTAGTGGGAAAATTAATATGACATTAATTGGCATATTAATTGTAAACTAAATTGAGAGGGAGGTTTACTTGATTGGATAGGTTGCTCTACTTTACTTGGTCTAACTTGTCTGCTTGCTCCTTTACCTACATTTGCATCTATCGCACTACATCATTATTACATCATTTAAAAATCATAAAAAATGCATTTTATTTATTCCGTATTTACATATCATTATTTTCCTGCATTAAAATTATTTTGAAAATACTTTCTTCATGTTTCACGTTTCACAATTAATTACATCTCTTTAAATCGAAATCCATAAAAAAATTGAAAAAGATAAAAACACAAAAAATCTTCTTCCTTTGAAAACTTAATTTCTTACATTATTTAGAGATTAATTCTTAGCCTCATATTATCTCCTTGTGTTCGACCTTGAGATTTAACCAAGTAAAATAAATAAATTCGATCACATTGAGACTTTATTTCTCATATCATTTCTTAGTGTAATCAATTTTGACGAATATATGAATTTCTCGACTACAACAACTTCGACATCGTTAGTTTTGAAAGATTAACAGGGGTCATTCCGCAGCTCGTCAAATGGCACCATCGTCGGGAGGTATACAATTTAGGACTAATTTTTAAATAGTTTAAATTTTTGGTTTTCCATCTCTGGGTTGTCTGACCCCCAATTTTTTTATATTTATTTCTCCATTTAATTTCTCAGCATTTTATTTCTTTATTTTATATGTGTTTTTTTCTGAATGTCTCCCTAGCATTTATTTCGTTTATTTTTCATGCAAAGCACTCCGTAGACTTGGAGCAATTTTATTGGAAGCCGACACAACTCAGAGCGACCAGAGGCAGACAACTCAGTGGATCGAACCCGTTGAGAAGCAGAAGAATTTCTTTTTTGTTTTATTTTTGGAGAGAGAGTGTTTTTATTTTATTTTTGTAAATAATTTGTAATTATTCTGCTTATTTCAAATAGTCTTCGTTTAAAGACTTGTGTTTGTACCCAGACTAGACACTTGGCCTAATAGGGCTCATTTTTGTGGTGATTGACGTAGTCCTATTATTGCACTGCGACAATTAGAGATACTAGATTTCTTTTTGTGCTCGTAGTACTATTTGTGAATCTCAATTTAGCAAATTTAAATTGTTGTATCACTCGCTAATAGAAATTCATGTCCAAGGTGTGATTTCCTGTGCATGCATTAGACATATTTGATTAGGAAAATTTCAATTTTGTTTAGCATCCTTCACGGAAATTGCAAGGAAGCATTGTAAGTATATTTGACTTTGCATTCATCATTATGTTTCCAGTTGCATGACCTTTTCGATTCTCCCTTGATTTTCACTCATCTAGGATTAAAGGAAATTAGAATCCATGTGTAGACGTGTATTTATATCCATTCAAAGAAAGTGATCGCCAAATAAAATCAGGACTGATAACATTATTGATTAATTAAAACCATATAAAAATTAAAAATAATTGATTATGGGAAAGCAACCCCGTCCTTGTTCATAGGTACCGATGAATCTCGATTTCATCATCTTTATTCTATCATTTTGGCCTTAAAAACCCTAGTAAATGCATGTAAATAGGCTTAATTCTTGCATGTTATCATTCATGCATCATCGTGTAAATAGTGTATAAAATACGATTTTTAAAGCCAAAATTATAGAATAAAGGAAAGAAAAGAAAAAATATAATATTGGAAATATTTTATGGCCCAAAACTCTGAGACCTAGGCATCTCAATGACTAGGTTGACAAGGAATAAAGTAGGGGGAGATAAGGGCCAAAATCCAAGAAAAATCCCTTTTATTTTATTCATTCCTATTCATTTTTGGAACCTATTTTTAGTTCCACTTTTTATTCTTCAATTAAATAAACTTTGTACATGAGAGTTGTAGATAATTAAATATATAAAAATACAAAATTGATTTCACATAAAAATAATATACAATGTACAAAATATACTCTGAATAAGTTTCCAAAATCCCAACTTCCCAGACCCGTATATCTCAAATAGAAACTCAAAATATATCAAAATCACCTTTAATTGTATATAACTTTTAATAATCTATTTAATTAAGGTGGTTTCATATTTTTTGGAGTTACGGTTTAAAAGTTAGGTTTTGGACCCCTATTGTATACTTGTACCAATTAAAATATTCATTTTATTCATTATTTTTATAATTTTATAATTTTATTATTTTGTAAAAGTTATTTATAATATATGTACATACTAAAATAGGAATAAAAACATAAAGAAAATGCAAAAATAAAATAGGTAAAGAAAACATATAGATGAATTGTCTATAATTAAACCTATATAGATAATCTATCTATTTATTTAATTATATATAATACATCAAAAAATAAAATAAAAATATTTTTAAGTGTATAAAATTAAGTTATAAATATATAAAATAATAAACTAAATTAATAAAATTAAAAATACAAATAAAAATAAAACATTAAAATATATAGACAAATATATCTATATATAACCCTTAAAAGGTAACTTCTAATTCTAGATCTCAAAAAAATAAATAAAAATAATAAAATAATCATAAAATAATAAATTTTTTATTTTATAGACCTAAAATTAAAAAAATTGTTTATTATTTTTAAATAAAATTATAAATCTTTTTTCCAGGGATTTTTCTGGTTGGTCCACGTGGACCAACCAGATTCGTCCATTGGTTGACCTCGGTCAACTCTCTGATCGAGGTTTGCATGTTGTCAGAGCCTCGTTTATGCCCATTTTCTCGGATTTTTCAAGGCTAATCCTTTCACCAATTCGCCTCGCTTCCTCCATGACTTTTCTCCTCGTAGAATGCTCTTACACGCCCTTGCATTTTTTTAAGGATTGGAGCATCGATTCGCTCGATCTCCCTCGTCCTTTGACCCATCTAGCTTTTTGTTCAAAACCCCTTCCAACTCTCCCTTTCACTTTTGCACCCATTTTGATCGATCTTGGACCCTTCGTCGACCATGCTCTGGACAAGAGAGGTGACAGCTCTCCTCCAGCTCCCTCTAGTGAGGTCCGGCGACGTCTAGTGGCGCACCACCCATCTCCGGCAGCCCGTGCCGCCGTGAGGTATCATCTCACAGTTTTTGACCGCTTGAGGTCTATTTTCTTCACTTTCTTCTTGCATTTCGAGCGTAGATACCATCCGAGATCATTTCCCGCATTTGATTCCGCATCTTCTTCGTTAACACCCACACAACCCCACACCCTCCAGCCAAAGCTTGGCCGGGGGAGCAACTCCTCCATCTCCCCCATTTTCACAGGAGAACTGCACACTCTCATCGTTTTGTTTGCACCTAACGAATAGGTCGAGACCTCATTCTCGAGCCCGTTTATCTCGCATGTATTGAGTAGGCTACGCGCAGCCACCTAGAGGATATCTCGAGCTCGTCAGAGGAGGAGAACGCCACCACCCACGCACCTGGGAAGTCCCCATCTCGTGTTGTGCAGAACTGGAACGAAGGGGAGGGGTGCACGCTACATTTGTCGTCCATCTTCCCCCACACCTTTGATCTATATCATCCACGTCACAAGGGACATCAACCGTACGATCAGCCTGTATCAACATGCATTCACGCATGCCACGTGGATAATGGGGAATTTTGCATTTAGGCTCTCAATATTTTGGATTATTTCAGGAAGATTTCACACTTTCTTAACTATTGTTTCGTATTTACTCATTCATCTGTACCCATGCACTTAAATGCTCATCAATAATTCATCTGAATTCCATTTTTTGTGAGATTTGTTTGTTAGAAAGCTGCTTTAAAGATCTACATCATATCAAAATTTCAAAATATTCTGATGTAGGAACTATTAATGGTGAATTTTTTATTTCAAGGTACTGATTTGACTTATTTTTTTAATAACTATTTCGATACTTGATATCACTTGCTCATTTTTGGATATGTTGTAGGAAATAGTCGGGCCAAATTTGTGTCCAATTTCATCAAAAGACATTGAGATTTGTGTCCTGTAGAGTTTCTACATTTTTTTGAGTTATTGATTTATTTCTGGAACATCTTTCATCTATTTGAAAATCTAAAACTATGTTTGTGTGCCCCTGAGTTTGATCTATAATCAAGGATTGTTGTTGTATTTTTATCTTGTTATTCATATAGTCAAAAAAAATCAAAAATAGCATTTCAGCCTTCCTCCTATCTTTTATTTTTAGTATATTCATTATACCTCAGAAAATTGCCAAAAAAATAATGTAATTTTCTCTCATCTATATCTAGACCATATCCAAAGGGCATTCAGTAATATTAGGTCTAGTGTCCAAAAACTTAAAAACACTTCAAAACTTGCAAAAATCACTAAAAATTGAATAGTATCTAAAACCCAAAACAAAGTCCTGTTTTCTTTTACATAATCTTCTCAGGTAAAATATAGATATAATTTAAGGACTTCATTTTGAACTATTGATAGTGTTTTTTAAGTGTCCTATTTGCCTTATTTTTCCAAGTATAGAATTGCATGTTTTATCTAAAAAATCTAAAAACATTTGCAAAATTAATTAACCAATAAAATTTTAAAATCTTTATTTTAAATTTATTTGACCAATTTTAAAAATCCAAAAATAGTTTCTCTATTTCTTTCATTTATATCTTTCTCTTAGTATATCTAGGTATCTATATATATTTGTCATTATTCTTTATATTTTTATTACTATAATTTTATTTGTAAATATAAAATTACAAAAACATTTGAATATGTAAAATCAAATAAAAAATTTAAAAAATTTAAAACCCACAAAAAATAGACTTATAGACAAATAGTTCACAATCACATTTTGTGCATTTATTTGCTCGATCTATCATGCTTGTTCCCTGTGTTCGACACTCTACATACTTGCACTATACACATCTTTTGAAGAGTTATAATAAATTTTAACTCCGTACTTGCTTTTCATTTCTTGATTATTTGTTGTGGGTTAATTAGTGTTTGAAGATAGGATTTCTTGTAGGTCGCCACAACGACTGCATACCTCTATACTTTGAGTGGGTGAGGACGCACCCGCTAAGGATTAGAGCCAAAATCCCTGGACATCTGCTCTAAGCGTTTGGAGTGACTTTTGAGTCATGTTATTGCTGCAAGCACTTGCCTCCAAACTTAGCAGAAGTAGTCTTGTATTAAATTTGGTGTGTTCTGCCAACTCGGACATGGACTACTCTAGGAGACTACACCCTGTGTAACGGATGAAAAGATTTTTTATGACCAATATTAAAACTGAAATATAATCGTTCGAACTTTCACAGCCTTCACTGTATGAAGTTGATGAATTTGGGGGTTTGCATTGTGTATTGAATTGTGTGTGTTCAAATCCCATTGCACTTGCATCCATATATCAAGGTTCGAAAATCATTCTTCACATTCACTTTCGAAGATGTCGGAATACTGGTTTCCATCCCCAGACTCCGTGGGTCGCACTTATAAGATTGTATCCCAACCTTCTTTATTTTAGTTCGCATTCCAGGAGAACCCTCTCTTTGAGGCAGTTCTCCTCTAGCCATCATTTCACCCCACTCCTTCTTCGGTTGAGTTTTCAAGATATGAGTCGCTCGCAGAACAAAATTATTATTATGTAGAAACAAACGAGCAAGTGAATTCGAGGATGGACATGTGCATAATCGAATTCGACAGAGAAACATGATTCTCGATTATGATTGAGAATACATTGTTTGAACCATCCCATACTCGGGATGACTCTCTTCCCGAGTATGACCAATTTTCCTTTGACTAAACATTTGAGATTCAGAGTCAAGGGAATATGACTCATGACCAAGCCACCACTATTGAGAATGACTATTACTTGGTTTAGGAATGCATGCCGGAGTCACATCATGACGAGTACGGTCACTCATCTTCAAGTCATGAGACGATAGCGGATGGCATAGCTCGAATTAATCGAAGATCCGATGTATTGACTGAACAACTTGATGATGTCATCCAAATGGTTAAAAATATGATGGAAAATCAAGGGGAAGTGAGGATACCACAAAGCGAACCCGAGACATATCATGTGTAAAATTTTCAGACACTGACACCACATGCATCTGATTAACCTACTGACCATTCAATTGACTCTAATGAAAGTACCAAAAAAATAGAAAAATAGCAATTTAGAAAAAATGGACAGCACTGATATGGAAGCATTTTGTAAAAGTCTGATTTTAGAACTTCCATTAATCAAGGCCATAGAGTATGTCCTCGATCTTCATAAATTTGTGAAGAGTCGATTATCATCCAAGAAGATGGGAAGAAAGAGATCTAAAACTGAATTTCATTTAATCATTATGTCCAATTCAATGGTGACGACCAAAAAGAGCAGAAGTCACAGAGTCAAATGGTTAGCTAGGGTTACTTGTGAAATTGAGAACACCAAGTTCACCCATGTTCATATTGACGACGACTCGACCTTGAACATCCTCCCAAAGTTTGTGTTTGATCGACTCAAACTCGGACTGCTCAAAAAAACTGGAGTGACCATTCAATTTCCTGACCGATCTATAAAAAGACCAAGAGGAATCGTTCCAGTCGTCATGAACTTCCAAGGTGTCAAACATAGAGTGAGCTTTATTATCTTGGACATTGAGCACCAAGGAGAGTTGTCAGAGTCTCCCATAATTCTGGGAAAGTCATTCTTAGCCTCTGCTAGAGCTATTATCGATTGCGAGACTCAAGATATTAAATTCCCAAACCAGAAACTTAATGATCAAACTCTCGAGGACACATCGGACCCTGAGAAAACCAAACATGAAACCGACAACCGTGACATAGAGGAGACCCATGAGTTAAACCCTTCATAAGAACAGACCTCTCCGCAGACCATAGACACAACCCTAGGAGAGACACCTGAGGATCCGATTATCGAGGATACCAAAGCTGCTGCCAATGTGAACGAGCTTGACCTTGATACATCCAATTCGCCAAGCCTGGAGACAATTATTTTGGACTTACTTGATCATTACTGTGATCCGACACCTGAGCCGATAAAGACAAAATCGACTTTGAGCACTATCCCTGGACGTATACTGGCCCTACAAGAGATATACAATATTTATGGTGATTCATCTAATGAAGAACTAATGGTCAGCACCTCACAGACTCAGTTAAGAAGGGCCACACCCTCTACTGGTTTCTAGTGGAGGGAAGAAGCACTCCGGTACTCCTCCTCTCCTTGCTTCAGGTTCTAGCAAATTGATTAGGTACATCACCGTAGACATGAACTATTCAAAGGACTCTGCACCAGGGTATAGTACACGGACTAGGGTGATTATATATGACTAGACAAATACCGCTTCATCAGAGTACTCATCATCTGAGGTCGAGTCGGTTGACCAAGTTAGAGAGCCATAAAGAAGACCTAGTTGGAGAGCCCCCACCGAGCACGGCTATTCTGAGGATGACTCCTATGATGGATGAGAATCTTCTTCGTTACGTTCTTCATGTCCATATTCCCTCCCACCACATGCCCGACTAAAGATCTACCAAAAACCTCCTTGAACATCGACACCTTCTCCTCCATCTCATCGGTTCTCTTGTACTACTTCTTCGATACTTAGGCAAAGGCCTAAGTATAGGGGGAATGATGCCCGCTTGTATATATTCATCATTCCATTCTTTGCCCTCGATTGCCCATTTTTGCTCTCTTATATACTTAGGTTGACCAAGAGCCTAAGTATGGGGGCAGCCGACTTCTACCTCTCTTCCTTTTTCTTTAGCATCATTCTATACTTAGCATACACTAAGTATAGGGGAAATGAATCGCATTCATCTACATATCTTGCATTGCATCATACTATATGGTATTGTATTTTCTATACATAAAACTAACTTAGGGTGTCGATAATTTTTGTAAAACTTGAGAAAATCTATCTAAAGCATAGAAATTTGTACAATGCGATAATGTGAACAAAATTCTTTCAAAAATCACAAATTCAAAAAATGACAAAAACATTGTTTGCATTTCATGCTTCTGCACTTCATCCAGCACTACATGCATCTACATTGGTGAAAATCCCTTAGGTTCTAAGCCGAGTTATGAGCAGAAATCGAGAGTGGTCTTGACTTGTCCTTAATACACCTAATTTTCAGAGGAAATTCACCGAGAAATAGGATTTTAGAAGCCTAATGTCTTTGACTTAATTCTTCGAGTTCTGCATGACAATGAGAAGACTTTGACTCTTAGAGTCTATGTTGGTCGCCTCATTCTAGTTACGACTCTTGACTACGAAATTAATATGTTCTCTTGCACTATGCACTTAGCTCAACTCATACGGGGTGTTGGAAGATTGTGTGAATCTCTTTTTTAGTAGCGTGGACATTTAAAGACCGGAGTACGAGTTGAAATAAAGCTTCGGATGAGGGATGGACTGCTGGCACAATTTCTTCTAAGATCCCAAAACACATGAGAAAAGAAAGATTCTATATTCGTAGGGGCACAAAACATCCATGTAGAGAAACCAAAAATTCACACCAAAAAAGAAACAGGTAATTTTAACGGTCTAAATATTGTTGTAATCGTCTTGTACTAGATGGAGGGTATAAGAGTCTCCGTTTCTGATGAAATTCAAATGGCATATTGGAGGGATACATAGATTTATATACATGATGATTTTAAAAAAAATAAAAAAAATACAGAAAAATAGGGGCGGGGGCAACCCCTTTGAACACACACACACACACACACACACACACACACACACACACACACACACACACACACACACACACACACACACACACACACACACACACACACACACACACACACACACACACACACACACACACACACACACACACACACACACACACACACACACACACACACACACACACACACACACACACACACACACACACACACACACACACACACACACACACACACACACACACACGATGTTATATTCTTTACATGATGAATATATATGATGATATTGTAAAATGATCTTTATGATGATTAGTTCGAATATTCTTGTTTTATAATCTGATGATAATTATATAACAAAAAATACTATTTGTTGCAAAATTATCTTTGATTTTCGTTGTTGGAAACAAAATGGACATATTTGTTGCTAATAATTCAAATGATGATTACTCGTTATCTTTTTTGTTGAAATTTATATTATCACCACTAATGTTACATTTATTAGGAAAAAAATAAAAAGTTAACAAATAAATCGTTGTTTCATCGTTCGTGGCTAAAATTATAGCAACGAATACGATAATAGTTGCGAATGTCATTACTCAAAGATAATTTTGCAACGGTAAATTGAACATTACATAGCAACAAATTAATCCTAAAAATATATGTGGGTGTAACTCTATTTTGCTCTAGTAACCCGACACGGGTATTCTATTTTATATTTGTTGATGTCATGGAGTCGCGTGATGACGTGGACTTTAATGGAGTTATGAGGATAGGGGTTTGGTAAATTATGTAATTATTGACCGATCCGACGACTAAAGTCCAACAGAGATATCACAATTCGATCATTTTCTATTTGTACAGCACTGTTCACTAAACTGTACTAGTGTAAAACCCGTGCGTTGCACCGAGAACTTTATTTTTTGGAGTTTAATACGATAATAAATAAAAATTAGTTGATTTGTATTTCCATGCTTGATTTAAAGAATGATAAAATATTTGAAGGTATCCTGAAAAAAAGAAAAACGGGGAAAATAAATCTTAAACCGTTCAAAGAGTTTGACAAACATATTGTATTAAAAATAAATCTAAAACACTTCAGAAGTTGTGACAAATATCTTGTATTACAATAGATTGCGTAGGAAGAAACGTCTTTTTATAGTGAGTGTGTCCCACACCACGCAAATGTAAATACTTTCTTGATGACAACAATACAATAACATCGACGACTAAATACAAGAGTTATACATGAAAAGTTGGGTTGGTTGTACAATGCATAACACGTATAAAGCTGTGCAAAATATGATCATGTTTGTAAAATATTTACACGTGTTCTTTTAATAACAAACGATATCAAAGCCTGCTAATCCTGCTAGATAAAGTTGGGTAAAGTATTTCCCCGTCTATATAATATTTACACATATTATTTTAATAACAAAAAGATCAAAACATAGTATCAAGCTCATATGTATCTGTTAGGAAGCCGTTGTCAAAAAATGTTATATGTCCTATATGGAGATGTGTGAAGTCCTAAGCACTGTAAAATATGAAATGAGAAAGAAACATAGAAAGTATTAAACTGCTCTTATAAAAAATGATTATATGAGTGTAGAAAGCGATGAAGTGATACATACAAAGATGTTATCAAGTACCCAACATGGGTAAGATGTTAATCTCTTGAACCGAAGTAGCAGTGAAATCTTTTACACTAACAAATCCATGGTTTCATTTGTTACTCTTATATATATATATATATATATATATATATCTTTTCCATAAACGTGAATTGACGAGATGCCCCATCAGTTCCAATGCATCTTGATACATACATTTCATATAAGAAGTAACATTATTATTAAGAACTTTGTAATTAAAGATAAGTCTTAATTTTGCCTATTGTAAGAAAGAGTTAAATTTTTACCCGACTAAGTAGTTCTTGAAGTTGAGGTATTGTCATATCCAATTTTTTCTACAACATCTCCAAAAGTTGTGATGTAAATTTCATTTGTATTACCTCATTCCGCAATCCTAAGTTTCATCCTTAATTGACACCCAAATAAAAATGGATGGTGTTGCTATGTCCAAACAAATTTCTTGAATTGTTGTAAGGTAGGTTAAAATGGCAGAAAATGCATGTAGAATATGTTGAATAAGTACCTAGAGACACATATGGAGTTTTTGGCAGAACAATTCAAGCAGAAACTATTGTCAAAAAATAATTGTATGTATCTAAATATTTTTCGTAACATTCATACCACATCTATCCGTGAAAATGCTAAAAACATGAACTTTAACCTGGTATGTGGTTGCCTACATAATTTATGAACAAATTTAAAAAAAAGTTAAAAAATAACATGTAATTATTGTTCTTTAAAAGAAGAGTATGAATTTCAGGGGTGTTACCTCTACAGGATACTCTGAGTAGCATCAATGAGTTCAGAAAGTTTAATGGTAGGTATTTCAACAGACTGTGAGACAGTAGTTTGCGATGCAGGAAGTGAATGAATCTGATTTTCAAATCATGTTGTTCTGCAAACCTATAAGATTAGACACGTAAGTCATTTAAAAATGAGAAATTTAGAAATTAAATTAAAGGTACCAGCAAAAGAGTTCAATAGTCTTCTCAAAGTCTAATATATCAAATAGGAAAATAGAGAATCATGTTGTTGACGATGTGTATGAACCTGTAAAAAATGTATATGATTACATAGGATATGCTAAAGATATATAAAGAAAAATGAAGTTGTGCCATGTCAATGCCTTAATAAGTGGATACTGATAATTGATAATAGAAAGGGAAATTTGAAACAGCCTCATGAAAATATCCATAATAGGGCAAACATAATAGATGGACCGAGGCATTAAAGACAGAGCTCTAATATTCTCTTCCTTGACATCAAAGATAAAAAATCATTCCCCATATTCCATTCATCAACACAAAATATATAAAAACTAAGGTAAATCTCATGCAATTGTAATTCTCAAACCTATTCCCAAGTATTTATCTCCTAATTTCAATAAAAAAGAATTATCTATGCTTATCAGAAATTGTGATTGCTCACTTAATTTTCGCAAAACAATAATATATTAATCATAGGCTACATAAGATCGCGAGCATGAGTTGATGCTTGACGTTCGCTATCCAAATCACATATCTCACTCACAACTAAACACCACAATTTACCCAATAAAGGTAAACCTAAAATCTTTCCAAAAGACGAATACATGAAATGAGGAAGATATCGATGATGTATCGACCCTCGGATGTGCTGCTAAACCATATCAAAAGAGGAAAAATCTACAATCTTTCCAAAATCGAAGTGGTTTTGGTGGGGTGGTCTCAATAGTGATTTCAGATGAGCTCTTGCGTGGTTGGTCGATGAATCTACCTGCCAAAAAAACCAAACAAACATATCATTGACCGTGTACACCAATCCTTGGAGGAGTTGTCATCCCAATGTCCTCTATCGCTAGCAATCTTGTGATTCTCATAGTCAGAATCGACTAAATCCATCTGGGGTAGAGGCAAAGAGGGGCTTTGCGTCGATCATGTCGGCAGATTACCAGAGAGAGGAAGTTTATGATTTAGGAATTCACCATAAAGAAGAATCTAAAATAAATCGAACAAACAAAGATATACATCGACGATAGAGTACCTTAGAGGAGTTGTCAGCCCGAGCTCTCCTATCGGCCACACTTCTGTGATTCTTGTAGGGTGCTCCAAGTAACGTCGTCACGGGTCGAGGTGAAGAGTAACAAAGAATCAAAAGGAAGTTTAGGTTTTAAGATTTTAAAAGAGAGGAAGAGAAGACCAAGTAACCCTTATATTTTGATCGTCGAACACCTCCATTTCCATCCATTCCTAACATGCCCATATTAAAAAAGGTACGTAGCACGTGTTAGAGGAACCACATGATATGGTATCACCAGAAAAGTCCCACCGTACACATGATAAGAACGTCATGTTTACATTGAAATAAAACATACAAAATATCAACCAACCACTAAGGATGAAAACGGAACGGATACGGATATAATTCGGATATGCATTAAGAAAATCATATCTTTAAAAACACGAATGCGCATTCAAATCGGATATTTATCGAATCAAAGTACATATCGAATAAAAAGTGGACCCGAATAAGGATCGAATAAAGAGCCAATCCAAATATGAATCGAATAAAAAGTGAATACACATATGGACCAATAAACATAAAATCCGAACACGGATCAAATAAAGATCACATACGTATATGAATTGAATTTTTATCAAAGTTCATAATAATTTTTAAAACAATGACAATGAAATATAAAGAATTTGCATCATAATAAAAGTGAGCGTCGAGATGACATGTGTTCTTTATCCGAAGCAAGAAGAGGGATAGGGTTTCTAACTTTTATTTGTGTCCATCCCCAAACAAATGGAAGTTTATGAATATCATTAATATAGTGCATTATATAATATATAATACCAATATAATAACACGAGCTATGTCTTATATTACGTTAACTAATATATAAAACAATATTAAATGTTGTACTCGGATATCCGGATCCAGATCCGAATACTTAAAGCACTATCATATCTATATCCATATCCGAAAAGGTTTTACAATCCATATCCATATTCGATTCGTAGTCGATTAATATTTGGATACGGATATCCGTATCCGATAATTTTCGAATATGTGAAGCAGATATTCAGATATATCCGTATCAATTTTCATCCTTACCAACCACTCACATGGGGGTAATAGTACCTAATATATAATCGAATATATATATATATATATATATATAACATTAGTAACATGCAAAAAAAATAATGCTACAGGGCCGTGAACAGTGCCATGTCCACGGCCCTTAATATATTGTATGAAGTGTCCTTTTAATGATGTTCGAATCAAGATTTAGAATGTAGAATTTAGAAATGGGGTTCTCAAGGGTTTCTTTGTTGCCTTGTGAGATAACTCTCATAAGGAATAGCTTGGAGATTGACTGAGTCCTTGTGTTGGTTTAGGGGTTGTTCTTTTAGATGGTCAATGTTTTGATCTTGAAATCAAAATGATGGATAATAGTTTCTACAATAAGTCCCTTATCCTTCTTTATCCTCTCCATCCTACCGAATAGAGAATATCAAATCTATTACTTATCCCTCCTTATTCCTCCTTGTCCTTTTCATCTAGCCGAACAGAATCAATGTCTTATCCTTCCTTATTCCTTTCTCTTATTCCTCTACCGGACATGCCCCTTAGACCATATTCGTTTGGAGAATAAGTACGGGAATAAGAGCTTAATTGCCTGTACGACGCAGCTCCTAAGAGTACGGCTATTCCCATCCACATCTCATTGTTTCACCTTATTCCACCCTTATTCCTATCTTTATGCCACCTTACCAACACTTATTCCACCTTATTATCCTTATTCTTATCTTTCCAGCTGAACAGAGAATAGCTCCCCATTCTCCTTATTCCCCATTCTTATTCATGCTTATTCCCGAACCGAACGCCATATCCACACAAGGCAAGATTTTTAATCTCAACCTCTAATGTTCCATACCCTTATGGGGTGTTCGGTTCGGGAATAAGCATGAATAAGCATGAAGAATAATGAGAATAAGGGCACATTCTCTGTTCGGCTAGAAAGATAGGAATAAAGAGAATAAGGTGGATAATATGGAATAAAGATAGGGATAAGGGTGGAATACGGTGAAATAATGGGATGTTTATGAGAATAACTGTACTCTTGGGAACCGTGTCAGGCGGTAAATTGGTCCCTTATTCTAATGCTTATTCTCCAGACGAATAACACCTTAGAGTACAAGAGGGTCCTTTTGAAGTCATAGAACACTCCAAATATAGCAAAAGTTTCCAATTTAGAAACACTGTACTATTATAAGATTTAGACTAAATTTTAGTAGGTGTAGCCTCAAGGAATTGATTTTGTACGCACTCGATTTTTTAGGACATCGAAATTTGTATTTGGCTTTCAGTGATGCTTCACCTAACATGAAACATAGTTGTTCCACATGATATATGCATGAGTATCAACTGCTTCACCTAACATGAAACTTAGTTGTTCCACATGATATATGCATGAGTATCAAGTTTAATAAATCGCTACTTAGTTACTATTAAAATTGACATTTGAAAAAAAAACACTCCCTTTTTTATGAAGTTAAAATCATATTCAGTAAAGGTAATAAAGTACGATACCGATGGAGCTAACCTTCAAAGGATCGAGGCTCGTTTTTTTAGCAAATCGAGGATTCGGGTCCGACTCAAGGCTCGCAGGATCGGACTCGGGTTCGGGCCGGGCTCAACTTGCACCCATTTTGACTCCATAAAGTTGCACTTTGGTTCCAATTTATTGTTATGATATAACTCATCCATAACACATGAATATTTGATGTATATTATGATATAATATTACTATCCATGGGTGAAGGAACTGTTGGATGTATTGTGACTATAAATCCATGTCCCTTAATTTGGTTCTAATATGATATTTTGAAATATGAGAGTCCTGACCCGGCCTATTTGTACTTTGGATTCGGGCCCGATCCAAGCGTGATATTTTTGAATTATGAGGGCCCGGACCTGGCCCATTTGTACATGGGTTCGGGTGGTCCCGAACTTTTGTGGGTTGGATCAGGGTCGGGTCCGGACCAGCTCGGCCTAATGCTCCACCCTAAGTGCAGGTTACTTACGAATGTAACTCTCTAACGATCTCTGATCAAGTAATGAGTGAATCGCTCTATCTCTCATTTTCTTCATACTTGATAGAAGCTTACTCCTGACCAAGGTATACATTCCATTCTCCTTCATACGACCAAATCTCCTATACAACAATCCAATTGGACTGTAGCCATGTGTCACATTCGATGCATCTTTGGAAATAAATGCCTACAAAGCATTGAGGTTATTGTTGCATTTCTTTCCTTGACTTATAAGAGAAGTACCCTTAGTAAAGTTCCATTGTCCAATATCAAAATATTCGTAACAATGTTCATCGTCAAGCTTTTCTTTGATATCAAGTTCAGATGCATGTCATGAATGTGCCTTACATCTTTTAACTTCAAAAGGATGGCAATAATTAGTTATTTAAACGCATTAATCATTCATTCTTCACACGTTTATTCTTAGAGGAGTAGGTTTTATTTAAACGCGTCTGGCTTTCCTAGAAAGGAAATGCCCTCAAGAAGTTGTTATTCAACTCTAGTGTCTTAGGAATTTATTAATATTTTCTCAAATCAGCCCAAGTAGATGAGATGAGATGAGATGAGATGGGAAACTTGTAAGGAATGGGCATGGGAGTGTTTAACTAGAAATATCATCTGACCATGATAATCGGATTGGTGGATTAAGTTGTTGCCAATTAAATAAATATTTGCTTCTTCTCTTCCACATTTCGTTTTTTTACTTCTTTGATCACCCCATGTCATGTTCAAAGAATATGCTCAAAGTCATCTTTTGGTTGGGGAATTAAAACACAATTGATTGTGGAAGAAAAATTATCTCATGTTGAATCATTCCTAAAGATAGTAAAATAATCTTATTTTTTTATGACATCAAGTTGCATTAATGCAAGTAAGTTCGTTTTTAGCAAACTTTTATTGCTAAAATGTTGAGTTTTGTATTATATTTGGGTGGATAATCGGATCACTAGATGAGGGATCATTTACCCCGGACCCCTATTTGTGTACTCACCCCCCCTCCCTTTCTTTCTCATCAAGTTAGTGAAGAGAGCCCTAATCTCAACAGGAGATTAGGGTTTATTTGCCCCCCTGATTTTTCCCTCATCGAAGGGTTTTCCACGTTAATCCTTGTCTTCTTGTGGTGGTTTTCGATGTTATTTTCAACATGGCATCAGAGCCATCTTTTGGTTGTGATCGTGTCTTCCGTTGGAACTGATTCGTTGGGCGATCAACCCCTCGTTTATCAACTCCAAACCCTAGGGCGAGCGATCAGCTGTGCATCTCCATCCGCATAGTCTCGAGCATGCGGGCCTTCGGACACACGCACCTCCTGTCGTGAGGTCTCCTGCCTCCAACAGCGCGGTCTCCAGAGGCGCACCTCCAACCGCACACCTCCAACTGCGCGCACCTCCGGACGTGCATCTCCAGCCATTCCCCCTTGCTGTGCGGACCTCAAGACACACACCTTGGCACTCCTCCAGACATGCGCCTCCTATCGTGCATCTCTAGTTGTGCGGGCCCAAGCCCCTGGCGCAACTCCGCAGCACGGTTCCTCTGCCCTGGGCGACACACCTCTCTTTGTGAGTGTTTACAGGAACTGTTGTTGAGGTCATGTTGGTGAGGGCCCCCTTCCTCTTGTCTTCCTTGTGTGGCCTCCCTGTGAGTTGTTCTCTTATCTCCCCCTGCCCTGCTCTTGCTCATTTTGTTGTGGGTTGTGGTTATCTAGGGTTCAAGAAGACAACTGGGAGACCATGACCTTCAAGATTGATAATATTCCGGCGAATGTTACAATGACCAATTAATAAAAAATAATTACCTGATGTGGTCTACGGCTATGGAAGTTGCTCTAGCCTCAAGAGGTTGGGGAGGCTACATTGATGGGCGGAAAAAGACTCTTGCGATTACTGATAAGTTGTATGAACAGTGGTACATCAAAGATAGTCAATGCAGGAATTTGATCATAAATGTTGTATCTCCCTAAATTCTATCTCTGGTGCTCAGGAAGAAGTTTGCTCCAGAGCAATGTCTCACTCTTGAGAGCATGTATGGGCAGAAAAAATAAGATATAAGAATGTATCAGTTGAGCAGGGAGGTCTACAATATAAAACAAGGTGGTATGACTGTTGCAGTGTATTATGTTGCATTGAAAGCGAAGTGGAAAGAGATATACTATTATTGTGATGGCATGTGAACTAGCACTACGGATCAAAAGAAGTTTTGGCATGAAATTTGGAAACATAGGATCTTTATTTTTTTGAGTGGTCTTAACACTGATTTTGAATCGACCCGGAGTCAACTCCTGACAATAGGGATAGGCTCTGATATTGAGGAGACCTATCATGCAATGGAATCTGAGGAGCAACATCATGCTGCTATGAGAAAACGAGCATGTCTCGTCCTTTGAGAAGTCTACTTTGCTTTGTAAAGGGGCAAAAGTGGCTACAGGAGAGATAAAAAATGTGTTCATTATAAGAAGGCTGGTCATGGAATCGATTATTGCTGAGACCTTCATCTGGAGAGGAAGGTGAATAAAGGAAAGAAACATGTTGCTATGGCTATTGATGCAAGAAACTGACCAAGGAGCAGATTAAATACCTCCATACGTATGTTTAGAAAATCTCTCATAGTACAAATGATGTCAATATTGTGAATATTGCAATGGTTGTGAAGAACTTAAGGTAATCATTTATTTAACAATGAATGGATTATTGATCGTGGTGCTTCTAATCATATGGCAGGTAACACTAAGATGTTTCTTGATTATAAACTTGCTTTGGGTAGAGAATGTGTCAATTTTACAGATGGGTCTTCTGTTATTGTTGCTGGAAAAGGGTGAATATATATCATAGATTAATTTATGTTGAAAGGCGCTCTTCATATTCCAGATTTTCCAATTAACTTACTCTCTGTGTATAGTATTATCAAGGATCTACACTATCATCTAATTTTTGATGAGACATGGTGCTGTTGAAGCCAAAAATCGACGGTCTTAAGTTTCACACAAGGCGAGAACTCAGTCGCTGAATCGACCACACGAAATCCGGACTTCAAACAACAATTAACCCACAACAAGAATCAAATATTGAAAAGAGATGCGGAATTAAAATTTATTATAACTCTACAACAAGATGTGTATAGGTGCAAGTAGTGTAGAGGTCGAACACAGGGAGCAGACAGGTAGAACGGGGCAAAATGCTCAAAACCGTGAATGTGATAATTTGTCTATTTACGCTATTTTTTGTGGGTTTTTAATTTTAAATTTTTTATTTTATTTTATATTTTATATTTTTATATTTTGGTTTTTAATTTTCTAATTTTCTATTTTCTTTTTTTATTTTATAGTTTTTTTATATTTTCTTTTCTATAAAATAAGATATAAAGTTGTATAGAATATATAAATACAAGAGAGATGGGAGAGAGATAAAAAGAGGTAAAAATGCTCAAAATTAGTGAAATAAAGTGTTTTTATGCTTTTTATATTTTTCTTATGTTTTTGTGATTTTTCTAAATTTTTCCTATTTTTTGGTATTTTTAAAGTCAAAAATACTGAAAACAATGAATAAAGGTTGCTGGCTGAAATTAAAATGAGGATGAAAAATAGCAAACAGAATCCAAAATTCCTCAAATTACATTTAAAACAAAGAGAATAAAACAAAGAAAAATCAGAGATAAAAATTATATTTTTAGATTTTGTATGATTTTTATAAATTTTTATGAATGTTTTTAGAGTTTTTTATATTTTTAGGAGTTTTCTTTTATATTTTTTAGTGATTTTTGGACTGAAGTTAAAAGACACTAAAAGATACAAAATATATTTTTGGGGGAATTTTTCAAATAGTTTTTATATTTTTTATGGATTTTATAATGCAAACAGGGCTGAAAATGCTTGTTTTTTATTTTTTTTATAAATACTAAAATGCAATAAAAATGCAAAACAAAAATATGGCGTGAAACTACAATGCAACAGGAACTTATGGTAACTTTTATATATTTTTTTCGAATTATAGATGCATGAAATAAATACAAGAAACATCAAGAAAATACATTCTGGCAGGGGAATTTATGGAATTATGTGAAAGTTAAGGGGCCCAAATGTAATTTATCCAAAAAATATATAACGTGGTAAATAACTTGTTAGACTAAGTACAAATATCCAAAAGCAGAGGGGTATCCCAGCAAAATCGCCAAAGTCAACGTGCCCGAACACGTGACCTAGCGGGGACCTACAAGCAATTAACAACCAACGTGGGGCTTACTTGAAATTTTCCAAAAAAACTAACAATTGCATATAAAATTTTGATGATTTGAGACAAATAGACAAAAACCCGAGGGGCCCCGGTGCAAAATGTCAACCTCGCGTGCTCCAGTCACGTGAGGTGACGTGGTCAGGGGCTTAACTATTAATCGGGAAAGTAAGGGGGGCTCTGATGCAAAAGTTCTGAAATATTTGTACTGGCTAATTAATTTACAATACTGAATATTAATTAACAACAAGCAAGGGGGTACGAGTGAAGTTTACCCCCACTTAATGGGTGATCGGACGGTTGTAAGCCGTTCACTTGACGCGTGGCGCACCCTCGACGTGCGATACCCCTTCAATTGCATGGCTGCGATTAAATAATCTCGGACACGATCAACAGCTGAGGTCGGAGATATCGGACGGCAGCTGCACGTCTGGAGAAATTGGCTCGATCGAACGGCTGAAAGAGGTCGACGAAGAACATGGACGAAGCCTCGTCGCAGTGAACTTCTCCCGTTGATCCCTGCCCCTTCCGATGTGCTATCAAGATGCAAAATGGCCAAGGTGCTCCAGTATGGTCCCTGAATCGACTGGGAGCCTCAAAAAGGCCAGAGGAGCTCCGACGTTCACCAGCGAGGTCGGAGGAGCGGAGGTCCTCCAGGTATCACCGACAAACGGGCAAAATTGCTCCCAGGTACGAGTGAAAGCTCAAGACCTGCAGAAAAGTGTTAAGAGAGACGCGGGCAAATTGCCGCGACCCTCAAGTAGGCGAAATAGGGTGGAAGGGTAGAGACAAAGCTCGCCAGAGCAAGCTCCGGCGAGGTGGTGGCGCGGGTGATTAAATGGGTGAAAGGGTGAAAGGTATGTGGTGCTATGATCCTAAGACTATGGAGAAAATAAAAGTGCAAGAAAAATAATAAAAGTGCGAACCTCCAGGGTGAAATACCCAAGATGTACCTCACGGCGGCGTCACCGTCGGAGATGGGTGGAAGCGCCTCCCGGCCCTCGCCTGACCTCCGCGCGCGAGCTGGAGGATGCCCTGTCACGACCTCCTGTCCGGAGCTCGGTGCTAGGATCAAATGAGGGTCAAAGAAGGGTTCAAAGTTCAAAGGAGGCGGAGGGTAGTTTTTGAAAGAGATGGTGGCCGGGCATGCAAAACGAGGCGACAACGGGCGGATCAGTGATTCCAAGCCCAAAAAAATCATAGGGCGAGCATCCTCGATTAGTGGTGATAAAAAGTCATGAAGGGACCCAAGTCGATTGGTGAAAGAATCGACTTGTAAAAAGTCAGGAAAACGAGTCAAAATCACGGGTCTGACATGCTACAGGAGCTAGGGTCAGAGAGTTGACCCGCGGTCAACTCTCAGGCCCTCCTGGTTGGTCCACGTGGACCAACCAGGAAAAATCCTGGAAAAATCAATTGTAAAATCATTTAAAAATAGAAAACGATTTTATTAATTTTTGGTTATTAAATAAAAAATGTTTGTTATTTTATAAATTATTTTATGATGATTTTTATTTATTTTTTTGAGGTATAAAATTACAAGTTACCTCGTATACCCTTTATAGGTATCTATATATTTTAATATTTTTTATTTTGTATATTTAATTTTATTTATTTTGTTTATTATTTTATAAATTTATAACTTATTTTTATGAACTGAAATATATATTTTTATTTTATTTTTCTAATGTAATTTGTACACTTAATAAAATAGGAGTATAAATTATATAGGTATAGTTATAGGTATTAGACCTATGTATTATATACATGTGTTTTATTTTTGTGTCTTCTTTAAGTTTTTATTCTAATTTTAATGTATACATATATTATAAAGAATATTTACAAAATTATAAAATTATAAAAATAATGAATAAATAACAAAATGAATATTTTACTCTGTACAGGCATACAATAGGGGTCCAAAACTCAACTTTCAAACCGTAGCTCCGCCAAATGCAAAACCACCTTCATTAAATAGCTTATTTAAAATTATATACAATCAAAGGTGAGTTTGACACATTTCGAGATTTTATTTGAGATATACATGTCTGGGAAGTTGGGATTCTGGATTTTTATTCAGATCATAACTTTTTATCTGTACAATATTTTTGTGTGAAATCAATTTTGTATTTTTCTATATTTAATTATCTACAACTTTCATGTACAAAGTTTCTTTATTTGAGGTGGAAAAGTGGAACTAAAAATAAGTCCCAAAATGAATAAAGAATGAATGAATTAAAAGGAATCTTTATTGTATTTTGGCCCTTATCTCCCCCTACTTTATTCCTTGTCGACCTAGTCATCAAGATGCCTAGGTCTTGGGGTTTCGTGTCATAAAATATTTATAATATTTTATTCTTTTTCTTTTCTTTATTCTATAATTTTAGCATTTAAAACTGTATTTTATACACATTTTGTACAATAATGCATGCATGCTAAAATGCCTAAATTAACATTATTTACACGCATTTACTAGGGTTTTTAAGGCCAAAATGATAGAATAAAGATGATGAAACGTAGATTCATCAGGTGCGGTTGCAGGACTTGGTAACAAGGAAGCAGATTGGGATTGGTTTGGTTGCTGATGGCCTATATCGCCTTCCTGCACAAGTGGTTTCTGCTTCGGTTGCTGCAACTGATACAAGAGAATCTGATGATAGGTTGACTCTGAAGCGATGACATGAACGCCTTGGACATCCTGGTTATCTTGTTCTATATAGGTTATTTCATGTTCTTCCCTTGATAATTTGGTTGAGAATACTAACAACATTCTGAAGGACATGGTTGGTGATACTAAATATGTAGAGGAGGATCTTCCTATTGCTATGAGGAAGGTTGTAAGAGTAATCAAGCCTCCATCTCGCTACCCTATGGAGAATTATGTCTCTTACTCTCGGGTAAGTTCAAAATATAGAAGTTTTATTACTATGCTTGAATCACATGTTATCCCGAGAAGTTCTGTCGAAGCTCAATGTGACCCCAAATGGGCAGAAGTCATGATGGAGGAAATGGAGGCTCTTGAAAAAAATGATATGTGGGATATTGTAAAAATTACTAAGTATGCTCATTTGGTCGTCTCAAAATGGATCTACATGATCAAGTATAAGTCCGATAGAAAAAAATGACAGATACAAAGTCTGATTGTTTGCAGGAGGTTAAAGTCAGAAATAAGTGATGAATCTGTGATTCATCACTCTTAAAGTTGAAAATAGAGTCTTGTTCCCGAGTAAATAGCAGCGTATTTCCCTTTATCTTGCTTAATTAGCATTCATACATGCATGCATAATATATGCATTTTAGCATCCATATTTGCATTAAATAAGAAGCCCGATTCACTTGTAAATATTCACCAATGTTCACCTATTTATCTATATTTTATACTCACTCCAAAGTCAATAAAACCATCTTTATATTGTGTATATTACTAACTAATAATATAAGGAAAAGGCCAAAAATTCCTAGCATGTAAAATTACCCAATAAAACCCCAAACCCGGTTAGGAGACCTCAGACCTTAGAATGCAAATATCTACCTCATACAACCTCCGATCTAGGTCTCCTCACTTTTAGAATAATGCATGTTTAGAGACCTTCAAAATGAGACCAATTTCATTTAAATCGGAGCTCGTATGCAAAACTTAGGTTTTGGGGCCCCTTTGTACATTATATATATGTATATTTGTACCCTTGTATTTTTGTATCTTATTTGACCTCAGCTTCGTTTTTAGTCAACATAAAACTTATAGATCTCATCGAGATCTACAACTTTCATGTTTTGAGTTTTTCCAATTTTGGCCATCTTCTCTCCTTAATTTCACATTCTCTTTCGGCCATTCAGATGAGGCCATGTGGCACCCTCTGATTGCGCCACGCGGCCCGCTCACATCGCGCCACGTGCACTTCATTTTCCACCGTCCGATCCCTTCTCCCCTCTCTTGATCTGAGCCATCCATTCTCGTAACTCATCTCAACCATCCGATCTTCTCCAGATCACATCGCCTCCGTTCATTAGCGCCTCGCCCTCAGCACGCCACGTGTCGAGCTGTGCGCCCTCCGATCTTCACCAGAAGCCTTCATCCTGGCCACTCATCTCATGCTACATATGGACCCTTCGATCAGATCCTCAAGACCTCATCCCGACCGTCCCTCAGCGTCTTCATCTACGGCCGCCACGTGTCGCCATCTTAGCCCTTCGATCTGACCCGCCTGATCTAATCATCTAATCACGGCCCTTCTCTCGCGCCCATCTCCTAGCCGTTGGATCGCGAGATCCAATGGCCATGACGTCGTCGTCTACCTCTGCAAACACCTCGCCACGTCGCCCCACCGTGTGTCGTCTCTGCCCCCTTCCTATTTCCGTCACCACTCCGGCCATCCTCTCCACCTAGTGATCACCCCACGACGTAGCCCCATCAACCCTCATCCTCGCCAGCACCCACGACCACCATGATCCATTCTCCCTCGCTCCACAAACTCCACGCCAACCACTCCCTGCATCACCTGGACCTCCAACTTATCCCTATAAATACTCCATCTCCATCGAACTTCATCCCTATCCACCCCTGTCGAGAGATACCCTGAGCTCCTATCCTCCTTTTGGTGACAGTAATTAGGCGAGAAGTCGAGCGACGATGACCTTATCTTCTCCGATGAGATCCACGGTGTCCCCGTCGTGCTGCAGTTCCTCCCGTGAACTGCACGAGCTCAGGACCTCTACCGACCTTCGAGCGAAGACCAGGAGCTCACCTCCGAGCTTCTATCCCCAGGTAGCATCCTCCATTCCCCCTCCAATCTTCTTCTTCTTTTTCTTTGTTTTTCCTTCTAATTTCTCTGCCTCCTACGATTGATCCCACGCTCTCCTGATCATTCACCGAGCTCCACCATGGAGATCTGATCTTCGCGCGCCATCCCAGTTCCTCTAACAACACCTCGCACTTCACTCCGACCAAGAGCTCCGCCGCCACGGCGGAGGAACATCACCTGACCACCTTCGCTCCGCTCCAGGCCTCCCGCTGCAGTAGCATTCACCTCATGAACACGCTGCACGCCTCAGCTATAGAAACTAACCCTGTAGGTACCACTTCCTTCATTGGTCGGAAGCGTCGCTGGAGCTGCTTCGAGCTTCGTCGCTTCCGGCCTGTGGACCATCTCCGCCTCATCCAGATGCTCCGGTCGCTTTCCGAAGCTTCCACGATCGTCCCCAACTACTTAGGAGCCTCCGGTAATCAACATCGAGCGAGAACCAAGTCGGCGGAGCTGCGGAGACTTCGCCGGAGCCCAGCCACGTTCGCTGCAGGAGGCGGCGGACTGGAGGAGCACAAAGCACAGCTGTCGTCCGATCCTCATGATCGGACGGTTCTGATCGAGCCACGTCGCCAGTGCCCCACCTCCGTTGGATCAGGAGGATCCAACCGCCCTCGTTCGTCCACGCCGCCATTGCCGGAGCCCAGCCACGTCTGCCGCAGGAGGCGGCGGACCGGAGGAGCACGAAGCACAGCTGTCGTCCCATCCTCACGATCGGGCGGTTCTGATCGAGCCACGTCGTCAGTGCCCTGCCTCCGTTGGATCGGGAGGATCCAACCGCCCTCGTTCGTCCACGTCGCCATCACCAGCCCAGCTACAGATACCATTGGATCCATCTTGATCCAACGGGCCGCATCACGCCACGTCTTCTGCCGTCATCGTCTGTTGGATCTCCACTGGATCTAGCGGTCCAAGGCGCACCACATATCAGCTTCAGTACGTGTTTGATCCCCATCGATCGAACGGTCCATCGTGCGCCATGTTGCTTCCTCCGAGCCTCCTCCCCGACCCTTAGGCTCGAAGCTCTCGAAGCTAAACCGAAGCACGCCCGAGCCTGCAGCGCACCCGAGCCACAGACCGAGCCTCCGACGCCTCTTGAGCCGAGCACCTCACGTGTTTCTTACGTGCGGCCTGGGCATTTGACACTGAGACCCCTGGAAGTTTTGTAAATTACAATTCAGTCCTTGTCAGGAGCATCACGTGAGGCGTACGTGTTCCTGTGGACATTTTGCACACATACCCCCAGTATTATAGGTAATTGCATTTAAGTCCCTGTCAACATGTTTAATTTTCAGTAATTTATTTTCTGTATTTGCAATTTTGTCTCATTCTTTGCATGCATATTTAGGTGTCCATTTGGCATTATTTTTCAGTTCTAAAAATTGCGTGATGTAGCTTATCTTGTCCTTTATCTTATGTAACATGCATTTTATTTTTGTGACATCTTGGGAATTAAATATTATTAATTTTTTGGTGAAATTTTCCATATTTTGCCCACTGTGTGCCTTTTAATTCTTATTAAATTCCTTATTGCTCCAAAAATCATCAAAAATTCACATTAGACTTAGGATAATTTATCTTACATTGTGCCCAAAAATCATCGCATTTACACGTATTTTGAGGCCTGAATAAATTAATTAGTGATTTCCTTAATTGATTTTTAATAGGTACAATTCACATAGAATTTTAGGTTTATTAATTTTCCTAGATTCATCATACTTATATTTTTCCAGGATAATTTTTACATCAAGAAATAATGTGATCTGGTATTTATTAACATTAATTTTGTAAAAATCACCTTGCATTCATATTTTATTCGCAGTAAATCCATAAAGTGTTAGAAAAATAAAAAAAAATAGTGTAGCTTAATTTCATTGCATTTCATATTCTGGCCAAGTTTCATTATTTTTGGACTTCATTTGGTCACACTTCTGAATTAACTTGTAAAACTGGCCTGAAATTGCATTTGTCTTTCCTTTATTGCATAAAAAGTGCTAAAAATAACAAAAATAATCTTCTGAAAATACGACCTCTGAATTCTTTTAAATTTACCTAAGGAGACAGCTACCTCCCTGAGTTCGACCTCGGGCTTGCCCAAGTAAAATAAATCTGCCGCTCGTGATTAACTCAACATTAATTAAAAGTAGTATTTTTGACGTAGCTTAGTTTACCCGACTGCAACGAACTTAAAACTTAATTTGACCATTAATTTGATCGAATTAACTAGGGTAAGAACATGCTCGTCAAAATGGCACAGTTGCCGGGGAGGCACGGCTTAAGTTAATTTCTAAAGACTTCTTAAGTGTCTGATTTTCCATCCCCAGTTAGTCTGATTCTCGGTTTTCTTGTTAATATTTTTCTGTCATTTAATTTTGAGTATTTTGTGTCGTCCTTAATCTGACCTCAATTTGTTTTTGTGCGAGGAACACGAGGAGTCGAAGGCGCTTCGAGGAGCTTGCATTTTGAACATTTTGAGTGATAGTGAGGATTTGTACTTTCATTTTTGCATTTTTTCCAGCGGTTCCCATTTGGGTTCTCGCGTGTGTAAAAAAAGTAAAAACGTGTCCCCGTATACTGTGTGGATTGATTTTTTAGATTAGGCTTGCACTAGCGGCTCCTCGAGTCACTCTAAGAATTGCTTGTGCTCGTAATTCTATTAGGACCACACATCACACATAAAAGACGCACTTAGACCACAAATCTAGTCAAACTTAATCGGTGCTTTACTCGCTAATAGAACTGTCTGTCTAGGAGCGGATTTTATCGTCTGCATTTGCATATAGTGTAAAAGGTTTTCAATTCTGTTCTACATCCTGCATAAAAGTGAAGGCGTCACCGTAAGTATTCTAAACTCAGCATAGCATCATTGATTTATCGTGCATCGGCTTTTCTTGACTCCTTTTTCTTGGTTTTTCAAAACTTAGGTAGAAAGGAAATTGGGACTGGACGATAGGCGTGTTGTGTGGTTGGACTTAATCAGTGATAACCTAACTTAAAACCGGGACTGCAAAACATAATTTACCAAAAAATCAATAAAATTAGAAATTCTGCTTGCGGGAAATTAACCCCGACCTTATTTTCAGGATGAGTGAGGGTACTAGAGTGTGTGAGCACCCTAGGACAGAGCCAAAAATCCCCACTTTCTATATCGTGTACCCCGATCCAAGCAAATATCAACGGCTGAGCTTTGGGTTCAACTGACCAGTGCCAAGTAGCCTCCTCCTACTCCAGTAGGTAGATGTGGGTGAAATTGCGGTGCACCGCGACAAGTTGCTAGTAGCCTCCGCATGCGCTTGCAGGTAGATAGGGGCAAAGTTACAGCCTTGTTAGCCTCCGCCTACTCTGTAGGTAGATAGGGGCAGGTCCTTGAACTTTCGGCTGGGGATAGGAGCGAAGAAAGGAAGGGCATTGGTATCTAAAGCGACAAGTTAAACAGGGGAGACGCATCCGGCTTTTAGCTGACACCCCTATAGGCCGCGTAACTTCTTGCTATTTGTCTGAAAAATCACACTGAAAATCAACCAGACTAATCGGACTCGGTTTCGGGTCCTTCAGCGTGTTGAGTGTGAAAATACAGAGTTTGAATTCAATCGCTTGCTTCATATAGGAGTAAAATCCTATCTTCACTTAGAACTCCCGATTCTTCTTCTCGCCAATCCAAGATGACTGACTGGGGGGATATCGACTCCCAATTCGCCAATCTTTCTTTGAGCCCCCCACGAAGCTCATCTTCACAGGCCCAAGCGCAACTTGGACTAACCAGAGCTCATGACCCTCTTGAGTTATGGATCCCTCGAAATTAGGGTAGTTACTCTCAAACCAACCCTTTTCTCTCCTCTGATCTCATCGAGGAAGACCATCGCCTCGGTAAGAATGCCTTCCTTGATATGTCCTCTAACAAAGACCATCTTCTTTACCCAGGACAAGAGGGTAGAATGCCGAAGAAAAATCTTGACGAGGAGGAACACAGAGATGACCCCATGATTTAAGTCATAGCCCGGCTGGCTAGAGCTGAACAATTGAATGCAGAATTAATGGCTAGACTAGGACAGGTGATCGAGGCTGAAGGAATAAACCGACCGATGGTAGACGCCTATAATCCTACAGAGAACGAGATACATAGCTAGATAGTACCCGAGGTCCCCCTTGAAGCATTCGAGCTGAAGCCCCACTTCCTGAGCTTGATGCCGAAGTTCAATGGAAACGCGAACGAAGAGCCATATACCTTCCTTAGAGACTTCGAGCTAGTTTGCAACAACCTTAGTCACCCTAGGGTTGGACAAGATTACATCAGGCTGAAGCCACCCCGTTTGCCTTAGTAGATAAGGCTGCTCATTGGCTGAAAAACCTCGGGGCGAGATGTAAGACCTGGATGCAGTTCAAGTATTTATTCTTGAAAAAGTTCTACCTGCTCAGTAGAACTAAGCAGATGTGAACCAAGATCGCTAGCTTCTCCCAGGGACCCAATGAACCATTCCGTGAAACCTGGGAAAGATTTAATGATTTAACTCAGAAATGCCTGTGCCACGACATTACAAAAGCGATCTTAGTCCAGACCTTGTTCGGTGGCATGACCTCAGAGATGCAGGGGTTAGTGAGTGCTGCATGTGGAGGAAGCTAAGTGAACAAAAATGAAGACACGGTATGGAAGATCCTAGAGCAGATGGCGGAAACAGGCCGATCTCAAGCCACCAGGGCCTATCAGTTGTCTCCTTCAAGCCTATCCAACGAGACAACCAGGAGGACTGTAACGAATCTGACAGATGACCTTATCCCTAGCATGGGGATAACAGCAGACAAATTAACCATGGTCGAGCAGATTCACAAGAGGGTCACTAGCCTTGAGGCACTCTCGCGATTGCCGAAGCAAGTGGAGGAACTTACTGAGAAGGTAGCCAAGATACGGCTACCTGCCCCTTCTGCACCACTTGTACCTGTACACCGAGTTCATCTTGTACAGGAACAGGCATCGGGGCCTCAGAGTAGCTGGGTAAAGGAGCAGACATACACTCAGCAGGACCAACATGCACCCCTACAAGTGGAGACAGGATACAAGGAGCCTCCTTAGGTATTCGAGATCAAAGGGATGTGGTACATCCATGACCTTGTCGGCAGACAGTCGGGGATAGGGAACGGTCAGTCACACCGACCTTCCCTAGCTTACCAAGAAAATGGCTCCGTCCCCGCACCGCGCTTCGTACAGTCCCGGCCCGAACGAGGGTACCAGCATCAGCTGCACCTGCAGCAGTGACGAGCCGCCCGATAGACTAAGGTAGAGGAATCACTAAGGTCGTTGCGACCTCAATCACTCGGGACTCAGAGCTCGATCAAGAAACAAAAATCGGACCACCAAACAAAGAGAGAAAAACAATGAAAACCAAAATCGTGGTCCTAGCTAGGTGATTAACTTGGTATAGCTCCCAGGGTCGGTCTCGAGGAGCACGAGTTGGCCTCGCATCCTACGAAGTAATCGAAAAAGAAAAGAAAACAAAAACAACATTTTTTGGTGGTTTTTATACATTTTTATATTTTTTTGGATTTTTAATAATGATGAAAAATAATAAAAAGGCAAAAACAATCACATTCAACCAATTATATAAATACTCAAAAATGGTCCAAAAATTCAAACAAAAATATTTTTATGCTTTATATGCTTTTTACTGTTTTGGTGAATTTTTAAGATTTTTATAATTTTTATGGAATTTTCTAAAAATAAAAGAAGGCAGAAATAAAGGTAAACTGTCCAGTCAGGCTTGGAGGACCAAATTAAAATAAAAAATGGTCCTGGAAGAGTCTGGAGGTATTTTTCTTAGAAAATAGACACAAAGAGGAAAATTCAGGAAAAAGGAATTATTAATTTTTGAATTTTCTATAATTTCTAGAATTTTTATGTATTTTTAAGGCTTTTTTAATTTTTATGGTTTTTATAAATCCAAAAATAACCAAAAATGGAAAGAAAATCAAAAACACACAAACACACAAAACTTAATTTTTTTTGGAATTTTTAACACAGTTTTAATATTTTTTTAAGAATTTTTAATATGGACAGAGGCAAAAATGAAGGTTTTTAAATTTTTAAAAATAATAAAAAGGCTCAAAAATGTACCCAAAAATTGGTGAAAATTTTACACAGTGGCAGGAGCCATGTATCCAGTTTTCATACGATTTGGGATAAATTTGATATTTTATTAAAATAAAAAACAAACACACATTGCACAGGGACCTTAATGTAATAAAAACATAGTCCAGGGCCAATCAATAACACGGCAAGAAAGTTCAGGGCCAAAAACGCAAAAATCCCAGAAATCACGTGTTCTGCGCGTGGTCCAGACACGGAGGGCTATATTTCTAATTCCTATTTATAAAAGTACAAACATTATGCAAGGAACACAGGTGAAATATTGCAAAAACACCAAGCCCCCATGTGTCGATGCACGTGGGCCTCATTCATAGGGACTAGATATCAAATAACAAAAACAAGAAGGTCCAATATGCAAAATAACCAAAATAAAAACAACGTAACAAAGTATTTACAAGACTAAAAAGTAAATTCGAAAACAGAAGGGGCCTAAGAACAATTACCCCACTTTTTATCCGAGGGCTGGAGGCGACCCACGTGGAAGATCTGACGGTGGAGGTGCGCTGCGCCTCTTCGAAGAGCCCTGGCTTTGATCAGACGGTCGCGGGCCCACCACGTGGAGAATCAGACGGCTGAGGTACACTGTGGCTAACCCTTGCTGCATAAACAGTCATGATCGAGCCTCCAACGGATCTGACGGTGGTTGGCTCCTCGCTAGTGAACGCTCGAGATCAATACTGGGTGACGGGGGGTCGATCTGATGGTAGAGGAGGATCTTCCAAGAACAGGTGGTCGGCGAGGTTCGTCGGCTCGATACTCGCACGGGGGACCTCCTTTGCTGCTATTGAGATGTGCAAAAGCTTCGTCAAGGTGCTCCGCAGCTCGTGCCTCCGATGAGGCTGGAGACGTCAGAGACGCTCCGGCGGCGAGGAGGCTCGGAGCTCGGGTGCCCAAATGATTCGACCTCCCAGATGGGGTCCTTTGACCTGCACAGTGGCACCAAAGCAATCTCGGGTCGAGGGCAAATTGCCTCGACCCGGTTAGAGGTGAAATGGGTGTCTAAATGGGTCGGGGCGGCACCCTCCGGCGATGCGACGACGGAGGAGGGTGGACTCCCAGTTCCTGGGCGAACTGGGTTGGATGGATGAGTGAAGAAGGTGGAGAGAGGTCTGGTGAAGGTGATGGTCGGGTCGGGAGGACAAATGGGTGGTTGGAGTGAGCTGAATTGGTCGGCGACGGTGGCGGAGCAGTTTGGGGGAAAACCGAAATTAGGCTAAACTACAAGCTAAAGGAACTACCTGGCAGATGGAGTCGACTGTGCTGGAGCTCGGGGAGCTCCGAAGGTTATGGCCTCAAGGGTTCGTCGCTTCCCGAGGCTTGGCGCTGCTCGCGGCGGCGCACGGCGGTGATCTCGCCGGATCAGTGGCTCCTGGCTGCCCGAGCCTCGCTGCTACTCTCTCTCGCACAGCTGTCACTCAGGCGAGGTGGAGGAGGTCACTTGAGTCGAGGGGGAGGACCAAAGATAGAGTGGAAAGGCGGCCGGAGCTGAAGCTTTATACACCTGCAGGTCCGAGAAGAAAGGGTCGGGCAGGGTTCCGTGAAGCACGGATCCCCAGGCGGATGTGTCGGCGTGGATCTCGGATGCAGGAGGGAGGATTAGGACCTGGGGTTTAGTCGAATGGGTCTCGGATCACTCAGGGAAAATCGGAGAAAAGCGGGTCGGGCGAGTGGATCCGGGTTGACTGGTCCAGTGGGGAGAGTTGACCGGGGGTCAACAATCCCCCGTGGACCAATCACAGGCCTCCATTTATTAAATATTTGGAAATTAAATAAAAATAGTAAATTGTCGAATTTCGAAAAAGTTAAAACATAAAAAATGTTTCTTTATTTTTAAATTATTTTTTAGTGATCTTTATTTATTTTTTTGAAATATAAATAATGTATTTACAAAATATGATTATTATATATAAGTATATACAATATGTGTTTTTGATTTTTGATTTTTAATTATTTATTTTTATACAATTTATTCCAATTTTATATTTTATTTATTTATAGAATAAAATTTGGAATAATATGGTATTTTTATTTTTTATTAATTTTTTACATAGAGTTAATAAATAGTTATATATATACATATATACATGGTATATATACAATGTTGATTTTGATTTTGATTTTAATTTATTTTTATTTTATTTTTATTTTTGTGATTTTTATTTTATTTATTTTATGGAATATAGAATATGTACATATTTTTATGGGATTTTTAGTTATTTATTTATAAGGAGAAATAAATAGATATGTTATTTATATACATATGGTTTATGTACAACGATGAAGGGATTTTAATTTCTTTTTAATTTTCTCATTTTTGTTTTAATTTTATATTTACAAATATATACCAATAAATATACACCTATTTTTATTCTGAATAAGAGGAAAATAATTTTTATTTATTTATAGATATATATACATACATGAGCTTCCCTATCTCTCTACTTGGGTTCTTTTTGCGGTCAGGCCCTTGTTGAGCCCTCCCTTGGGATTAGGTCGCTCAATATTTATTTTAAATATCTCCCTCTTTTTATTTTATTTCTTTATTCTTTTATTTATGCACAAAAACATGCTAATAATGCATATTTACACAATGCATGTTGAATTGTAATTATTGATATTTACACCTATCTACATGTGTTTTGCATAGGTTTTGTAGCTAAAATAAAAGAATAAAGAGTGATGAATGGATATTCATCACCCCCCCCATACTTAACTTTGCTAGTCCCTTAGCAAACACTTATTTGAAAAAGAAGTGAAAAAGAAAAGGAAAAAAATAAAAAGAGGAGAAAATGCATGGATTAATGCTGATTATTAAACTTGCCTTCATTAAATTGAAATATGGAGCTCGATCAGATCTTTGGATTGTCGGAACCTTATTTAGACTCAGGTTTAAAACTCAATGGCCTCTAAGATCCACTAATCTATAATCAGGACTCCTCAATAATCCAGATCAGAACAAGTCTACATACACAAACCCTGAATACTATGAATATTTCCTTGTACAGTGTATGTGAGGTATAGCTCTGCACCTCAGAAGTAGTAACTTGACAACCCTCCCCAACAAGGTAACTCTATGACCCTAGTCTGGCCACTCTTTCCTCGAGGAGCGGGGTATTCCCTTCTAAGTTCAAGTTCAACCGGCTCAAGAAGAGGGGGAAGAAGAGAATGGACCATGGCAAGTGTAGCCATGTATCCTTGGGAGCTCAGCCAGTGTAGCTAAGTCTCCCTGCTGCAAGCTACATAAGATGGAACAATGAGTCTCAAGCTTTGCTTATTGCACTATATACATACTCCGGTGGGATTATTATTTTCTATCAGACCCGCCACTTTTTTGGAGTTATTTTCTTTTTGCATTTTTTTTCAAGTGCATCTATACACATATTTACAAGGTGCAACATATGTACATAGGGAGTTTTTCCTCATGAGCTAGTAGACTATCCCTCTTTTGAAGCATTATCGCAACCCACAACTCCTGTCGTTAGACCTCATGGCAACCAGACCAAGTTGAGATGCACTTCCTTCCCTAAAAGAAGAAGAGAGGTTCCGCCTAGAAGTACTATCCTCATATGCTACCCCAAGTCAAGGAAGACTGCCTCCTCACCACCTCATCCGTAGAGAGCTCGGTGTAAAGTGCGGGTCCAAGTCAAGCCATTGTCTATATGAGTCATGTGTGTGTTGTTAAGTGCTCTACTTAGGCTCATTGAGATGACATGTGATCATAGCCTAGTGGACTCAAATAATTAAGTCACCATGGACCTGAAAAGCCTTAACCCTAAGCCCTATAAGGTTCCCCTTATAATTAGGTGGATTAAGATCTTAATCAAGCTCCATTTTCCAATTTAATTCCAGGCTAGTTTAAATGTCAACTATAATCCAAGAAAAACTATACAAATATATACAAAGATGCTATTTACACAATATTTACACATAGAAAAATTTTTGAAAAATGTTTTGAATCATGAATGTGTGCATGAGTGTAAGTTTTGCAAAATATTTACACAAATTTACACGAGGTTTTTGCAAACTTTTGATTTTCAAAATATTTTGGAAAAATTTTATACTATATACGTAATTTTGATATACACATATTTACACACTATTTACACAAAAAGTTTTTGCAAACATTTTTACAAAAATAATTTGTACAGTAGCAATGTATGTGCAATAAAAGAATGTTTATTTACAAGGAAAAATTTTTATTTTTTATGGATTTTTGGGTTTTTAGCCATTTTTATTTATTAACACACTCACACAAAGCACGAGTTATGACTAAAGTATATATGAAATATATACACACCCCCTATACTTAGCTCGAACGATGTCCTCGGAGTCAAGAGCGATGAAGAAGACATAACTCGTGCTTAGTATAGGGAAGTGAAAAGGAAGGCTATATACAAAGACGAATGAAAGAATAGAAATCAAAAGGGTCTCGGCCTTTCCCCCTATACTTAGGATCAAATAATCCTAAGTATAGCAGGTTGTACTCAAAGAGAAAACCGAGTGCAGAATGTACAGTGTCTACCCCCCTATACTTAGGGTAAAATATCCCTAAGTATAGGCAGCGAAAACGGGGGTAGAAAGATACGAAGAAAATTAACAAATATATACAAGATGGAAAGGCATCACTCCCCCTATACTTAAGGTGAAGAATCCTTAAGTATAGGCAACAACAGAAGTGATGAAATAGAATGGAAGAACAACCCGGTGTTTCCACCCCCCCATACTTAGGATGAGGTATATCCTAAGTATAGCAAAAGATAATCCTAAGCGAGACCTGGGGTGAAAACAAGAACGGAAGAAAGAAAGATCAAACTAAGACGAAACACGTATATACAAAAGGGTACAATGTTGAGGTGCCTCTCAACAAGCGCTAGGTTTTACGCCCCTAGATGGGCGCAAAGGCTAGGACAAAGCAGTGTCAAGGTTCAGGACGACATCTGTAAGGCGAATGTTGTACTATCGTCGCAGTCTCGGTATGAGAACAACGACGAAAACAACGGTGTAAAGAATAACACCTAGGTATGCAATCAGGCGGGTGTCTGCTACCGGCCAAGGATATGGAAGTATGTGATCGGGATCCGGTAGCACAAAAGAAATCATCGGCCCGGAATCAGACTGGAGTAAAAGTGTAGAGCCGACGAAGTCAAACGTGGAGAAGGATGGATCAGTCATGGAATCCTCCACATCGATCAGTGTCTCGAAAAGGTGTGGACAGTCAAGATCAGGAGACTCTCTAAGAAAACTGATATCCGATGCACAAAGTAGAGACAAGTCAGACAGATCATCTAATATCTCAATGATCGACTCATCCTCACGAGCATCGTCGAGGTGAGATGACTCAGAATCAGATGGATCAGAAGACTCGGTTTCGTGTTCCGCCAGATCGGATACACTCTCAGAAGGTGAAACCGAGTACTCATCGTGGTTGGCATTCTCCCGCAGATAACCCTCGGGGAGAATGCAAGATCAGAGGTGAGATATAAAGGATCAGGATCTAGAAGGGCATCTGTGATGCTGTCAAGTATCCACTCAGTGCACCAGGCTGCATCATCATCTGAAGTGTGGTTGTCGGCAATCTGGAAGCAGGAGAAGGTACTGGTCAACACCGCAGAGGCTGGCACTGTGTCTGCAGTTGATCCTCGCTCTGCGGCAATGCTGGCTGTCAACTGGTCCTCAGCAAGTGTGTCTGTCTCGTCAAAGTGGAGGACAAAAGGCTCGAATACGAGACTATCTGTGTCTGACATCTCAAAGTGGTGTCCCGTATCGACCTGTGTCTGCTGGGCTGAGTCATGGTATCTGTCGGACTCTGAGAAGTATCTCTGCATAAAAGAAGCTGACTCCTCTGGGACTGGACACTGAAGTGGCTGAATCAATGGCTGTAAAAGCGGGGGCTCCTCCGGCTCTTGGATTATCAGAAGATATGATATCCAAGACTCGTCAGCTGAGAACTCTGGGGCTGACTCGAACTCTGGCTGGAAAGTCAACGGGAACTCGAGTAGACTCTGGGTCCGAACCTCTGCTATCGCAGTCATATCCTCTGTCAGTGGTGCTGCATCATCCAAGTCCTCAGGCTGGTGTGTAGAAGTTGTATCCTCATGTAGTGCGACACACCGCACTGGTACTGCATCATCCTCATGTGTTGTCCCGACTATGGCATCTCGTGAAGATTATCTCTGTGAAAGTAAGCTCGAGATGGTATCCAGTAGGTGAATGTCGGAACTGCGGTGTGAACCTCCACATGTGGTAATCACCAGTGCTATCTGCTCTGCGGTCATCCCCCGCATGGAGATCAATAAGGTCTGTGAGTGAAAGTCCGTGGTATGGAAATCTCCTCAAGAGGTCAAGAAACCTCGACCATGCCTCATGCAATGGCTCCTGGGGGTCAACTGAAAACTCAGTGATCAAAGACCGCATTATATCTGCTCTACGCTGGGGAAAGTATCTCTGTAGAAACTCTCGGTGTAGCTCTCCCCATGTAGCGAATCTCCTCCCCAATCGTCTGTACCATCTCATGGCTCTGTCCTGAAGTATGAATGGGAAGGTCCTTAGCATCAGGTCCTCTACAGTGATATCTGAATATAAATGTGCTCTGCAAAACTCCTCGAACTCAGACAAGTAAAGATAGGGCTCCTCGTGCGCCTCCCCTGAAAATGTCGGCAGTCTATGAATGAAATCCAAGTCCAAGATGAATGGACCTCGTGTAGAAGCTGACTGAGCTCCCTGTCCTATCTGCTCCTCCGTCAATCTGGGATAGGATCTATCTGATAATTTCCTCTGCTCTCTCTGATTACGAACGGAGTGCACTCTCAACTCCGCAATGGCATCGTCCGGGTCTTGCATCTGCTCGATCTGATATCTGCAGACGTCTAACGCAGCATGCCCAAAGTAAAGAAAGGGATGGGAGGGAGGGAGCGGGAGGTTGGTCGGGGATCCGACCTCCCTCGAAGGTGGACTGGACTGATGGTCAGCTGGTGAAGAAGAAGCCGCAAGAGTCGGCCAGGAGTGAGGGGGATCCATCATCCAGGGATAAGGAAGAAGAGGAAGAGAAGACTGAAGGGAGGGTGTGTGGGAGACAGATGGATGGATAGAGAAGATAGAAGGGGAAAGGCAGAATGGATCTGGAATCACACAAGATGAGAAAGCAAAACCCCCGATTCACCTATGCACACGAGCTGAAGACTGTAAGGGATCGGTCGATTATCTTGTCGATTTTATTTTAGGTGATCATTCAGTTTTTCAGAGCGAATACGTGAGCTGATAGGAATCCAATTTTTTCAACCGACTGATCAGTCGAGAAATTGGATATGGCTCTAGCCTAGGATGCGTGTCACTCTCTCGCTCATCCAAACCAAACAAGGAGGGGGTTACTCTCCCCAAGACAGATTTTTAATGTGGTGTCTTTTAGGTCAAGTGTGATTAGCAGTCCCGATTTTATTGTTTTTCTTTTTATGTATTTTTCAAGAAACGTCTAACGAATTTTCTGATTTCCTTTTATTCCTAAATCCAAAAAATCAGAGGGAGGAAAGCGGAAAAGCCGATGCACTATAAATCAATGATGCATGCACGAGATAGAAGGCATACCTGACTCCAGCAGTCTACATGCAATTATGATCCGTGCATAAATGTAAACCTAATCTATATGGAATACAGTGCGGAAACCGTCCTAAACAGAAGCTCCTATTATCGTGAAGAACCGATTTATTTGCATAAGTCCAAGCGTGATATATGGGAATAGATATTCTAATTAGGGCTTTGGACCTAAAGCTACCTGGCTCAACGAAAATAAAAACCTATGTCTAGGGGCTCAAGCACAGAAATCCACGTGAAATCAAATAAAAAGAAAAGGCGACAAAACAAAACAGCGATGGGGTCCCCCGAGCACACCGGTGCTCGGCGAAACAGACCCCGCAAAGTCCAAGTCTGAACGTTTGGGTACATGTATTATTACAACAATAAACGGACTGCAGAAAAGAAACCTAATCTAAGCTACGCTACTCCGCAGCTATTCCAAGGCTCCTGCACTCCTGCTTGCTCCTCGCGTCCTCCTGCGGCTCTGTAGAGAAGAGAGACGCCTCCGACTCCCGCGATTGTGCCGGCTTCCGAAGAAGCCACCTCGGACCTTGGGCCCTCGCAAGAAACAATCAGAGTGTCAAAGCATATTATTAAAGCAGAAAAAATAAAACAAGCAATGTATGCAGAAAATAAAAATAAAAATAAACACACAAAACAAATAAAAACAAAAAGAAAAAGAAAATAAAATAAAAGAAAATAAAATAAAAAGAAAACAAAAATAAAATAAAAGCTGCGAAAAGCCGTGAACGAAGAAAAAGCCGCGGAAAGCCGCGAAAATCAAAAGAAAATAAAACGAAAGAAAATGCGACTACTAAGCCGTGCTCCCCGACAACGACGCCATTCTGACGAGCCGCCTGATAGACTAAGGCACAGGAATCACTAAGGTCGTTGCGACCTCAGTCACTCGAGACTCAGAGATTGATCAAGAAAGAAAAATCGGTCCACCAAACAAAGAGAGAAAAATAATGAAAACCAAAATCGCAGTCCTAGCTAGGTGATTAACCTGCTATAGCTCCCAGGGTCGGTCTCGAGGAGCACGAGTTGGCCTCACGGCCTACGAAGTAGTCGAAAAAGAAAAGAAAATAAAAACAACAATTTTTGGTGGTTTTTATATATTTTTATATTTTTTGGAATTTTAATAATGATGAAAAATAATAAAAAGGCAAAAACGATCACATTCAACCAATTATTTAAATACTCAAAAATGGTCCAAAAATTCAAACAAAAATATTTTTATGTTTTATATGTTTTTTACTGTTTTTGGTGAATTTTTAAGATTTTTATAATTTTTATGGAATTTTCTAAAAATAAAAGAAGGCAGAAATAAAGGTAAACTGTTCAGTCAGGCTTGGAGGACCAAATTAAAATATAAAATGGTCCTGGAAGAGCCTGGAGGTATTTTCCTTGGAAAATAGACACAAAGAGGAAAATTCAGGAAAATGATTTATTAATTTTTGAATTTTCTATAATTTTCTAGAATTTTTATGGGTTTTTAAGGCTTTTTAATTTTTATGGTTTTTATAAATCCAAAAATAGGCAAAAATGGAAAGAAAATCAAAAACACACAGATACACAAAACTTAATTTTTTTGAAATTTTTAACACAGTTTTAATATTTTTTAAGAATTTTTAATCTGGACAAAGGTAAAAATGAAGATTTTTGAATTTTTAAAAACAATAAAAAGGCTCAAAAATGTACCCAAAAATTGGTGAAAATTTTACATAGCGGCAGGAGCCACGTGTCCAATTTTCACATGATTTGGGTTAAATTTGATATTTTACTAAAATAAAAAACAAACACACAGTGCATAGGGACATTAATGTAATAAAAACATAGTCCAGGGGCCAATCAATAACACAGCAAGAAAGTTCAGGGCCAAAAGCGCAAAAATCCCAGAAATCATGTGTACTACGCGTGGTCCAGACACGGAGGGCTATATTTGTAATTCTTATTTATAAAAGTACAAACATTAACATGCAAGGAACACAGGGGAAATATTGCAAAAACACCAAGCCCTCACGTGTCGATGCACGTGGGCCTCGTTCACAAGGACTAGATAGCAAATAACAAAAACAAGAAGGTCCAATGTGCAAAATAACCAAAATAAAAACAATGTAACAAAGTATTTACAGGACTAAAAAGTAAATTCGAAAACAGAAGGGGCCTAAGAACAATTACCCCACTTATTATCCGAGGGATGGAGGCGACCCACGTGGAAGATCTTATGGTGGAGGTGCGCTGCGCCTCTTCAAAGAGCCCTGGCTCTGATCAGATGGTCGAGGGCCCGCCACGTGGAGAATCAGACGGCTGAGGTACACTGTGGCTAACCCTTGTTGAATCAACGGTCACGATCGAGCCTCCAACGGATCTGACGGTGGCTGGCTCCTCGCTAGTGAACGCTCGAGATCAAAACTGGGCGAGGGGGGGCGATCTGACGGTAGAGGAGGATCTTCCAAGAACAGGTGGCCGGCGAGGTTTGCCGGCTCGATACTCGTGCGGGGGACCTCCTTTGCTGCTGCAGAGATGTGCAAAAGCTTCGTCAAGGTGCTCCGCAGCTCGTGGATGCCTCCGATGAGGCTGGAGACGTCGGAGACGCTCCGACGGTGAGGAGGCTCGGAGCTCAGGTGCCCAAATGATTCGACCTCCCTGATGGGGTCCTTTGACCTGCATAGTGGAACCAAAGCAATCTCGGGTCGAGGGCAAATTGCCTCGACCCGGTTAGAAGTGAAATGGGTGTCTAAATGGGTCGGGGCAGCACCCTCTGGCTATGCGATGGCGGAGGAGGGTGGACTCCCAGTTCCTGGGCGAACTGGGTTGGATGGATGAGTGAAGAAGGTGGAGAGAGGTCTGGTGAAGGTGATGGTTGGGTCGGGAGGACAAATGGGTGGTCGGAGTGAGCTGAATTGGTCGGCGACGGTGGCGGAGCGATTTGGGGGAAAACTGAAATTAGGCTAAACTACAAGCTAAAGGAACTACCTGGCAGATGGAGTCGACTGTGCTAGAGCTCGGGGAGCTCCGGGGGTTATGGCCTCAAGGGTTCGTCGCTTCCCGAGGCTTGGCACTGCTCGCGGCAGCGCACGGCGATGATCTCGTCGGATCACTGGCTCCCGGCTGCCCGAGCCTCGCTGCTACTCTCTCTCGCATAGCTGTCACTCAGGCGAGGTGGAGGAGTCACTGGCGTCGAGGGGGAGGACCAAAGATAGAGTGGAAAGGCGGCCAGAGCTGAAGCTTTATACACTTGCAGGTCCGAGAAGAAAGGGTCGGGCAGGGTTCCGTGAAGCACGGATCCCCAGGCGGATGTGTCGGCGTGGATCTCGGATGCAGGAGGGAGGATTAGGATCGGGGTTTAGTCGAATGGGTCTCGGATCACTCAGGGAAAAATCAGAGAAAAGTGGGTCGGGCGAGTGGATCCGGGTTGACTGGTCCATGGGGGAGAGTTGATTGGGGGTCAACAATCCCCCGTGGACCAATCACAGGCCTCCATTTATTAAATATTTGGAAATTACATAATAAGTAGTAAATGGCCGAATTTCGAAAACGTTAAAACATAAAAAATGTTTCTTTATTTTTAAATTATTTTTTAGTGATTTTTATTTATTTTTTTGAAATAAAAAATGTATTTACAAAATATGATTATTATATATAGGTATATACAATATGTATTTTTTATTTTTGATTTTAAATTATTTATTTTTATACAATTTATTCCAATTTTTTATTTTATTTATTTATATAATAAAATTTGGAATAATATGGTATTTTTATTTTGTTTTTATTAATTATTTACATAGAGTAAATAAATAGTTATATATACATATATACATGGTATATATACAATGTTGATTTTAATTTTTATTTATTTTTATTTTATTTTTGTTTTTGTGAATTTTATTTTATTTATTTATTTTATGGAATATAGAATATGTACATATTTTTATGGGATTTTTAATTATTTATTTATAAGGAGAAATAAATAGATATGTTATTTATATACATATGGTTTATGTACAATGATGAAGGGATTTTAATTTCTTTTTAATTTTCTCATTTTTGTTTTAATTTTATATTTACAAATATATACCAATAAATATACACCTATTTTTATTCTAAATAAGAGGAAAATCATTTTTATTTATTTATAGGTATATATACATACATGAGCTTCCCTATCTCTCTCTACTTGGGTTCTTTTTGCTGTCAGGCCCATGCTGAGCCCTCCCTTGGGATTAGGTCACTCAATATTTATTCTAAATATCTCCCTATTTTTCTTTTATTTCTTTATTCTTTTATTTATGCACAAAAACATGCTAATAATGCATAGTTACACAATGCATGCTGAATTGTAATTATTGATATTTACACCTATCTACATGTGTTTTGCATAAGTTTTGTAGCTAAAAATAAAAGAATAAAGAGTGATGAATGGGTATTCATCAAGCAGTAGCGCACATTCCACTCGGGCCAGCAGGGCCCTCCACCTTCCTATCAGCAGAAGCAGTACAGGCATGGCCAACATGGCCAGTACAAGAACTCATCCTCAAGTCAGCATCACCCAGCCCAGCCCACCGGTGAATTGGAGTCCCTCACCTTGGCGATCCAAACCCTGACTGATAGGGTCCAACAGATTCAGAATGACTACATGTATATGAGAACCGATTTGAATCGTGTCTCCTGTATCCAGGACCAGCAGATTGTGCCAAAGACCCCAACTCCCGCCCAGGTTCAGGCCAACCCGAATTGCTTAAACCAAGGCCAGAATCGACCATGAGATCAGGTATACTATTCAGATAACTCTTTATCTGAACATGAGATCCTTTCGTATGATAATGTAAACCATATGTCCCTCAGGAGCGGAAGGACCGTGATCGTACCTGATCAGGCACGGGCACCGGAGGAAGAAGACGCCAAGTCTCTACCTGAGGAGAACTTGGAGGCAAAGGAGTAGCACCATCATCACCATCGGCAGAAGAAGAGGACTTCTGAGACCTCCAAGAAGCAGGAGAACCACACCAGTAGTGAGTCCAACGAGACCGATGAAGAGCCCGTACCTCCATCTGAGGAGGATGCTCCAGCAGTCGCAGAGAATGCATCACCAGTTTTGCATCAGAAATTTTCTTTTCATCATTGTCAAAGTCCAAGTCAGTCTCAGAGTCCAAGTCATGTACAGAACTCAGTTCCAATTTTAAATGAAAATCTTTCATTTTCATAATCTGAGTTGGCATCAATAATCCCTTTCCCCCGAGCTCTTAAGGGTGGAAAGAAGAAATCAGAAAAATACAAAAAGATGACCATGAGATGGCAGAGTTTTGCAATAAACACATCAAGGTCACAATTCCTTTTGACAAGTATGTGGAGATGATACCTGCTTTTCAAAAATACCTTAAGGTGAGATGCACACCTACTAGGGACAGCAGGAAGACCAAAAGCCGTGTTGAGAAACACGTTCTGTCAGTAGCCACTACTTGCGCAATAGAGAACTCGTTTCCAAGGTAACGAAGAGACATGGGTGCACATTATGTGGTGAGTCATGTCGATGACACTGCGATTGCACGCACTCTCCTTGATAACGGATCCTCAATCAACTTAATGCCTACAACCCTCTATGAGCGGCTAAATCTCGGACATCTTAGGAAATCTAGAGCCCTACTTCAGTTTGCTGACAAATCAACCAAGAGGTCCCAAGGAGAATTGAGGAATGTTGTCTCAAAGTTGAGGGTCAGGAGTACATGGTGGACTTTACTGTCCTTGATATGGAGACCCCTCGTAATTGGAGAGATTCCCAGATCATATTAGGAAGGCCCTTCCTCAGAACAACCGGGGCCTTATTTGATTATAAGATTGGGAAAATCCAGTTCCAAACTCCAGGCGGAGATGTGGAACTTGAGATGAAGCAGACCAGATGGCAGAGACCGGATTCAGAATCCAGCACAGAGAACTCTTTATCCGAAGAAGATTGCATTCATGTAGACACTGTTGGGCCATGGAGAAAGAACCTAGCTAGCACCGATGAGTCCCTCTCCTCCGGAGAAGATCTTGTGCATGAGTCAGTTTGCGAGGCCTTTAGAAACGAGTACAGCACAGAATATGCATCCTCCTACATCTTCGATGACTTAGAGGTCCAGCTGGGTCTGTCAGTCTTTTCCTCTTTAAGACAATCAGAAGATGAGGATGACGAGTCGGACGTGGCTTTTACCAATTGTTTGGAGACCTTTGACGATCCGACTCTAGAAACGAATGAGTTGGTAGCAGTAATTTCACAGATAGATCCAGTCACTACCAGCACTGAGCCAAATTCGATTGAGCCAGATTTCCTTGATGATCAAACATTACCTGAGCTCAAACCTTTACCCATAACACTTAAGTATGCCTTCCTTACGGGACAAGAGAAGAAGTATCCGGTCATCATCAGCTCGTGATTGACGAAGGAGCAGGAATCTCGCTTGCTAGAGATCCTGGAGAAAAATCGCAAGGTGATAGGCTGGAGCATTGTTGAACATAGAAGATCGAGGGTCGTATGGTTTCACAAGGTGAAACCGCAGTCGATGCGGTGACCGCTCGAAAATCCCGATTCAAACAACAATTAACCCACACTAAAGATCAATAAATTAGAACTAATGTGGAGTTGAAATTTATTTTTAACTCTACATAAAAGATGTATAGGTGCAAGTATGTAGAGATCGAACACAGGGAGCAGACAGGTAGATCGGGGCAAAAATGCTCAAAATGTGTGTGTATGTGATCAAGAGTCTATGATGCTTTTTTGTGGGTTTTAATTTTTATATTTTTTTATTTAATTTTTAATTTTATATTTTTGTATTTTGATTTTTAATTTTCTGATTTTATATTTTCTTTTTTTTTCTTTTATATTTTTATATTTTCTTTTTCAATATTGGAATATAAAAACAATGTAATAAAAGAGAGAAAGGGATATTTATAAAAATAGATAAAAATGTTCAAAAATTAGAAAATAAAGTCTTTTTGGTTTTTTTATACTTTTTTACTGTTTTTGTGATTTTTGGCTGATTTTTAGAATGTTTTTGGTATTTTTAATTAGCAAAATAAAGAAAACAGTGGCTAAAATGCAAGGCTGAAACTTAAAATGGAGAAATAAAATAGAAAACAGTAACAAAAATTCTCCAAGTTAATTTTCAATGAAAGATAAGGAAATAAGGAAAATTTAGGCACAAAGTTTGTATTTTTAGGGATTTTGTAGAATTTTTAATATTTTTATAGAGGTTTTTAGAGTTTTGTGATTTATTGGAGTTTTCTTTTGTATTTTTTAATGATTTTTGGCTGGGAGTTAAAACAAACTGAAAGACACGAAATATATTTTTTTGGGATTTTTCTGAGGATTTTTTATATTTTTTAGTGATTTTCTAATGCAAACAGTGCTGAAAATGACTATTTTTTATTTTTAATAAATAATAAAATGCAATAATTATGAAAAATAAAAATATAGTGATAAACTACTATGCAACAGAGACTTAATGTGATTTTTGGGGATTTTTTTGGGTTTTATAGATGCATGCAAAAATTAGAGACAACGGCAAGAAAATGTATGTATGCAGGGGCATTTGTGTAATATGCGATAAGTGTGGGGCCAAAATGAAAGTTGTCCAGGAAATATAATGTGCAATCATCAACTTAACGGACCAAAAATAAATACTCAAAGTTGTGGGTCCTTCCCTGCAAAATAGCCAAAACACACGCGCACAGCACGCGCCCCAGTTAGGGGTATTGAATGTAGTATGCGAAAGGTTGGAGGTTTTTCTTGCAATTTCTCTAAACAATAATGAGATGCAAATAAATGATCAAGCACTAAAAACCAATACTCAAAACCCCAGGGGGTCACCTGCAAAAACGCCAAGGCTCACGCGTGAAGCACGTGAGCCAGGCGAGGATTAAACTATAACAATACAGACGTGCGGGGGCAAGCTTGCAAATATTACAAAATCAAACCACAGCAGATGAAAGTTTTAATGTTAATCAGCAATTACAAAAAGAGCCTGGGTAAGACACAAAATTACCCAAGGCCTGGGCGATCGAACGGATGATATGGACTCACTCAAGCCATGTGTCGTCACCCTGGAGCCGATACCCCTTCGGCGTTAACGGTGGAGATTAGATTGGATTTGGGGTAATCGAATGGCCCTGATCAAAGGGGAGGGGGAGGATGGACGGCTGCTGTAGCGCACCCCCCTATCCCTTGTTCTGTTCGTGCGCAGGTCCAGCTGGGCAGCGGCGGCGCGCGGCTACCTTCTCCGGCGGCGCGAGATACCACCCCACGGTGGTTAAGCTTCAAGGTCCAGTACCTGCGAGAGAGGTCAGTGATGAATACCCATTCATCACTCTTTATTCTTCTATTTTAGCTACAAAAACCTTTGCAAATACATGTAGATATGTGTAAATACAAATAATTACCAAAAGCATGCATTGTGTAAAAACCTATAATTAGCATGTTTTTGTGCAAAAATAAAAAAAGAATAAAGAGAAAAAAGAAAAAGAGGGAAATATTTAGAATAAATATTGAGCAACCTAACCCAAGGGAGGGCTCAGCATGGGCCTGACCGCATAAAAGCCAAAGTAGAGGGAGATAGGAGCTCATGTGTATATACTTCTGTAAATACATAAAATTATATTTTCCTCACCCAAAAATATGCTTGTACATATTGTGTGTATATTTTATTAAAAACAAAATAAAAATTTAAAAATCAAAAATTCAAAAATGCCCTTTCACCATGTGTAGACCATCATCCTTTATTTATTTAACCCTATAAATAAATAAAATTATTTTCTAAAACTTTTTGTAAATATTCTATGTTACATATGGTAAATACATAAAATAACAAGAAACAAAACAAAAATCAAATAAAAATTACAAAATGAAAAATACAAAAATACATTAGATAAATACCATGTATATAAATGTATACAATTATTTATTTCACCCTTGTGTATAAATAATTAAAATAAAATAAAAATACCATTTTATTCCATATTTTAGGATGTAAATAAATAAAATACAAAATGAGCATAAAAATACATAAAAATAACAAATAAAAAATCAAAAATTAAAATCTGTATAGTGTACATATACCTATATATATAGCTACCCTATTTTTATTTCCAAAAATTAATTAAAAATCACCAAAAAATAGAAAAAAATAAAAGAAAAATATTTCATGTTTTGAGTTTTCTTTAATTCGGCCTATTTCTACCCTAAAATAAATAAACAAAAATCGAGTAAACGTGGCAGCTCCTGATTGGTCCACGGGGGATTGTTGACCCCGGTCAACTCCCCCGCGGACTCCTTCCTTTTCTGGAAGATGCGTGCCGCCCCGCCTTCGCCGATTTTTCCACGCATCTCCAGGCTGTCTCCCACGCAAACCCCATGCCCGGATTCTTCGCCGATCATCCCTCATCCTCGCCCGATCTTTCGCCACAAAATCCACGCCTTCCATCGCTGTCTCCACCCAACCCTAATCGCACCTGTCACCATATATATCCCGACCTCCGCCGCCTCCGCGCCTCATCTTTGGCTATCCACTCTCTCTCCAGTGAGCTCCATCGAGACGAGCAAGGTGACAGCTTGCCCCAGCCGGTGTTGCAGCGAGGAAGAGGAGCAGGACCATCGATCCGGCCGCGTTTCGCCGCCGTGCTCCGACCACCATCTGGAGCTTGAGCCTCGGGAGGAGACGGCCCTTGAGGCAAGGACCAGGAGCAAGAGCAGCTCCAGCATAGTCTACTGCAGCCACCAGGTAACCTTAGCTCCTTCTAGTTTCATCTAATTTAGGATTTCGCCCAAATCGACCCATCGCCGTGCTTCCCTGATTCCGACTATCTCGAGTACCCTTTTGATCATCGGAACACCCTGTCATCTCCGCCGTATCCCCACGCACCTTCTACGCCCGCTCATTCAACCCAGCTCGCCCCGGAGCTGGGAGTCGAGTTCCATCGTCTCCACCTCGCCGGAGCTCGTTCGCCACACCGCACAGACCACCTTCACCCCGCTTTCTTGGGTCGAGGCACTTTGCCCTCGACCCGCGAAGCGTTCTGGTTGCTTTGCAGGTCCAAAGGGAGGCGTCTGAGGCTTCCCAACTTCAGGCCAGGAGCTTCGCGCCGCCAGCCTCGCCGGAGCCCCTCCAGGGCTCGGCTGGGCCATCGGCCATCACCATCAGCTGCGGGCATTCACCAGGAACGTGTTCCGATCAGTAGCAGCAGCTGAGGAGGACCGGAGTCCACGCACGAGGCCGGCGAAGTTCGCCGGCGTCGAGTTCTTGCACCATCCTCCAGAGCCGTCCGATGCACCCTCTGCTCCAGGTCTGATTGTGACCGTCCGATTCGTTGAGGAGCAGCGTCCATTCGATCATCCAGAGGAGCTATCTGGACCGTCCGAGCAGAGAGAGAGGGACTCCATTCACCAGAGACGTCAGATCATCCACGTGGACCTCCCTCCGCCGTCGATCGAGCCGAAGAGGAGAAGAGAGGAGTAGCGCCCGCACATCCAGACCGTTCGATCAACACGTGGCGCACATCCGACCGTCGGCGAATAAAGGGGTAAATATCTTAGGGCCCCCTCGTAGTTTGTTATTTTCTTTTCAGTCCTGTAAATAGTTTTAAAACTTTATTAGCATAGGGTAAATTGCAGTTAGGACCTTGTGCTTTATTTTAATTACATGTATGCCCCTGTGTGTGTGTGACCACGTGCTTCGTCACGTGTATGTTTGGGCTTTTTACATATATTGTCCTGTAGATCTGGAGTGTTAATGAATGCATGAATCTTTTTGTGTAATTGCAATTATACCCCTGTGAGCCTTGTTTATGCGCATGTGCGTTATTTAGTGGGCTTTTTGCAACTTCGTCCCTGGGCTTTTGATACGAGTTATCAAAAGGCCCTTGGACTTAGTTTTTCTTGCAATTTTGTCCCTGTGTGCCCCAGCCACGTGCGACGCGCGTGACTTGCTGGGCATTTTGCACCAGCGACCCTAGGTCTTCGGGTATTTGCACATTGGTCCTTGTGCACATTACCCTCTTCTTCATTTTTGAATAAATATCAAACCACCTCCAAATCTAATGAAATTTCGACACATGGCTCCTGCCATGGTGTAGTAATTTCTGTGATTTTTGAGGACATTTTGGCTTTTATTTAATATTTTTTAAAATTCAAAAACTCCCTTTTTAGTCACTGTCTAGCTTTAAAAACATCAAAAAAATATAAAATCACCTTTAAAAATTCTAAAAAAAATTAGGACTTGTAGTTTGCTTGCTGTTTGATTTTTCAGCCATTTTTGGTGATTTTTCATCACTTAAAAACCTTAAAAATTCAAAAACCCCTAAAAACTCATAAAAATTATAAGAATTAAATTAAAAATCCAAAAATAATAATTAGGGTGCCTAAATTTTCCTTATTCTTCATAGTTTACAGGAAAATTACCTTCAGGGCTTTTTGAGATCCAACAATATTTTATTTTTGGGTCTTAAGCCTTGCTGGACAGTACCTTTCATTTTTGGCATTGTTTGATTTTTAGAAAATAAAATAAACATCAGAAAAATCTCAAAAATTCACCAAAAACATAAAAAAATATAAAACACATAAAAACATTTTTCTTTGAATTTTTGCTTGATTTTTAATGCTTTAAATAAATTGTTGAAGTTCATTATCTGTGTGCCTTCTTTAATTTTCTCATCATTTAAAAAACCTAAAAAAGTGTAAAAACAAATAAAAACCACTAAAAAGTACTCTCTTGGATTTCTGACTACATCGTAGGCTATTTAGCCAATCTGTGCTCCTTGTGTTCGACCCTGGGAGCTATACCAGGTTAATCCTATAGCTAGATCGCTCTATCTTGTGCTTGCTTGTTTTTATCAGATTTGAGTGGTTGATTTCTTCTTGATACACGCATTCGAGTGACTGAGGTCGCAACGACCTCATTTCATACCTTTACCTCAGTCGTTCGGCTTTTTGCGCTGTCAGAATGGCGCCGTTGCCGGGGAGCACGGCTTTGTAGTCATTTTTCCATATTGTCTTTCTCTATATTATTAGTGTTTTCTGACCTTCTCTCTTTGATTTTTGTGCGAGGTACTGCTTGGACGACTTGGAGCTTACTATTCAGAGGACCCGCGCAGGAGGAAGAGAGAGAGGAGAAGAAATTTTCTATTTAGAGAGAGAGAGAGAGAACAATATTTGTTGTAATAACTTAGACTTTGAACTGTGGACACTTGTAACTTAGCGGGTCTGTTTCGCCGAGCACCGGTGTGCTCGGGGGACCCATTTGGATTTTCGCGGCTTTTTCTGCGGTTTTTATAGCTAGCTGCCTTTTCCGGTGTTTACACGGTTTTTCTCGAGCCCCTAGATTTAGGAATTTCTCTTGCTTGTGACGTAAATTTTTAAGGCCCAACACCTAATAGAATATCTGTTCCTATAGAACGTAATTGGACCTTAATAAAATTCACTGAAAAAGTTAGTTTAATTGGATTTGAGACCACGTGCCGTGAGGAGTCACATACAGCGCTGGCAGGACCCGTTGTGGCGGGCACCGAGTGACTCCCAAGATCGGACTCCGGACTCGATTCGGTTAGCTAACTATTGTTCTTCACGATCAATAGAAGTTGCTTGTCTAAGGTCGGTTTTTCCCGTTGCACCATTTAGGTAGTTTTGTTCTGTCTTTAAATTCTGCGCGGATCACTTGCATGTAGAGTGCTGGAGACAAGGTACGCATTTCTTTCTCTGCATGCATCATTGATTTCTTCGCGCATCGACTTTTTCGTCTTCTCCCTCTGTTTTTGGCTTAATCATCAGGAGAATCGGAAAAACCGTTAGGCCGCTTGTATTTATTTTGAAAAAAAAAATTGGGACTGGATAACATTATTGACCTTAAAAGACACTCACATTAAAAATTTGTCTTGGGGAGAGCAACCCCCTCCTTGTATGGTTTGGATGCGCGAGAGAGTGACCCGCACCCTAGGTAGAACCCTCCGGTGTTATTTCTAGCTGACTACCGACTCTTCCGTGCGGGCCAGTCGGTTGGAGTAGCATCGGGTATCCTAACAGGTCACGTAAGCGCTCTGATATTTTGTATGTTCACCAAATAAAATTGACAAGATAAATTGACCGAGCTTTCACGGTCTTCAGATTGTGTTGCGTTGGTGAACCGGGGGTTTGCTTTGCGATCATATTTTCTCCAGATCCCATCCGCCCAACTCGCCAAGATCAAGATGATGGGTAGACGATCTCTTAGGCAGCCTCTGGCTGCACCGCTTTCAGGCGCGTCTACTTCATCATCTAGGTTGGCCCGTGAGAGTCAAGACCAGCTCTCCGGGTCCGAGTACGATTCCACCCTGTTCCCCCTCGACCCCCTTTCTTTTGCTACTGAGAGACATGAGCCCGAGGAAAGACGAACTGATTTGACAGAACCTGAGTTGGGCTCATCTGATTTTGCAGACGTCGGTATGGCCGCCAGATCAGAAGATTACCCCGGAGGTCAGCAGGGAGAGCAGCATGTCGTATTTGACCAAGGGGCGATCAACTCCACCCTGATCGCATCATTAGAGACGGTTCAGCAGCAGTTACGCGATCAAGGGGATTTTATGATCGAGATGAGAAGGGAGTTGGAGCGACTCAGAGAGCGAGACGAGCCGAGCGAGCCTGAGGACATTCCTGATGCTGATGCAGAGGCAGCAGCTGCAGCAGCAGCTGCCGCAGCGGCAGCTGCCGCCGGAGCAGGACCACCGAGACCGATGCGGGAGTTACACAACCCCGGATCTACACTGATGCACCATTGGGTGGTGGTACCGGCCATCGTGGGGGATTTCAAGTTCCCTCCGAACACCCTGCAGATGCTTCCTCATTTTCACGGACTTGCCACTGAGGAACCCCATCTCCATCTCCAGGAGTTTTTGATGATCTGCAGCACTGTCCACGACCGTCATGTGGACCAAGATACGATTCGGATGATGGCCTTCCCTTTTTCACTGGCAGATAGAGCAGCCGCCTGGCTGAAACATCTAGGGAAGTTTGTTTACACCTGGGAGCAGCTCCGCACCGAGTACTTAAACAAGTACTATCCACTCGGGCGGACGAATGCAGCGAGGGCCCTGATCAACAACTTCTCCATGCTCCCTAACGAGCAGTTTCACGAAGCATGGGAGAGGTTCAGAGAGCTTCTGGATAGATGCCCACACCACGACATTTCGAAGCCGAACCTAGTTCAAAGCTTCTTTAGTGGGATGACGCCAGAGCTTCAGGGTCTGGTGAATGCTTCTTGCGGCAGGTCCTACTTTGCCAAGGACCACAACCAAGTCTGGGCCATCTACGAAGAGATGGCAGAAAATTACATGGTGATGTCCCAGACTCGGTTGTACACACAGAGATCTCAGCAGCCGCCAGGACCCGTGCAGTATCAGCGGATAGCACGGGTTGATGCAGGTCCATCCAGTTCGTCCACAGTTGCTGCCGCACAGGCAGAGTCGGCCGCTGCGGACATGGGGATTATCAGCGAGAAGTTGGACCGCATGGAAATAATAGAGAAGAAGCAGTGCCAGGGCATAACTCAGATGGAGCAGATGGCACAAACTCTGAGCGACGTGAAGACCCATCTCTTGTGCCTTCAAGAGGCACAGACGGCTTCTCAGCCCCGTCTTCAGTCGCGAGGCGATTCCGGTGGCAGCCGCAGCTCGTCCCAGCGCTCCAGCTCCTTGCAGCAGCCTAGACAAGTTCACCTTGTGCAGGCGGAGCCGTACCAGCAGCAGCAGCCCTCTTACCAGTCACCACCATCTCCAGACTTACAGATGGTGGTATATCAGCCGGATCAGCCTCTGGATGTACTCCCACCAGCCCCTTACGATGCGGAACCGTTGATGGATGTCAACGGGATTTGGTATGACCGCCCTCAACCTGGAATCCGAAGAGATCATCCCGGATTCAGGTGGGGGAATGGGGGTAACCAGTCCCAACAACAGCCAGCCGGTCAGAGAGGGCAGTACTCCCAGCAGAGAGATCACCAGCAGCCCCCAGCATACCAACCACACCAGCCATCATCCTTCGTACCTCGTCCCTACCAGCAGCAGGGACAGAATTGGAGACGTGAGCAGCAGGCTCACCAGCAGCACCATCATTCCTCTTACCCCTCTCAGCCGCAGCAGCACCAGGTCCAGCAGCCTCATTATCAGAGAGGCAACCCGTCGGGCTCCCATGAGAGCCCCGCCATGGATGATCTAGCCCGCCTCTTCACAGAGCAGCAGGCTACATTTAGACGGGAGATGGACGAGTTCCGCCAGGAGATGCGGGACCTGATGAGAGGGAAGGCTGCCATCCCTGCACAGATCGAGCCTAATCCGAATAGCTTGAAGAGGAAATCTGAGCAGGTAGTTCACACTGAGCCTACCACTCCTAATAACTCATTTGATGATATGTCATCGAATATATTTGATGCTGATTTTGTTACACTTAGGAGCGGTAGAAGACCAGCAGGAGGCGCCTCATCTGAGCGACAACGCGAGGATCCATCTAGAGCGCCAGATGAGGAAGAGGAGAGCGGTACTGACGCCGCACATGATGATGACGGTGGTACTGATGCCACCCGAGATGCTATTTCCACCGGCGGTACTGAGGCCGCCGCTTCACCAGATCGAGGAGGTGGTACTGACGCCACCAGCAGAGCCGAGCCAGACCGCGGTACTGAAGCCGCAAGACGTCTAGTTGTGGAGCCAGCTAGAGGTGGTACTGAGGCCACCAATATTCATTTTGATAGAGATGTTGTCTCTCCTCGTATGAATGTTTCTCAGAACTCTGATTTGAATAAAGGAAAAGGTTTAGTTTCTTCTGATCCCACTATGGTGTATGACGTTTGTGAGGATCCGGTCATCGAACCGTCTAGGCCTATTCCTAGTCCTTCATCTGAGAAGGACCCTGTGATCCCCTTTCCTAGAGCCCTTGAGTTGGGGAAGGGGAAGAAAAAAGAAAAAGATCCAAAAAAGAGAGAGCAGGAGGAGTTCAGCCAGGGCATGATAGACCGATTTCACATCCAGCTGACCCTCAATGAGGCTTTGCAGCACATCCCTCTTCTTCAGCGATCCTTGAGAGACAGGACCACAGTCAGGAGGAAGAAGAGGAGTAAAACCACAGAGATTCATGTGTTGACCAAAGCCACGTGTTACGCGATCCAGAACCATTTGCCGACCAAGATGCCAGATTTAGGAGCCCCGTATGTCAGATGTCAGATTAGTGAGCAGAGGTTCGACCGTACTCTACTAGATAGTGGATCGTCAATTAACCTTCTTCCGGCAGCCCTTCTCGACCACTTAGAGTTGGGCACTCTTAGACAGAGCAGGACATACCTTCAGTTTGCTGATCGGTCTGTCAAGAGGCCAAAGGGGTTGTTGCGAGACGTTGTCGTCACGATTCAGGGTTTACAATTCCCCGTGGACTTCGTAGTGCTGGACATGGAGACCCATCACTCGTTGACCGATTCCCCCATCATTCTCGGTCGCCCATTCTTGGCCACAGCCAAGGCGGTGACTGACCATGACAGTGGAAAGGTATTCTTTCGCGTCCAGGGCGAGAGTATACAAATAGAGACGGTTAAGGACCACAGAGCCAGAGATAGATCCCGCTCAAAGGGCAGTACAGATTCAGAGCAGCTGACAGACGCAGAGCCAGACATCCACCAGGACTGTGATTTTGTGATCACAGATGATGAGGCAGCTTGGGCAGATCCTGTAGCACAGACCATCCTCTCATATTCAGCTACAGCTGATGCAGAGATGATAGCAGAGGATAGTCTGGAGAGCACAGCCCTGGTTCAGGATACTATTGAGTCAGCAGGGTCGGACCTTGATCGCGACACGAGTTTCAGTGATGGTGGTACTGAGGCCACCTTGCTATACGGTGGTACTGATGCCACCGCGGTTGATACAGATCCCTCGGATTCGGAGTCTGATTGGGCAGATTGTGATGATCAGATGCCAGACCTAGATCCACCTGAGCCTACAGATGAGGAGGAGGTAGAGGCAGAGCAGATTAGAGACAATGCAGAGGACCCGCCTTCTCCAGATCCAGTTTGTGAGAGTTCGTTAGCATTTTCCCAGGCAGAATTGGTAGAATTGTCAGCATACACAAATCTTCTTCAGAAGCCAGATTTGCCAGCACCCAGCTGTCCAGAGCTAAAGCCGCTCCCTACTTCGCTGAAGTATAGATTCCTTGCGGGAGAGTCTGAGATGTACCCAGTCATCATCTCTGCCGATCTGACTGGAGAGCAAGAATCCCGTCTGATGGAGGTTCTTGAAAAGAACCGCAAGGCAATTGGATGGAGCGTAGCAGATCTCCATGGGATTAGTCCCTCGTTGTGCTCCCACCATATCTATCTCGAGGAAGGGGCAAAGCCGTCGCGTGAGTTCCAGCGGCGACTGAACCCCAACCTAAGAGAAGTTGTCATGAAGGAAATATCAAAATGGTGGAGTGCAGATTTTATTTATCCCATTTCCGACTCCAAGTGGGTTAGCCCCTTGCATGTGGTGCCCAAGAAGACGGGCATCACGACTGTGATCAGTGAGTCGGGAGAGGAGATTGCTACACGAGTACCCACCTCTTGGAGGGTCTGCGTTGACTACCGGAGACTCAATCAGGCCACCAAGAAGGACCATTTCCCCCTGCCTTTTATTGATCAGATCATAGAGAGACTGGCAGGGAAGAGCCATTACTGCTTCCTGGATGGGTACTCGGGCTACAATCAAGTGGCCATCGCTCCTGAGGATCAGGAGAAGACCACCTTTACCTGTCCCTTCGGTACATACGCCTTTCGACGCATGACATTTGGGCTATGCAACGCCCCTGCGACTTTTCAGAGATGCATGCTGTCGATATTTTCGGACATGGTAGGGGAGTGTTTGGAGGTCTTCATGGACGACTTCTCGGTTTACGGCGACGGATTCGATTCCTGTCTTGACTGCCTAGACCGAGTGCTCCAGCGATGTATTGCTACCCGCTTGGTTCTGTCTTGGGAGAAGAGTCACTTCATGGTGACTCAAGGGACGGTGCTTGGCCACATCATCTCCAACAGAGGCATGGAGGTTGATCCGGCCAAGGTCGATGTCATTAGGAAACTCACACCACCGTCCAATCTGAAGCAGTTACGGTCATTTCTGGGGCACGTTGGTTTTTATAGGAGATTCATTCATGATTTCAGCAAGATTGCCTGACCGTTGACTGACCTCTTGACGAAAGACACCGAGTTCCTTGTCGATGACAAGTGTCTTTCGTCCTTTGAAACTCTCCAGCAATGTGTTATTGAGGCTCCTGTCCTTCAGCCGCCTGATTGGTCTCTCCCATTCGAGATCATGACGGACGCCTCCGATTTTGCCGTAGGGGCAGTGCTGGGACAGAGGAGGGATGGAGTACCATTTGCGATACACTATGCTAGCCGCACATTGGATTCCGCCCAGCGGAATTATACAGTCACAGAAAAGGAGATGCTAGCAGTAGTGTTTGCCCTAGATAAATTTAGATCATATATCATTGGATCTAGAGTGACTTTGTATACTGACCACACCGCCATCAGGTACCTCATGTCAAAGAAGGATGCCAAGGCCAGACTTACTAGATGGATCCTTCTACTCCAGGAGTTCGACATTGAGATCAAGGATAAGCCTGGAGTCAAGAATGTGGTGGCGGACCATTTATCCCGATTAGAGCAGCCTGAGGAGACAGAGCAGATTGATCCGATCAGAGATACCTTCCCAGATGAGGCGATCCTTGCTATCGCCTCACTCCCATGGTACGCCGATATTGTGAACTTTCTCGTTGTTGGGAAAGTCCCACAAGATTGGCCCAGGCAGAGGCTTGAGACCTTCCTTGCGAAGGCCAAGTCTTACCATTGGGAGGATCCCATCCTTTACCACGAAGGAGGGGATAGCGTCTGGCGTCGGTGTATTCCTCAGGAGGAACACCATAGCGTCCTCACTTACTGCCACAAGCTTGAGGCAGGAGGACATCATTCGGGGAGGAGAACGGCACAGAAAGTGCTCCAGTCCGGTTTGTGGTGGCCTACCCTCTTCAAGGACTCAGATGAGTTCGTGAAGAGGTGTACTGACTGTCAGAGGATGGGCACTTGTGGACAACGTGATATGATGCCGATGCAGCCCATTCACTTCTGTGAGGTTTTTGACGCATGGGGCATCGATTTCATGGGTCCATTCCCTAAGAGTCAGGGATTCGAGTACATTCTGTTGGCCGTAGATTATGTGAGTCGTTGGGTGGAGGCTATCCCCACCCGAGCCGCTGATGCGAGGACAGTTTGCAGATTTTTGAGGAAGCACATCATCACGCGGTTCGGGGTTCCACGAGTTCTTATTTCTGATGGGGGGTCTCACTTCATCAACGACCAGGTGAAGGCACTTGCTACCGAGTTCGGCATAGACCATCGTGTTGCTACACCATACCATCCACAGACAAATGGTCTAGCCGAAGTGTCGAATAGGGAGATCAAGACGATTCTGCAGAAAGTCGTCCGCCCTGACCGAAAGGATTGGTCACAGCTATTGGACTCGGTCTTATGGGCATATAGGACGTCTTTCAAGACACCTTTGGGCACATCTCCCTTTCGCCTCGTGTATGGCAAGCCCTGTCACCTACCAGTTGAGCTGAGGCACAAGTCACTCTGGGCAGTTACAGACATATTGATGGATCCAGATGGTATAGGAGACCAGAGGAGGGCAGAGTTAGCCGCATTGGAAGAGCTTAGAGATGCAGCTTTCTCAAGCAGCCTACATTATAAGGAGAAAGTCAAAGAGTGGCATGATTCTCATATCAGCCACAAGCATTTTGAGATTGGACAGAAAGTATGGCTGTTTGATGCGAGGCTTAGATTATTTCCAGGGAAGCTACAGAGCAAATGGAAAGGACCCTATTTGGTCAGAAAGGTACACGATAACGGTAGCATTGATATATCTGAGTTATCTTCTGAGAGTACCTTCCGAGTGAACGGCCAGAGGCTCAAACCATTTCTAGATCATGAGCCGCGGGACGTTATTATTGCCGCTATTCATTTTGCGTGAGATGTGGTCTTTTGACTCACATCTTTTACATCTCACGCCTGATTTTCACTGTTCCTCCGCCTGTATAGATCCAGTTGTCCATATCATTCTATTCTTTAGTCCCACATCCCGTCTCTCATCTTATGATTATGCTATACTTAGGGTGTACTTTACCCTAAGTATAGGGGGGATGTCGGACCTGTGAGTATTCTTTTCATTCTTTCTGCTCTTGTTTTTGCTGCCTATACTTAGGGATATTTTACCCTAAGTATAGGGGGGGCAGATTCTGTATATTCTTCACTCGGCTTTCCCTTCATGTACAGCTTTCTATACTTAGGATTAGTTAATCCTAAGTATAGGGGGAGACCACCGAGTTCCTCTCATTTTATTCATTTATTCGTTCCTGTACTTAGACATTCCTTTTCACTTCCCTTTTACTAAGCACGAGTTATGTCTTCTTCATCGCTCTTGATCACTCTGAGGACATCGTTCGAGCTAAGTATAGGGGGGGTGTGTATATATTTCATATATACTTTAGCCATAACTCGTACTTTGTGTGAGTGTGTTAATAAATAAAATGGCTAAAAATCTAGCCATAACTCGTACTTTGTGTGAGTGTGTTAATAAATAAAATGGCTAAAAATCACAAAAATTTAAAAATTTTTCATGTACATAAACCTCTTTTATTCCTGCACAGACATAGCTAGTGTATAAAGTATTTTTGTAAAAATGATTTCAAAAATCTTTTGTGTAAAGCTTGTGTAAATATTTTGTATCAAAATTATGTATATAGTACAAAATTTTTCCAAAATGTTTTGAAAATCAAAAGTTTGCAAAAATCTTGTGTAAAAGATTGTGAATATCAGTTTGCAAAACTTGCACCTCATGCATCATTCATGATTACAAAACATTTTTCAAAAATTTTGCATGATTGTAAAAAATTTTTAAATAGCATCTTGTGTACATATATGTATATAGTTTTTCCTGGATGAGAGTTGACATTTAAACTAAGCCTGGAATTAAATTGAGAAATGGAGCTTGAATAAGATCTTAATCCACTTAACTTCAAGAGGAACCTTGTAGGACTTAGGGTTAAGGCTTTTCAGGTCCATAAGGGCTTAATTCTTTGAGTCCACTAGGCTATGAGCATATGTCATCTTGATGAGCCTAAGTAGAGCACTTAACAACACACGCATGACTCTCAGAGACAATGGCTTCACTTGCACCTGCACTTTACACATGGATCTCCACGGATGAGGTGGTGAGGAGGCAGTTTCCTTTGGCTTGGGGTAGCATATGAGGGTAGTACTTCTAGGCGGAACCTCTCTTCTTCTTATAGTGAAGGAAGTGCACCTCAACTTGGTCTAGTGGTGTTGAAAGCTAAAGACAGAAGCTGTGGGTTGCAATAAAGCTTCAAAAGAGGGATAGTCTACTGGCTCAAGGGGAAATTTCTTATATGCTGCACCATGTAGATATGTTGTACAGAAGTTCTTGAAAAAAAAAATATGCAAAAATACAAAAAGAACTCCAAAAAAGTGGTGGGTCGGATTGAAAATTTAATAACCCCACCGGAGTATAAAGCAAAAGCTTATGGTATCCATGTTACATCTCATGAAGCTTGCAGCGGGAGACTTAGCTACACTGGCTAAGCTTCCAAAACTCTATACTTCTACCCCCTCTCCTTGAGCCGGTTGCACTTGAACTTAGAAGGGAATACCCCGCTTCTCGAGGAAAGAGTTGCTAGACTGAGGCATTAGAGTTACCAGGTTGAGGGAGGTTGTTTCTTTGTCACTTCTGAGGTGGGGAGCCACATATCACCTACACCGCATGGAAAGATTCATAGTCATTAGAGTTTGTGTATGTAGACTTGTTCTGATCTGGTTTATTGAGGAGTCTTGCCCATAGATTGGTGGAACTTGGAGGCTGTTGAGTTTTAAGCTTAAGTCCAAATAAGGTTCCGACACATTAATAATCCAAAGATCTGATCGAGCTCCATATTTCAATTTAATGAAGGAAAATTTAATAAGTCAACCTTGATCCATGTACATCCTCTTTTTCTTTTTCTTTTTCTTTCTTTTTCACTTCTTTTTCAAATAAGTGTTTGCTAAGGGACTAGCAAAGTTAAGCATAGGGGGGTGATGAATACCCATTCATCACTCTTTATTCTTCTATTTTAGCTACAAAAACCTTTGCAAATACATGTAGATATGTGTAAATACAAATAATTACCAAAAGCATGCATTGTGTAAAAACCTATAATTAGCATGTTTTTTGTGCAAAAATAAAAAAAGAATAAAGAGCAAAAAGAAAAAGAGGGAAATATTTAGAATAAATATTGAGCAACCTAACCCAAGGGAGGGCTCAGCATGGGCCTGACCGCATAAAAGCCAAAGTAGAGGGAGATAGGAGCTCATGTGTATATACTTCTGTAAATACATAAAATTATATTTTCCTCACCCAAAAATATGCTTGTACATATTGTGTGTATATTTTATTAAAAACAAAATAAAAATTTAAAAATCAAAAATTCAAAAATGCCCTTTCACCATGTGTAGACCATCATCCTTTATTTATTTAACCCTATAAATAAATAAAATTATTTTCTAAAACTTTTTGTAAATATTCTATGTTACATATGGTAAATACATAAAATAACAAGAAACAAAACAAAAATCAAATAAAAATTACAAAATGAAAAATACAAAAATACATTGTATAAATACCATGTATATAAATGTATACAATTATTTATTTCACCCTTGTGTATAAATAATTAAAATAAAATAAAAATACCATTTTATTCCATATTTTAGGATGTAAATAAATAAAATACAAAATGAGCATAAAAATACATAAAAATAACAAATAAAAAATCAAAAATTAAAATCTGTATAGTGTACATATACCTATATATATAGCTACCCTATTTTTATTTCCAAAAATTAATTAAAAATCACCAAAAAATAGAAAAAAATAAAAGAAAAATATTTCATGTTTTGAGTTTTCTTTAATTCGGCCTATTTCTACCCTAAAATAAATAAACAAAAATCGAGTAAACGTGGCAGCTCCTGATTGGTCCACGGGGGATTGTTGACCCCGGTCAACTCCCCCGCGGACTCCTTCCTTTTCTGGAAGATGCATGCCGCCCCGCCTTCGTCGATTTTTCCACGCATCTCCAGGCTGTCTCCCACGCGAACCCCATGCCCGGATTCTTCGCCGATCATCCCTCATCCTCGCCCGATCTTTCGCCACAAAATCCACGCCTTCCATCGCTGTCTCCACCCAACCCTAATCGCACCTGTCACCATATATATCCCGACCTCCGCCGCCTCCGCGCCTCATCTTTGGCTATCCACTCTCTCTCCAGTGAGCTCCATCGAGACGAGCAAGGTGACAGCTTGCCCCAGCCGGTGTTGCAGCGAGGAAGAGGAGCAGGACCATCGATCCGGCCGCGTTTCGCCGCCGTGCTCCGACCACCATCTGGAGCTTGAGCCTCGGGAGGAGACGGCCCTTGAGGCAAGGACCAGGAGCAAGAGCAGCTCCAGCATAGTCTACTGCAGCCACCAGGTAACCTTAGCTCCTTCTAGTTTCATCTAATTTAGGATTTCGCCCAAATCGACCCATCGCCGTGCTTCCCTGATTCCGACTATCTCGAGTACCCTTTTGATCATCGGAACACCCTGTCATCTCCGCCGTATCCCCACGCACCTTCTACGCCCGCTCATTCAACCCAGCTCGCCCCGGAGCTGGGAGTCGAGTTCCATCGTCTCCACCTCGCCGGAGCTCGTTCGCCACACCGCACAGACCACCTTCACCCCGCTTTCTTGGGTCGAGGCACTTTGCCCTCGACCCGCGAAGCGTTCTGGTTGCTTTGTAGGTCCAAAGGGAGGCGTCTGAGGCTTCCCAACTTCAGGCCAGGAGCTTCGCGCCGCCAGCCTCGCCGGAGCCCCTCCAGGGCTCGGCTGGGCCATCGGCCATCACCATCAGCTGCGGGCATTCACCAGGAACGTGTTCCGATCAGTAGCAGCAGCTGAGGAGGACCGGAGTCCACGCACGAGGCCGGCGAAGTTCGCCGGCGTCGAGTTCTTGCACCATCCTCCAGAGCCGTCCGATGCACCCTCTGCTCCAGGTCTGATTGTGACCGTCCGATTCGTTGAGGAGCAGCGTCCATTCGATCATCCAGAGGAGCTATCTGGACCGTCCGAGCAGAGAGAGAGGGACTCCATTCACCAGAGACGTCAGATCATCCACGTGGACCTCCCTCCGCCGTCGATCGAGCCGAAGAGGAGAAGAGAGGAGTAGCGCCCGCACATCCAGACCGTTCGATCAACACGTGGCGCACATCCGATCGTCGGCGAATAAAGGGGTAAATATCTTAGGGCCCCCTCGTAGTTTGTTATTTTCTTTTCAGTCCTGTAAATAGTTTTAAAACTTTATTAGCATAGGGTAAATTGCAGTTAGGACCTTGTGCTTTATTTTAATTACATGTATGCCCCTGTGTGTGTGTGACCACGTGCTTCGTCACGTGTATGTTTGGGCTTTTTACATATATTGTCCTGTAGATCTGGAGTGTTAATGAATGCATGAATCTTTTTGTGTAATTGCAATTATACCCCTGTGAGCCTTGTTTATGCGCATGTGCGTTATTTAGTGGGCTTTTTGCAACTTCGTCCCTGGGCTTTTGATACGAGTTATCAAAAGGCCCTTGGACTTAGTTTTTCTTGCAATTTGGTCCCTGTGTGCCCCAGCCACGCGCGACGCGCGTGACTTGCTGGGCATTTTGCACCAGCGACCCCAGGTCTTCGGGTATTTGCACATTGGTCCTTGTGCACATTACCCTCTTCTTCATTTTTGAATAAATATCAAACCACCTCCAAATCTAATGAAATTTCGACACATGGCTCCTGCCATGGTGTAGTAATTTCTGTGATTTTTGAGGACATTTTGGCTTTTATTTAATATTTTTAAAAATTCAAAAACTCCCTTTTTAGTCACTGTCTAGCTTTAAAAACATCAAAAAAATATAAAATCACCTTTAAAAATTCTAAAAAAAATTAGGACTTGTAGTTTGCTTGCTGTTTGATTTTTCAGCCATTTTTGGTGATTTTTCATCACTTAAAAACCTTAAAAATTCAAAAACCCCTAAAAACTCATAAAAATTATAAGAATTAAATTAAAAATCCAAAAATAATAATTAGGGTGCCTAAATTTTCCTTATTCTTCATAGTTTACAGGAAAATTACCTTCAGGGCTTTTTGAGATCCAACAATATTTTATTTTTGGGTCTTAAGCCTTGCTGGACAGTACCTTTCATTTTTGGCATTGTTTGATTTTTAGAAAATAAAATAAACATCAGAAAAATCTCAAAAATTCACCAAAAACATAAAAAAATATAAAACACATAAAAACATTTTTCTTTGAATTTTTGCTTGATTTTTAATGCTTTAAATAAATTGTTGAAGTTCATTATCTGTGTGCCTTCTTTAATTTTCTCATCATTTAAAAAACCTAAAAAAGTGTAAAAACAAATAAAAACCACTAAAAAGTACTCTCTTGGATTTCTGACTACATCGTAGGCTATTTAGCCAATCTGTGCTCCTTGTGTTCGACCCTGGGAGCTATACCAGGTTAATCCTATAGCTAGATCGCTCTATCTTGTGCTTGCTTGTTTTTATCAGATTTGAGTGGTTGATTTCTTCTTGATACACGCATTCGAGTGACTGAGGTCGCAACGACCTCATTTCATACCTTTACCTCAGTCGTTCGGCTTTTTGCGCTGTCAGTCAGGGGTGGCCGCGGGCAAAATGCCGCAACCACCAGGAGATGGAATGATGCGGACACGGTAAAATGGAGCTCGCCGGAGCAAGCTCCGGCGAGATGGAGTGCCGGGTGATCGAATGTGCGCAAAGTAGGACGGATATGGGAATTAACCCTACGGCTGCAAAGAAGTAAAAAAAATGCAAACAAAATGATAAGAAAAGGGACCTCAAGGCGCAGAAGCACCTGAGATTGGGTACCTCGACGGCCGTACTTGGCCGGAGATGGTGGAACGGCCAAGATGGCGTCGCCAGAGCCCTCTGAGGGAACTGGAGGAGAGCTGTCACCTCTCCAGTCCAGAGTTCAGCCAAGGAAGGGGTTTCGGTTGGTCAAAATGGGTTCAAAGGGAAAATGGAGGAAAGGGGGTCGGTTTTGAAACTTGGCTCTGGCGCGATGTTCAAGGAGCGATCACGGGCGAAACTTCGATTCAAACGCCGAACCAATGGCTGGGCGTGAATGTCCTATAGTAGGGCTACATTTCTTGTGAAGACCTCGACCTCATTCGGTGAAAGGAGCGGTCTACAAAAATCCGCGAAGTCGAGGAAAAATCACAGTCTTACAACAGCCCAGGTGTTGGGCAGAGAGTTGACTGAGGTCAACTCTCCTAGCCCCCTGGTTGGTCCACGTGGACCAACCAGGAAAAACCTGGAGAAAAAGATTTCTAAAATCTATGAAAAATAGATAACGATTTTATTGATTTTTAATTATAAAATAAAAAATGTTTATTATTTTAAGAGTTAATTTATGGTGATTTTTATTTATTTTTATGAGACGTATTTTTACAAGTTTGCATTTATGCCCTTTATAGTATATATATCTATATATTTAAGTATTCTATTTTCATTTAGGTATTTTTAATACTATTTTTATTTAGTATTTTATAAAATTATAAAATACTTTTATCTACACAAATATATTTTTATTTTATTTTTATGAAATGTTTTGTATATTAAATAAAATATAAAGGTATAGTGTATAGGTATGGATATAGGTAGTGTACCTATGTATTCTATATATGTTCATTTTTATTTTTATTTTTATTTGCATTTTTATTCTGATTTTAATACACATAATAATTATAAGTATTATTTACAACATTATAAAAATATAAAATTATAAAAATAATAAATAATTAATAAATTGAATATTTTAATATTTACAAGCATTCAATAGGGGTCCGAAACTCAACTTTCAAACCGTAGCTCCGCGAAATGCGAAACCACCACCATTAATTAGCTTATTTTCTTCTATATACAATTAAAGGTGAGTTTGCTGCATTTGGAGTTTTCATTTGTGAGATACGGGTCTGGGAATTTGGGATTCTGGATTTTTATTCAGACCATAACTTTTTATCTGTGTATTATTTTTCTATGAAATCAATTTTGTATTTTTCTTTATTTAATTATCTACAACTTTCATGTACAAAGTTTCTTTATTTGATGTATAAAAAGTGGAACCAAAAATAGGTCCCAAAATGAATAAAGAATGAATAAAATAAAAGGAATTTTATTGGTATTTTTGGCCCTTATCTCCCCCTACTTTATTTCTTGTCGACCTAGTCATCGAGATGCCTAGGTCTCGGGGTTTCGGGTCATAGAATATTTACAATATTTTATTCTTTTTCTTTCCTTTTCTTCATTCTATAATTTTGGCTTTAAAAACCGCATTTTATACAATATTTACACACATATGCATGAATGCTAAAATGCATGAATTAGCTCTATTTACACGCATTTACTAGGGTTTTTAAGGCCAAAATGATAGAATAAAGATGATGAAACGTGGATTCATCATCCCCCTATACTTGCCTTTGCTAGTCCCTAGCAAACACTTATGCAATAAGTGCAGAAAAGAAAAACAAGAAAAGAAAAAGAAGAAAGTGGATTAAGTGAAATTATCATACTTGTCTTCACAAAATCAAAGTTTGGAGCTTAAGTCGGACCTTTGGAATTTTAGTGCGTGCGGAACCTTAATGAGAACCGTGTTTGAAATTCAACAGTCCTTGAGAATCCCAAAACTCTGTCCAAGTCTCCTCAATAGCCAGGTCAGAAATACTTCAACTCATATGCAAACTCTTACGACTATGAGTCTGACTCGTACAGTGTAAGTGATGGTGGCTCTCCCCAACTAGAATGACAAAGAAACTGACTTCTCCAGTACGACAACCCAATGATTCCCCAATCCAATGACTCCATTCTCGAGGAGCGGGGTATTCCCTTCTAAGTTCAAGTGACAACCAGCTCAAGACGAGGGGGTGAAGAGAAGAATGGACGGTAGCCAGTGTAGCTACCTATCCGAGGATGCAAGACCAGTGTAGTCAAGTCATCCAGCTGCAGGCTCACATGATATGACTTTGGAACTCAAGCTTGCTTATTGACTTTACAACATATGTACATACTTTGCAGGCTTTTTATTTTTGTACATGCCTGAACTTTTTTCTTTTTTCTTCTTTTTTTTGAGATACTATTCACAGCAGCATTTACATAAGGAGTTTTTCCTCTTGAGCCAGTAGACTATCCCTCTTTTGAATCTTTATCGCAACCCACAACCTCCTGTCTTTAGACTTCCTAATCACTGGACGGGTTGGGGTGCACTTCCCTCCCTAGAGGAGGACAAGTGTTTCCACTTGAGTGCGTCTCATACCGGCAAATCCAATCCCCTCAGCACTCCAACTGAGTTGAGCCATGTGAAAGGTGCAGGTGTCCAAGTTAGGTCATTATCAACAAGAGTCGTGCGTGTGCTCCGAAATACTCTACTTAGGCAGTCAAGAATCCATTGAACCAAGTCCCGTGATCCTCAAAGAATTAAGTCAACTAGACCTGAAGTACCTCAAACCCAGTTCCTATAAGGTTCCTGTTATTAGGTAGATTTTAAGGTCCAATCAAGCTCCAATCTCCGGATTTTACTTAGACTTGTTCAACTATCAAACTCAATCCAAAAAATGTGAATGCCATGCAAATGCCATGCAGAAAATATTTTTGTGATGCAATTTTCAAGAATTTTGAACTTTTTATGGATTTTTGAAAAGATGATGCATGTATGCATATGCTTTTTTTTGTATTTTTCAAAAAGATTTTTCAGATGTTTTTGGATTTTAATTTTGCAAATGTTTTTGGGATTTTTGAAAACAAAAAGATTTTGGCTAAAAATTGGGTTAAAATATGTACACGGGAGTGCTTCTTATATATACAAGAAGTAGGTTTTAAGGATTTACAAGAGTAAGTGATCAATTTTATAAGTACATATATAGTGGATTTTGGTGTGATGTATATATTCCTCAAACTTATTTGACACAAGCTTTTCACACAAATTTTTGAAAACTATAGTCCAAAATAATTTTTACAAACATTTTCACAAACATGTACACACATTTGAAAATCATTTTGCAAAGGTTTTCAAAACAGTATAGATAGATTTTTCAAAAATTTTTGCAACCATGTTTCAAACCATTTACAAATCATTTTTCAAACATTTTATTTCATACAAAGAAAAGAAATTTTACAAACCACACATTTTTACACAGGTTGAAAACATGTAACAAAATATTTTCAAAATAGTTTTCAATAGATGTTCACAAAGATTTTCAAACTATTTTTCAAACATTTTGCAAAAAACATTTTCACCTGATTTATTAATCGGTATATACAAAAAAAAGAATTTGAGGAATGATAACATCTTTTTATTAAGAATTTTAATGAATTTTAAAGAATTATTAGCCATATTATTAAGAAAATATGAAAGTACGAGTTATGGCTAAAGTATATACGTAGTATATACGACCCCCCTATACTTAGCTTGAGCTATGTCCTCATAGATCGGAGAGAAAAGAGAAGACATAACTCGTACTAAGTATAGACAAGTCTAAAGAATAAATAACTAACGAAGGAATCAATGAATGAGAAGTCGACCGTCCCCCCTATACTTAGGATCAAATAATCCTAAGTATAGCAGACTGTACACAAAGCAGGGAGGGTAAGGGTGGGAATGAACAGATCGTACTCAGATTGTCTCCCCCTATACTTAGGGTAATATATCCCTAAGTATAGACAAGAAGAGGAGACAACGGAGAGGATCGGAAAGAATAGAGAGACTCGGGGTGCACACCCCCCTATACTTAGGACAAAGTAAGTCCTAAGTATAGAAAACTGTCTACAAGGGCGACACCTTTTTGATAGATACAGAAAATAGAAAAGGAAAAGAAGAAAAGAAGAAAAGAAGAAAAGAAGAAAATAAGAAAATAAATTAACAGATGAAAGAGTGGTATGGACATATGGAACTGGGAGAAGAGATAGGAGGATATACACACCACTCCCCCTATACTTATGGTAAGAGAAGCCCTTAGTATAGGCAACAACAGGAGTGATGACACAGAACGATGAAAGAACACTCGGCTCGTCCACCCCCCTATACTTAGGACAAAGTACGTCCTAAGCAAGGCAGACACAAGAATGGGTGGCCGAGTAAAAACAAGAGAGAGAAAGAGATGAACAAAGGAAAATGTACAACAGAGGTGGATGTACATATGATCACGAAGGCCGAAAGCTAACCTTCTTGCGAGACCGCTGAGGGATAGATCTGGTGTGGTGTATGTCGACATCGGGGTCCACAGTGGACGGAGGCCGATCAGGGTCGACACGGTGAAGGCCCTCAGTGGAATCAAAACGGAAAGGGACGAACTGATCAATGGAAGCAGTATGGCTAGGTTCTCCCTTGGTGGTCCTATGGTGTGAAGGCACAGACGGGTTAGTGGAAGAAGTACGACTAGGTCCGACCTTGGAAGTCTCGCAGATGTCAAAGTGGAATGGGACAAACTCATCATCCTCAGAAGAAGTGTAATCGGAGTCGTCCTGCGAGTCCTCGTCCAGGTCAAAATCAAAAGGAACGAAATCATCTGTGGAAGTATACAAACTCTGTTCGTCCTCTATAATCTCAACCGGATCATCTTTCTCATCAAAAGGTCCAAATTTCTGAAGAAAAGCGATCAAATCAACTTCGGCCTCTGGCCCATCAGAATCTACATGGACAGGAGTGGACTCATCAGTGGAAGTAGTCAAAGCAGGTACGTCCTGTCTAGTCTTACATGGGTCATTTGTTTCCTTATGAGGTCTCTCAAAGTAATGGGCAACTACATAAATATCCTCAATTATTTTGGTATCTGCCCCCTGCTCAAATGGTTCAATCATGTAAATACTCTGGATCTCATCAACACATCGCCACACACCAGGAGGAGGATTAATGAGGTCCATGCTTTCCGACTTCCTCCCCTTTCGGGGGATCCGTCGGGTCTCATCAACGGTTGCTAAGGAAGTATCTCTAGTAGCATCAGGTCGATCACAGGCCTCGGAGTCAGCTATAATCAGCGAAGGTGCATCAAGTGCAGGTCTCTGGTCAACTGTGGGTGTGGTAATCAACACTTCGCTCTCGTCAACAGGACGGAAGCGAATCTCTCCTGATCCATAATCAATAACGACCCTCGCAGAGGCGAGGAATGGTCGTCCCAGGATGATTGGAGATGGCTCCCCTGTGGAGTTTTTCATGGGCAACATGATAAAATCAACATTGTGGCTCGTGCCCTGAATAGAAATGACGGCGTTTTCAAGGATACCCTTTGGCCTATTGATAGATCCATCAGCAAACTGAACGATCATCCTGGTCTTCTTGAGAGGCCCTAAGTGAAGAGATTGTACCAACGAGAAGGGTAATATGCTAATCGAAGCACCGCCGTCCAGGAGAGTGCGATCACAAGTATAGTCAGAGATGGTGCAAGTGATGAAAGGTGTAGCTGTGTTCTTCTTCTTGGGAATGGGACGGTGTGTGATGGCGAGGGCAGTGGCCATGGTCAGGATGTGACGCTCAGATCTGCTCCTCCGCTTTCTCTTCTTGGGAAGAGGAGCAGACATGTGGGTCATGGCCTGCTGAAGTGGGGCACGAATAATCTCATGAATAGCAGCCACCACTTCGGGTTCAGATAACATTTTTTTGAATTTTTGGACTTCCTCCATACAAGGGAGGAAGTCGGAATCAGCGTATACACGAGGCATGCCAAGAGCAGTCTGTACAGCGGCATCCTCGGAGTCAAAGGTGGGACTGGGTGTGAATGCATGTGTGGTCCAGGGCTCTGGCTAGTGGACTCTCTCCTCAAAATCTTGATCAACCAAATGTCTCCCGGAATCTTTTTGGATTTTTAAATTTTTCTCATTTTTTTGTATTTTTGGCGATTGCAAGCTCCCATGATCACCTACAAGTAAATCCGAATCCCTGACGGAAGGAGCATTAATCTGATTATTCTTCAAGATAGCAAGATTATCATTCAACAAATCAATGCGCTTGGTCATCCGATTCAAGATATCGCTCATAGAGATCGAGGGAGGTGACTCCATCAGGTCAGACTCGGGTGGATGTGGGTAGAAGTCCGAGTCGTGATACTGTGGCTGAGGCCGGTATGTACAAAAATCAGGAGCATAGTTCTCCTGGAAAAAAGGAGATGGACCGGCTGGAGTGAACGAATGATCCGCAAAGTCCGGATAAAATACGCTCCAGTCGGCCATCTCGAAACAAAAGAAAATGATTGGGAGAGCACGACGGTCAAGTCAAGAGAGTAGAAAAGAAGGCGCAAATACGCGGGGATGATCTAGGACACACACAAAACAATCACAAACAAAAATGAAAATAAGACAAACCCTCAATTCATCTACTCAACTCGGTAGAGACCGAAAAATGCGGTCTTTTAATCTTGTCTGTTTTAGAGTTAGGTGAGAAGTCAAAGATTGCACAAATACTTAGGGGGCTGAATGGGATTTGGGCACTATCCTTAGTGTGTGCGCGAGCAAGTAAAAGCGAAGACAATGAGGGGATTACTCGCCCCAAGAGAAGATTTTTCTTTTTAGTTGATTTTAGGGTCAAGTAATATTAGCAGTCCCAATTTTATTGATTATCACTCTTTTTGGATTTTTAGTTAGAAATGCACGAGCCTAACGAGGAGTCAATTTCACTTAGCACCTAAGTGATCAAAATCAGAGGTAGAGGAGCGGGAAAGCAATGCAAGCGGCAAAAACGATGATGAATGCTAAAGCGTAAATGCTCACCTTGCCTCCAGCACTCTACATGCAAGGATGCTCAGCAGAATTGAAACCTATCTATATGCAAATGCAAAATCGATGAAATCGCCCTAAGTTTCAGAAATTGCTATTAGCGGGAAGAACCTCGACCACCAATCCTCAACCCTAGAGTTCGGTCTAGGCTCACCCCTCCTCTACTCAACACACTTGAGTTTAGGAGAAAGCGCTTTGCGGGGAGAGCTCGCGGCGCGGCGGATTGAAGGTGATAATCAACTGTTTAAAATTTGACTAAGTCCAAACGAGACTATAGGTGCATGCAAAGGTATTAGATGTTTGGCCTTAATCTATCGCAAGCAATCCTATAAGCTAAGGGTTCAATCACACAAAAGAAATGAAAAATAAAACCGGAAAACAAAATAAAAAATGCGAAGAAAAGCCGACAAAATCGCGGTGAGCCCCCAAGTGAACAATCACTTGGAAATTAGGCCCGAGAGTCCTGAATGTCCGAGTACCTGTATTATTACAAATATAGGTCGCTCTCTCACTTAAATTACAAAAATAAATGCGGGAAATAAATTCTGCAACTAAAGGTGGAGCTCGGTCTTCAAAAATCTCTCCTTGTCTCCTTGGTGCTAAGCGGGCAGAAGCTGGCTTCACGTGGGTGCGTAGGCACCTAGGGTGGAGCGCCTCTCTCGATCCGCGGTTCCTCGCACAAAGTCAATAAAAGAGAAGGTTAGACCGATCAAGAGATATATCAAAAATAAAGAAAATAAAATAGCGAAAAATAAAAGCCGCGAAATAAACAATAAATCACAAACACAAACAAGACCTGAACTACGCGATGTTGCTCCCCGGCAACAGCGCCATTTGTTGAACAGAGAAGATCGAGGGTCGTACGGTTTCACAAGGCGAAACCGCAGTCGATGCGGTGACCGCTCGAAAATCCCGATTCAAACAACAATTAACCCACACTAAAGATCAATAAATTAGAACTAATGTGGAGTTAAAATTTATTTTTAACTCTACATAAAAGATGTATAGGTGCAAGTATGTAGAGATCGAACACAGGGAGCAGACAGGTAGATCGGGGCAAAAATGCTCAAAATGTGTGTGTATGTGATCAAGAGTCTATGATGCTATTTTTTTTGTGGGTTTTAATTTTTATATTTTTTTATTTAATTTTTAATTTTATATTTTTGTATTTTGATTTTTAATTTTCTGATTTTATATTTTCTTTTTTTCTTTTATATTTTTATATTTTCTTTTTCAATATTGGAATATAAAAACAATGTAATAAAAGAGAGAAAGGGATATTTATAAAAATAGATAAAAATGTTCAAAAATTAGGAAATAAAGTCTTTTTGGTCTTTTTATACTTTTTTACTGTTTTTGTGATTTTTGGGTAATTTTTAGAATGTTTTTGGTATTTTTAATTAGCAAAATAAAGAAAACAGTGGCTAAAATGCAAGGCTGAAACTTAAAATGGAGAAATAAAATAGAAAACAGTAACAAAAATTCTCCAAGTTAATTTTCAATGAAAGATAATGAAATAAGGAAATTTTAGGCACAACGTTTGTATTTTTAGGGATTTTGTAGAATTTTTAATATTTTTATAGAGGTTTTTAGAGTTTTGTGATTTGTTGGAGTTTTCTTTTGTATTTTTTAATGATTTTTGGCTGGGAGTTAAAACAAACTGAAAGACACAAAATATATTTTTTGGGGATTTTTCTGAGGAGTTTTTATATTTTTAGTGATTTTCTAATGCAAACAATGCTGAAAATGACTATTTTTTATTTTTAATAAATAATAAAATGCAATAATTATGAAAAATAAAAATATGGTGATACACTACTATGCAACAGAGACTTAATGTGATTTTTGGGGATTTTTTTGGGTTTTATAGATGCATGTAAAAATTAGAGACAACGGCAAGAAAATGCATGTATGCAGGGGCATTTGTGTAATATGCGATAAGTGTGAGGGCCAAAATGAAAGTTGTCCAGGAAATATAATGTGCAATCATCAACTTAACGGACCAAAAATAAATACTCAAAGTTGTGGGTCCTTCCCTGCAAAATAGCCAAAACACACGCGCACAGCACGCGCCCCAGTTAGGGGTATGAATGTAGTATGCGAAAGGTTGGAGGTTTTTCTTGCAATTTCTCTATACAATAATGAGATGCAAATAAATGACCAAGCACTAAAAACCAATACTCAAAACCCCGGGGGGTCACCTGCAAAAACGCCAAGGCTCACGCGTGAAGCACGTGAGCCAGGCGAGGATTAAACTATAACAATACAGACGTGCGGGGGCAAGCTTGAAAATATTACAAAATCAAACCACAGCAGATGAAATTTTTAAGGTTAATCAGCAATTACAAAAAGAGCCTGGGTAAGACACAAAATTACCCAAGGCCTGGGCGATCGAACGGATGATATGGACTCATTTAAGCCACGTGTCGTCACCCTGGAGCCGATACCCCTTCGGCGTTAACGGTGGAGATTAGATTGGATTTGGGGTAATCGGATGGCCCTGATCAAAGGGGAGGGGGAGGATGGATGGCTGCTGTAGCGCACCCCCCTCTCCCTTGTTCTGTTCGTGCACAGGTCCAGCTGGGCAGCGGCGGCGCGCGGCTACCTTCTCTGGCGGCGCGAGATACCACCCCACGGTGGTTAAGCTTCAAGGTCCAGTACCTGCGAGAGAGGTTAGGGGTGGCCGCGAGCAAAATGCCGCAACCACCAGGAGATGGAATGATGCGGACACGGTAAAATGGATCTCGTCGGAGCAAGCTCCGGCGAGATGGAGTGTCGGGTGATCGAATGTGTGCGAAGTAGGACGGATATGGGAATTAACCCTACGACTGCAAAGAAGTAAAAAAAATGAAAACAAAATGATAAGAAAAGGGACCTCAAGGCGCAAAAGCACCTGAGATTGGGTACCTCGACGGCCGTACTTGGCCGGAGATGGTGGAACGGCCAAGATGGCGTCGCTAGAGCCCTCTGAGGGAACTGGAGGAGAGCTGTCACCTCTCCAGTCCAGAGTTCAGCCCAGGAAGGGGTTTCGGTTGGTCAAAATGGGTTCAAAGGGAAAATGGAGGAAAGGGGGTCAGTTTTGAAACTTGGCTCTGGCGCGATGTTCAAGGAGCGATCACGGGCGAAACTTCGATTCAAACGCCGAACCAATGGCTGGGCGTGAATGTCCTATAGTAGGGCTACATTTCTTGTGAAGACCTCGACCTCATTCGGTGAAAGGAGCGGTCTACAAAAATCTGCGAAGTCGAGGAAAAATCACAGTCTGACAACAGCCCAGGTGTTGGGCAGAGAGTTGACCGAGGTCAACTCTCCTAGCCCCCTGGTTGGTCTACGTGGACGATCCAGGAAAAACCTGGAGAAAAAGATTTCTAAAATCTATAAAAAAATAGATAACGATTTTATTGATTTTTAATTATAAAATAAAAAATGTTTATTATTTTATGAATTAATTTATGGTGATTTTTATTTATTTTTATGAGATGTATTTTTACAAGTTTGCATTTATGCCCTTTATAGTATATATATCTATATATTTAAGTATTCTATTTTCATTTAGGTATTTTTAATATTATTATTTTTATTTAGTATTTTATAAAATTATAAAATACTTTTATCTACACAAATATATTTTTATTTTATTTTTATGAAATGTTTTGTATATTAAATAAAATATAAAGGTATAGTGTATAGGTATGGATATAGGTAGTGTACCTATGTATTCTATATATGTTCATTTTTATTTTTATTTTTCTTTGCATTTTTATTCTGATTTTAATACACATAATTATTATAAGTAATATTTACAACATTATAAAAATATAAAATTATAAAAATAATAAATAATTAATAAATTGAATATTTTAATATTTACAAGCATTCAATAGGGGTCCAAAACTCAACTTTCAAACCGTAGCTCCGCCAAATGCGAAACACCATTAATTAGCTTATTTTCTTCTATATACAATTAAAGGTGAGTTTGATGCATTTGGAGTTTTCATTTGTGAGATACGGGTCTGGGAAGTTGGGATTCTGGATTTTTATTCAGACCATAACTTTTTATCTGTGTATTATTTTTCTATGAAATCAATTTTGTATTTTTCTTTATTTAATTATCTACAACTTTCATGTACAAAGTTTCTTTATTTGATGTATAAAAAGTGGGACCAAAAATAGGTCCCAAAATGAATAAAGAATGAATAAAATAAAAGGAACTTTATTGGTATTTTTGGCCCTTATCTCCCCCTACTTTATTTCTTGTCGACCTAGTCATCGAGATGCCTAGGTCTCGGGGTTTCGGGTCATAAAATATTTACAATATTTTATTCTTTTTCTTTTCTTTTCTTTTCTTTATTCTATAATTTTGGCTTTAAAAACCGCATTTTATACAATATTTACACACATATGCATGAATGCTAAAATGCATGAATTAGCTCTATTTACACGCATTTACTAGGGTTTTTAAGGCCAAAATGATAGAATAAAGATGATGAAACGTGGATTCATCAAGCATCTCCGATCTCCACAGGATAAATCCCGCTATGTGTTCGCACCATATCTACTTGGAGAATGAGGCTAAACCCTCTCGTGAATTCCAACGTCAGTTGAATCCAAATTTACGAGAGGTAGTGAAGAAGAAGATAGAGAAATGGTGCGATGCGGGTTTTATTTATCCCATCTTCGACTCCAAATGGGTGGCCCCAATCCATGTTGTCCTGAAAAAGTCGAGAATTCAGACGACCACCATTGGAGATGGAGAGGAGATTGTGACGCGAGTACCCACGTTGTGGCGCGCCTGTGTGGATTACAGATGCATGAATGTTACGACGAAGAAGGATCATTTCCCCCTACCATTCATTGATCAGATCTTAAAGAGATTAACGGGGAAAGAATTCTTCTACTTTTTGGATGGGTTCTCGGGCTACAATCAAGTAACCATAGCTCTGGAGGACCAAGAAAAGACCACGTTTACATGCCCCTTTGGTACCTATGCTTTCAAGCGCATGCCCTTTGGTTATGCAATGATCCCGGTACTTTTCAAAGGTGCATGATTGTTGTATTTGCCGAAATGGCAGGTGAATTCCTGGAAGTCTTCATAAATGACTTCTCGGTCCACGGCAATTCCTTCGATTCATGTCTTAGGAATATGGATCGAGTCCTCGAAAGATATTGTGAGGTCAATCTGGTGCTCTCCTGAGAGAAAAGTCACTTCATGGTGATGGAGGATATTGTGTTGGGGCATGTCATCTCCAAGAGAGAAATGGAGGTTGACCCTGCCAAGGTGGATGTGATCAGACGACTCCAGCCACCAACCAACGTGAAACAGTTGCAGTCTTTCCTCGGGCATGTCGGATTTTATCGAAGATTTATCAAGGATTTTTCTAAGATTGCCCGACCGCTAACTGAGCTTTTAGGCAAGGACATGGAGTTCATTGTGGATCACAAATGTCTCGAAGCCTTTAAGCTACTACAAGGAATGATTATGGACGCCCCGATCCTACAAGCCCCAGACTGGTCTCTACCTTTTGAGATCATGATGGATGCATCAGACTTTGCTATTGGGGTTGTGTTAGGACAGAGGAGGGATGGTGTCCCGTTCGCAATACACTGCGCAAGAAAAGTGTTTGATATTGCTCAGCGTAACTATACATTTACGGAAAAGGAGATGCTTGCGGTAGTGTTTGCCTTGGACAAATTCAGATCTCATTTAATCGGATCCAAGGTAATTGTGTTCACCGACCACACAGCACTACGTTACTTAATGGAAAAGAAACGCGAAGGTGCATCTTCTTAGGTGGATTCTGCTTATCCAGGAGTTTGATTTGGACATTCGTGATAAACCTGGAAAGAAGAACGTAGTAGCTGATCATCTCTTCCGTCTCGAGGATCTTAATGCTTCTGAGGATTCACCGATTCAAGACTCCTTCCCTGACGAGTCGATTTTTATTATCGACTCACTCCCATGGTATGCCAATATCGTGAACTATCTTGTCTCCAAGAAGGTTCTCGAAGATTGGCACAAGAGCCACATCGACTGACTGAAGTCGTATTCTAGACATTACCATTGGGAGGATCCGATCATTTTCTTTAAAGGGTCGGATTGTGTCTGGAGACGGTGTATTCCTCAGGAGGAATATCATAGTGTCCTTTCTTTATGCCGCAGTCTGGAGGCAGGAGGACACCACTCTGGGAAGAGGACCGCATGGAAAGTACTTCAGTGTGGCTTATACTGGCTGACTCTCTTTCACGATGCCATCACCTTTGCAAAGTCGTGTCTAGTATGCCACAGAATGGGAGGAACCGTTGGTTCCAAGGATGAGATGTCGATGCAACCTTTCATCATTTGTGATGTCTTTGACACCTGGGGCATCGACTTCATGGGCACATTCCCTATTAGCCATGGATTCGCATACATCCTCCTTGCGGTAGACTATCTGTCCAGGTGGGTAGAGGCTATCCCAACCCGAGCCGCAGATAGCAGGACTGTCTGTAGATTCATTAAATACCGTATCATCTCTAGGTTCGGGATCCCCAAAATGTTGATATCAGATGAGGGTAGCCACTTTGTAAACAGAGTTGTGAAGAAGCTCTTTAAGGATTACGGCATCGAACACCGTGTCGCTAGTCCTTACCACCCACAGACCAATGGTATGGCTGAGGTGTCGAATAGGGAGGTGAAAACCATATTGCATAAGCTTGTCCGCCCAGACAGGAAGGACTGGTCTCAGATCTTGGATCAAGTCCTGTGGGCTTATAGGACATTTTACAAGACACCGTTAGGAACCTCCCCATTCAGGATGGTATTCGGGAAGCCGTGCCACTTGCCGCAGAGTTAATACACAAATCCGAATGGGCAATCAAGAAGGTCAATTGGAACACACACCTAGGGCAGAAACAGAGAGACATGGATCTGAATGAGCTTGTGGAAGTTAGAAACCGAGCATACGACAACAGTTTGGTGTACAAGGAAAAAGTGAAGCGTTGGCATGATAGATATATCAGACGAAAGACCTTTGTTCCTGAACAGAAGGTATGGTTGTTCAATGCAAGGCTGAAGGTTTTCCGAGGCAAGCTAAAATCCAAGTGGATGTGCCCATTCATTGTCCGTGTTGTGCATGATAGTGGATATGTTGAGATCTCAGATCTCACAGATGACGCACAGACGTTCCTAGTAAATGGACAAATGTTGAATCACTTCGTCGAACCTAATGAACAGTTAGTCTATATTGAGGAGATTGTATTCATGCGCGAGACAGATTCAGCAAATACACATAGAGTCGCGCATGAGACCTTGTAGCAATGAACTCTTGCCATCAGCAGCATCTGGGAAGATTCAGACTGTGGTCCTTGTATATGCCCATCATTCATGTACATTCTACCCCCCCCCCCCCCCGCCTCCCCCCGCGACTCTAATCACTCACCCCAACTTCATATATTTTCATCAACGACTATACTTAGGATGACCAGATCCTAAGTATAGGAGGAAGAGTCACCTGAGTCCATTTACTGTACATCCTCCAGATCACATCGGTCCTTATACCACTCCAATCCTATACTTAGGCTGACCTGAGCCTAAGTATAGGGGGGAAATGATGCCCATCTTGTACATATATTCATCCACTTCCCCTCTCAACCTCGTCCGCCTCGTTTTTGATCTCCTGTTACACTTAGGGGGGCGGGACGACTTCTATCCATTTTTGCTCTTTTGGCTTTCCTACACTTAGCACGAGCTATGTCTTTTTCCTCACTTTTCGTGCTCTGAGAACATAGCACACGCTAAGTATAGGGGGTGTGTATATATTACATATATACTTTACCCATAGCTCGTACTTTCACATAGAATTTTTTTTGTAAAATACATGCATACTTGTATAACATTTGTTTAACACTTAGAAAACTCTTGAAAAATTGTTGTAACAAAGGAGGTATACCATATTTGTGATAAAAAAATCATCAAAATCAAAGGCTTCTTATTTACTCTTGCACATCATCTCTGCATCTGAAAAGAAAGAAAGAAAAAGAGTCTTGCATTTCATTCATCTACATAGCATGTCATCTACATCTCATCTGCATATCTTGCATATGCAAGGTGAAAAGCTAGTGGGTTCTGAACTAAGTTATGAGTAGATATTGAGGAGGGACTTGATTTGACCTTAATCCACCTAATTTCAGAGGAACCTTATAGGAACTGGAGTTAAGATTTCTCATGTCAAGTGACTTAATTCTTTGAGTCTGCAAGTCTATGTTCACATGTCATCTTAATTAGTCTAAGTAGAATATCTCATGCACACGCATGATTCTTATAGACAGTGACCTAACTTGGACAAGCACAATGCACGTAGCTCTTCATTGATGAGGTGGTGAGGAGGTAGAGTCCTTTAGCTTGGAGTAGCACACGGGTGGAAACATCCGTCCTCCTCTAGGGAGGGAAGTGCATCTCAACCTAGTCTGGTGGTGTTGACGTCTAAAGACGGGACACTGTGGGTTGCAATAATGATGCTTCAAAAGAGGGATAGTCTACTGGCTCAAGAGGAAAAACTCCTGATGTACATGATGCACCTTTTATATTTTTCAAAAAAAATGCAAGAACTCCAAAAAAAAGTAGACAGGCCGGATAGAAAATAAAATACCTGTTGGAGTATGTATATTAGCAAGAAGTCTGCAGCTGGATGACTTGGCTACACTGGTCAGGAATCCCCGGATAGGTAGCTACACTGGCTACCATCCATTTTTTTCTCCACCCCCTCCTCTTGAGTTGGTCGCACTTGAACTTAGAAGGGAATACCCCGCTCCTCGAGGAAAGAGTTACTGGATCGGGGAATTAGAGTTACCTTGTTAGAGGAGGCTGCTTCTTAGCCATTTCTGATGTGGAGAGCTATTTTACACTTACACAGTACAAATGAGAATCATAGTCATCAGAAATTTGCGTTTGAGGATTTGTTCTGATCTGACTATTGAGGGGTCTTGAATAGAAGACTTGTGGAACTTGAAGTCTGTTAGGTCTTAAGTTCAGATCCCAATAAGGTCCCGCCACACAATTAACCCAAAGGTCGAGTCAAGCTCCATTTTTAACTTTTGTTCATGACCTTGGTATGGAACCCAAAATCATTTCACTCTTGCATTTCATTTTAGTTGCTCGGGGACGAGCAAGATCTAAGTATAGGGGGTGATGAATCTGTGATTCATCACTCTTGAAGTTGAAAATAGAGTCTTGTTTCCGAGTAAATAGCAGCATATTTTCCTTTATCTTGCATAATTAGCATTCATACATGCATGCATAATATATGCATTTTAGCATCCACATTTGCATTAAATAAGAAGCCCAATTCACTTGTAAATCACCAATGTTCTCCTATTTATCTGTATTTTATACTCACCCCAAAGTCAATAAAACCATCTTTATACTGTGTATATTAATAACTAATAATATAAGGAAAAGGTCAAAAATTCCTAGCCTGTAAAATTACCCAATAAAATCCCAAACCCAGTTGGAGACCTCAGACCTTAGAATGCAAATATCTACCCAACCTCCGATCTAGGTCTACTCACTTTTAGAATAATGCATGTTTAGATACCTTCAAAATGAGACCAATTTCATTTAAATCGGAGCTCGTATACAAAACTTGGGTTTTGGGGCCCCTTTTGTACATTATATATATATGTATATTTGTACCCTTGTATTTTTGTATCTTATTTGACTCATCTCCATTTTTAGTCAACATGAAACTTGTAGATCTCATCGAGATCTACAACTTTCATGTTTTGAGTTTTTCCAAATTCGGCCATATTCTCTACCTAATTTCACATTCTCTTTCAGCCATTCAGATCAGGCCATGTGGCACCCTCTGATTGCGCCACGCGGCCTGCTCACATCGCGCCATGCGCACTTCGTTTTCCACCGTCTGATCCCTTCCCCTCTCCTGATCTGAGCCATCCATTCTCGCAACTCATCTTAACCATCCGATCTTCTCCAGATCATGTCGCCTCCATCCATTAGCGCCTCGCCCTCAGCACGGCACGTGTCGAGCTATGCGCCCTCCGATCTTCGCCAGAAGCCTTCATCCTGGCCACTCATCTCATGCTACATATGGACCCTTCGATCAGATCCTCAAGACCTCATCTCGACCGTCCCTCAGCGCCTTCATCTACGGCCGCCACATGTCTCCGTCTTAGCCCTTTGTTCTGACCCGCCTGATATAATCACGACCCTTCCCTCGCGCCCATCTCCTGATCGTTGGATCGCGAGATCCAACGGCAACGACTTCGTCGTCTACCTCCACAAACACCTCACCCACGTTGCCCCACAATGCATCGTCTCTGCCCCCTTTCTATTTTCGTCACCACTCCGGCCTTCCTCTCCACCTAGTGATCACCCCACGACGTAGCCCCATCAACCCTCATCCTCGCCAGCACCCACGACCACCATGATCCCTTCACCCTCGCTCCACAAACTCCACGCCAACCACTCCCTCGATCACCTGGACCTCCACCTTATCCCTATAATTACTCCATCTCCGTCGAACTTCATCCCTATTCGCCCCTGTCGAGAGATACCCTGATCTCCTATCTTCCTTTTGGTGACAGCTATTAGGCGAGAAGTCGAGCGACGACGGTCTTATCTTCTCCGGCGAGATCCATGGTGTCCCTACCGTGCCGCAGTTCCTCCCGCGAGCTACACGAGTTTAGGACCTCTACCGACCTTCGATCGAAGACCAGGAGCTCACCTCCGAGCTTCTATCCCCAGATAGCATCCTCCATTCCCCTCCGATCTTCTTCTTTCTCTTCGTTTTTCCTCCTAATTTTTTACACCAATCACTGGTCCCTAATTTTTGGCCATATTCTTTTTTTATACTTAGGATGTCTTATCCTAAGTATAGGGAGGATCGAGTGATTTCGTTGAATTCATTTTTCTTTCTTTCTTTTGTTCCTTCGCTTGTATATTCCTTTTCCTCAATCACCTCATTTTTGACTTCCACTATACTTAAAATGACCAGATCGTAATTATAGGGGAGTCGACTGACGTTTATTCTTTCTATTCTTTTTCATCCACTTTTACTTAACACGAGTTATGTCCTCCTTTTTCTCTTTCAACGCTATGAGGACATAGCACAAGCAAAGTATGGGGGTGCGTATATATTGTATATATACTTACGTCCATAACTCATACTTTTATGTATTTTCTATATCTATAAAATCCATAAATAGTGGGTAAGGGTTAATTTAAAATCCACTTATTTATTTATTATTTATAAAATCCTTGTAAATAAGTAAAAGATTGGTAAAATTATTATTTAAAATTCCTAATTTAAAATATGTATTTAAATATGTATTTAATATGTATAATACTTATTTAAAATCCTATTTATTAATATATTTGTAAAAATCATTTATTCCTTGTAAAATTCTTTGTATATAAAATTTGTAAAATTCATTAGTTATTTAATTCAAATAAAATATTGGTAATTTATCTTGTAAAATTCTTAAACATATGCTTGTTTATAAAATTGTAAAATCCATAAAAAATACAATGTCCTAAAATTCATTAAAAATTTACAAAATCTTTAAAACCCATAAAAATGACTAAAATTCATAAAAATGTACTTCACAAAATATGGTTGCATTTGCATTAGTATTTTTCAGAATAAATTTGGTTTCTTGAACAAAAGATTGGGAATAGTCTAAAGGATGGAGCTTGATTTATGGACTTTGACTTCCATTATAATGAGTCTAGGTAGGAATTAGAATTTAGATTCTTCAGGTCTTTGACTTAAATCTTTGGGTTCCATGAGACCATGTTTGGAAAGTCAACTTAAACTTGCCTAAGTAGAACACTTGATGTCATCCGTTTAACTATTATCAGTGAACCAATTTTGGAGACATGCACTTTGCACTTAGCTCGGATTGCACAGGGCTGTGAAGGGCAGTTCATTTTAGTGGTATATTTTCATCCTTATCTAGTGACGCAAACGTCTAAAGACATGAGTTGTGGGTGTTGAAATAAAGCTTTGGATGAGGGAAGAATCTGCTGGCACATTTTTTCCAAGACCTCAAAACATGGACGGAAATAAAAGAATCTATAATAGTCAAGGCACAAAAGATTGATGCAGTACAAGCAACATTACAAAGTCTACCAAAAAGAAGCAAACCACCAAATATCAATCACGGCCACAATGGTCCAAGCTTCCAAAAAGCATGCACATCTTAGTGGAGACTTAGCTACACTGGTTGTGCTTCACAAGGAGATGAGACCGGCCCCACTCCAGTTCTCTTATCATTCTTTTATATTCTTTTTCTACTCGATTGTGGACACAGCATGACCCGACCTTAGAAGGAAATATCCCCCCCCCCCAGGAAAGAGTAGGTGGACGAGGAACTAATGGGAGTGTATTATTAGGATAGGCAGTTTCTTCACTTTTTTAAGCAGGAAGAGCTAACATAATTCACACACAGTACAAATTGAATTCAAAGTTGATAGAGTTAGCGATATGAATACGTGGATCTGAGCTGGTTGTTGAGGTCAACCTAAATAAGGATTTGTGGAACTTGAGGACTGTTGAGATAAAAATCCTAATCCTAGTTAAGGCTTTGATAAAATGCTTATTTTAGGGCCCGATCAAGCTATGTCCTTTGTTTGTTATCATGAATTACATTAGAAAAACACATTCATTCTAATTTTCTTTCTTTTTCCCTTATTTTTCAAATAAGTCTTTGCTAAGGGACTAGCAAAGTTTAGGTATAGGGGGTTGATGAACCCAAGATTCATTAACATTCTTTCTGCATTTTATCTTAAAACCCTTAAAAATACATGTAAATATACATTAAATCTCATCTTTTATCAAAATCATACTCATGAATAAAAATGTCATTTTATGCATTAAAATCATGTACATAAATAAAAGAATAAAAAGAAAGAAAATAAAAGGAGGCAAGTTGTAAATATGTATATATGTACAATATGACTAAGTTAAATATAAATATACCTGAAGGATCTATTTGTATAACCTAGCCTCCAAGATCAAGTCAGCATGGATTGGTCGACAAATAAATAAGTAGGGAGCGATAAGGAAGAAATCATCAAAAAGAATCAATGATGAATTCTACATTTTATTCATTGTTTATCCAGTAATTATAAAAATTCAATATTTTTTAATTAAATCATGTGTACATATTTTCACCAAAACTCCTATTTGTTTCTGAAAATGTACATAAAAGTATAAAAATCTTAAAAAAATACCATCATGTATATATGCCAAGAAATCCAACTTTCAAATTGTCAATTTCTCAACTTCCAATCATAACTTCTTCATACGAACTCCAATTTCACTCTACTCATTTTAAATGTCATAAAATAATATTCACTAATTAATGAAAGTAATTTCACTGAAATCGAAGTCCTTTTGCAAAAAGTCAGTTTTTTGACCTAATGACAATTGAAATTCTGGGGTATTTATTGTATTTGGAATATATTATTTATAGTTTTATTGATTTTATAATTTTTAATTATTTTCTTGATCTTGTAGATTGTGTATAAGTTATTTCAGAGTTTTCAGACATTATTTAATATTTGAAATAAATCAAAAACCATAATTTATAGATGATTTTAGACTGTATAACATATATCTGTATTTATTTTCATATATAAAAATGTACTAAGCCTTCTCCCACTATAAGTAGGGTCAGCTACATAGATTCTTGCTCAAATCCATGTTGAAAGATTCGACTATTTTTTACGCTGGCCATCGACTACCTAACACAACCTCTGCAAGAGTGGGATTTGAACCCTGGTCTTTTGTGTGGTAGACACCTTGGTTTTTGTATTTTTATATATAAATTAATTTTTTAAAATTCATAAAAATTCACATACATTTTCTGTATTAATCTATTAATTAATAAAATACAAAAATAATACATTATTTATTACATTATTAAATTAAAAATCAAAATCTTATCAAGTATATTATATAATTATTATATCAATAATTCATAAAATACTTATTATTTGTATAAATAAAATATACAATAAATTAGTTAATTTATTTATCTCTACTTTTTTATTCTTATACATTTTTACAATAAGGTTTGTTGTTATTTAATATGTATTTTATAACATAATTTATATTACAGCCTACCAGGTGTTGACACGTGTCAGCACTTGGAGCTTCTTCTCCAAGAAGCAATTGGGCCATACTATGTTTCAACTACTCCACTTCTCCATATTATTCCTGCCAAACCTTCCATCCATTGTTCGATCTCCACCCTTGATCTTCATCTCCTACCAATCTACTTCCATGTCAGCCATTGATCCACAAATAACAACACTCTGATCATCTTATTTAATGATCCTAAGTTTGGCCATAACAACCTAACTTCCCTTTACCCATAATTCACTGGCCAGACCTCTATATTCTTCACATCGCTCTGCCCGCCGCCGATGGTGATAGCACATTCGGGCAGCTCTGCATGGAAGGTGGACATTCGGGGAAGCGGTTCCAAGGTGCCAACCACCTTGCATCGACACCTCGTGTGTCGTCGAGCTCAGGGTATACTGGCCCTTCGACCAAAGATCGGGATGATATTACACCTTCCTACTCTCAGGTATTCCTCCATTTTCACACTTGCATTTCTCGATATTTGTAGACCAATTAGTCTCGTTAATGGCATGTTTAGATCCTATTAATAACCATTTGTAATTCCCACTTCAAATCTCATCCCAATTCGAATTAAATCGCACCCATTTCGCATCTAAAAATTACTTCCTGGAACCAAATTTTCGTCATGTATTCCCTTTAACAATCTGGTCGATTTCATTGTAAATCGAGAAAATCAAATATATTTGCAGGTCATATACAATCTTCCAGAGAGCGTCCTCCATGTTCTTCAATCAGAGCTTCAGCAATTCCATTAATCCTCGAGTCTCACCAGGGCTTCGTCGACTTCCAGTTCTAGGGTTCAAAACCTAGAACATCATTCATCCTTCAGGACCTGTCAATAGGAGTTCAGTCTTCTTCTTCGACTCCCCTTGCAGTGGGAGCACTCGAGAGGGTGAGGAGCACCCTCTCCGGCCCAACCTCCGACCAGCCATCGTCGAGCGGAACGCCGGAGATCACAATCGTCGTTGCCCGTCTACAGTTGGGGAAGAACAGATCGACAAACGGAAGAGGCGCAGGTGGGCGACATATGTCCTCTACTAACTGCGGATCGTCTCGACTATTCTAATCCAGACCGTCCGCTGAAATAGTGTTGTGAAAATACATCTTAAAACCAGAAGATCCAAAAAATTCAAAACCGCCTCTAGAAGTGATTTTATTTGCAATTAGGTACCCGTGCAGGGACCTAATTTTAAATATCCAGTAGTTTTCTTACAATTAGGTCTCTGACCAGGGACCTAATTGCAAGATACATTCATTTTTTTTACTTGTATTTCTTATACATTTCTACATTGACTTTTGAACATTGTGGACAATATTATATTTTCGTTGTATTTTTTCACATTTTATTTTGTATCGAATTTCGACAATTTTCATCGTATTTTATTTTGAATTTCGACCTTCAATCTTCGACACATTTTGATTTGTTTTTTGTGTCCTTTTTCAAGCTTGTTGCTCGAGCCACTTTATATACCCTATAGTATCATCCACATTCCATATTGTTATACCTACTATATTGTAGATAAATATTTTAGAAAATACTCACTTTGAAAAAAATAAAATGAAAATTGGAAAATAAAAAAATAAAAAAATAAAAAGAATGAAAAAATATCATACAAAAAGAGTTTTTCTATCTCAGGAAGAAAAGAAAGGAAGATAAAAATATTACAAAAATATATTCTTTCACTCGAAAATCTTGAGCGAGATTTTTTGCCTCCTTGTGTTCAACCTAGGTATGCTTACCTAAATAAATAAATAGTGACAATTCCAAATATTTAGTCGGAGTTGATTTTTTTTATTAACTCAAATTTTGTTTTGCGGTTTTCTACACCGACAACTCATTTACTGCATACAAAATTTTAGTTATCAGCTTCCACCCGGTCATGAAACTTGTGAGGGTCATATACGTATGGGTACCTGACCTGGATAAGTTTTCGCAGGAACTTGTAAACATAGGGTCAAAACAATTGGGTTGGGTAGAGTACCTGTTTATCCTGGTTGTTTTGAACAACCCAAGGAAATACCATATTTATTGCAGTGATGATCCAACGACTCAAAATTATGCACAAGAGCAAATCAAATTTGCATAGAAACTAAGTCATGAATTTGAAAGGTCCATAAGGGAGTGCTTCTGATGAAATTTTGCACAAAATCGTTTTCTAATAAAATGTTGATCTATATGCTATTATTACCTATCCAAGAGGCACATTTTTTTCATACCCATTAACCAAGAATAAGAATGGCATATATATTGCTTTAGATATTCTCTTGCCACCAAATTGAACATTATGGATATATAATCCAAAAGAAAACCAAAAGGAGGGGTTGAAGAGCCTAAGTACCCAACTTTGTTGGTGCCTTCCACACAATCCACTCCTTTTAACACACTTTAAATGTGCTCGTGGGAATGTTAGACTTTTTTCAACAGTACTTTCGAAACTCTGATCTCAATGTCATGTTCTCAATGTCCTGTAATATTTCCAACTAGTGGGGTCAAAAATTCTCAAGTTTGATATTCGTTGAGATTTGACTAGCTAAAAGTTCGATTCAGATTCGGTTAAGAAATAAATGAACTGAAATTGAAAATCAGTTTAGCTTGATAAAATAAACGGATCGAACTTGAAAATTATAGGCTCGCTCAGGTTCGATTCGTTAAAAGTTCGATAAACACATACATACACATACATATTTACAAATTCTTATCTGCACAAGTGGACCTTATTTTGAGAGAAGTGGATTTTGTTTATTGGATAAGTGGAATTAATCTATCTCAAAATAAATGGTCACATAGTGGTTACAACATCCATCGTCTTTGTGTGTGGTACTTTTCCATTCTTTATCCTCAAATCATCAGAACACGTGTAAGTCTTACTTATCGCTTATCCGCATTATTCATCATCCTCATCTGAACAGAAATAAAAATATATTATAATTATATTATTTTTTCAAAGAGATGAATCCTTATTAATCTATTTTTTAATGAAAAAGAGTTAGATAAAGAAAAAAATGAATGCATATTTATTCCAATTATAGAGATACATACGTATTTCCATTTTTTGTCTTTTCAATCCCACTCATTAGAGAATTGTCAAGTTCGATATTCGCTTATGTTCGATTCATGGTTCGATTCGGATTCGATTTGAAAGTAAACAAACCAAATATGAACACAAGTTTAGGCTCGACTAAATAAACAAACCAAACCTAAAAATTATAAGGCCAAATAAACAAACCAAACCTAAAAATTATAAGGCCGCTCAAGGTGAATCTTTACACCCATATTTCCAACCAATGCATGGCCCCAAATTTATTGTTGTTATAGATATGTTGGTAAGACGTCAATTCTACCATTATTGTTTGTTATTTTTTAAAGATGAGGGTCCGTTTTATGTTAGTGGCATAATGGACCACACATATAATTTATCAATAATCTCTTCTTTTTGGATATGATATGTTCCTTTCAATATCTTCGTCTTACATAAAATGCACCAAACTTTCGGTTGTCACAAAAATAAGATATATTTTAACTATAAATTCGTTAGTTCTTATCTACAACAATTTTTTGCCGCTACAACAAGGATAATAAAATACATTGTTGATTGAATTCTTTAGCTATTTTGATAACGGATTTTGTATGATAGTAAAAATCACCACAACTGAAAGTTTTTTTCTTTTGTGATAGAATTTCTTATTTTATTTTATTATGACTTTCTTTTTCATTGGTTAATGATATTATCCTAGATAAAAGTATTTATACAGTTTTTAGATAATTCATCTTATATTCAATTTACTTTAAAAAGAAAGTTTTCATCGCAACAACATTTGCTCAACTTGCGACAATAAAACTTTCATTGTCCAAAATTAGACGTTTCATTGCCATAAAAGTTTATTTTGCAGTGTGAAAAGAGAGAGAACCAGATGTCATAGGATCGAAACCCTAATCCTTAACTTTCCTCCAGCTTCCCAATCCAAACCCATATCCAGACTCAATTTAAACATTAGACATATTTTCCTGACTTTCAACCTCCAACCATCCAACCATGATTAATCTGTAACACTCCAATCCCACACATAGTCTCACATCATAAACTCATGATGTTTCAGAGTGGGTCATAAGAGTGGGAGATTACTATTTGACAACTTGAGTTTAAGCATTTTAGGTAGTTGTCAACAGGTCCAATTGGGTCGAACCCAACAAGTTGTGATGGTCAGTTTTCTCTGTTAACGGACCGAGGACCTAAGCCCCAGACGTTACAAATGGTATCAGAGTCAATTTCCTTCTGATAGTGGAAAGAGATACCCAAGAGGTGGGATCCACCCTTACAAAGAGATATGAAGAAATGCTCTACACGGAGCGTGGGCCACCACTGTCACCAGAAATAAGTGATGGGTCATGTCGCAACGAGGACGCTGCAAATATAATTAGAGGTGGTAAGACCCCAAACCCAAACATAGTCCCACATCGAAAACTCATGATGTTTCAGAGTGTGCCATAAGTATGAGGGATTACTACTTGACAACTTGGACTTAAATATTTTGGGTGGTTGTCAACGGGTCTAATTGGGCTCGAACTTAACAAGTTGTCAGGCTAATTTTCCTCAATAACGGTCGTAGAATCTAAGCCTGGGACGTTACATAATCAGCCTAAGCTTGTTCAAAAAACCCATTAAGACCTTAACCCAAACACCTAAATCAAACCCTAAAAACCCATAGAAATTAACCTAACCATTGTTAATTAACATGCCTACTAACAAAATACTACTTAGGCTAAGCACTAAAAACCTAATCCAAGACAGAGAGCCCTGTTGAGTTCATTGAGGACCAAAGATCTAAACCCAACTAGTAACATAAAGCTTAGTGGTGTTTAATATAATAGTCTCCTTCTTCTGTTGTTGATCCCTCCCTACCTGGTGCGAGGCAGTCGGTGATCTTACCGTCATTATTGTAATCGATGGTCTCTAACCACTATTGGCTTAGACTCCAGCTGCAGCATGACATCAAAGCGAATTTAGTTTGATTTATCTTAGACAGTTGCTTTCCTTAACTA
>JAZKJV010010496.1:0-47979 GCA_037367405.1 Ottelia alismoides | reverse complement strand
TCCGCCAGTTCAATCCATCGGCTCCTCGACATCCGCCGTCCGGTTCTCGAACCGCGTGAACTCGTGCCGGAAATAGAGCTCCACTTTCCCCGTCGGACCGTTTCTCTGCTTCGCCAGAATCAACTCGGCGATGCCGCGCAGGCTCTCCACGTCGCGCTTGTAGTATTCCTCGCGGAACACGAACATCACCATGTCGGCGTCCTGCTCGATCGAGCCCGATTCGCGCAAGTCCGACAGTTGCGGGCGATGGTCGCCCAGCCGCTGCTCCGGCGCGCGCGATAGCTGAGAGAGCACCAGGAACGGCACCCGCAGTTCCTTCGACAGCAGCTTCAAGCCGCGCGAGATGCCCGACACTTCCTGCACGCGATTCTCCACGCGGCCTTTGCTCGACATCAGCTGCAGGTAGTCGATCACCACCATGCCGAGCCCCTGCTCGGCTTGCAGACGCCGCAACTTGGCGTGGATATCCATCAGATTCGCCGACGCCGTGTCGTCCAGATAAAGCGGCGCATCCGCCATTTCGCCCGCCGCCACCACCAGCCGCCGGCGCTCGTCCTGATCCAGGTAGCCGATACGGAAGCGCTTTTGATCGACGCGCGCGGTGGCGCAAATCAAACGCGTCAGCAGCGATTCCTTCGACATTTCGAGCGAGAACACCGCCACCGTCTTCGGATCCTTCTTGTTCATGGCGACGTTCTGCGCCATGTTCAACGCGAGCGCCGTTTTGCCCATCGCCGGACGGGCGGCCAGAATGATCAGTTCGCCTTCGCGGAAGCCGCCGGTCATTTCATCCAGCTTCACGAAGCCGGTGGACACGCCGTGCGGGCGCTTCGAGGGATCGAGAAACGTATTGATGCCGCCGTCGTAATCGGCAATGATCTTGCCAGGCGTCACCAGCGTCTGCTTCAGGTTGCCTTCGCCCAGCTTGAGGAAGGAATCCTCGGCTTCCTGCAGCAGCGCCTGCGGCTCCTCCTCGGCCAGGAAGGCCTTGTCGATGATCGCCTGCGAGCTCAGAATGATGCGTCGCAGCAGGCTCTTGTCCCGCACGATCTTGACGTACGCTTCGAGGTTGAAGATCTGCGGCAGCCCCGTCGTCCAGCGACACCAGATAGCCGAGCCCGCCCACCGCTTCGAGCATGCTCTTCTTCATCAGCTCATCGGCCACCGTGACGCGGTCGATCTTGTCGCCCCGGTCGTAGATGTCCTTCATCCGCTCCCAGATCTTGCGATGCGCGTCGAGCGAGAAGTCGTCGGTGGAGAGATCGCCGGCGACGGAGATGTAGGAACTGGGTTCGAGCAGCACCGCGCCCAGCACGAAGCGCTCGGCGTCGGTATTGGCGGGCAGGGCCGCGTTCGTAGGCAATGTCGGAGCTGGCCATGGGTATCGGGTCGGGTAAAACGGGCGGGGGGAGACTTTGATTTTAGCTGAAGGTTAGAATGGCGGTCTATGGCCACCATCTGGGATGAAGCATCGCGCGCCGAATTGATCGCTCGCTTGGAGAAGCTGACGCCGGACACCAAGCCGCGCTGGGGCCAATTCACCGTGGGCAAAATGATGAAGCACTGCGCCGACGGCGTGCGCATGGCCACCGGCGAGCTCCCCGTCAAGCCGAAGCCCGGCATCTTCAACAACTACGTCGTCGGCCGGCTCATCATCTACGTGCTCCCTTGGCCACAAGGCGCGCCCACCGCTCCGGAGCTGATCCCGCCTGCCGACCCCGACTTCGCCGCCACGCGCGACGACCTCCGCCGCATGATCGGCCAAATGGCCACCGCCGACCGCACGAAGCTCGCCGCTCATCCCGCCTTCGGCAGGCTCTCCGAGCGCTCCTGGGGCGTGCTCATGCACAAGCACATCGACCATCATCTGAAGCAATTCGGCGTTTAGCCGATAATCAGAGGAGATGACTTCGCGTCGCTTGTGGCTGGCGTCGTGTATTCTCAGCCTTCTCGCCGTCTATCCCCTCTCCGTCGAGTACCGGTGGTTCGAGTTGACGCGAACCCGCGTGCACCTGCCGCATCTGACCCGGCCCATCAAGCTCCTCCACCTCTCCGATCTCCATTTGGGCGACCCGCTCACCGTCTCCGAAGTCATCGACGCCGTCCAGCCCGGCCTCGCCGAGCGGCCCGACCTGATCGTCCTCACCGGCGATTATGTCTACGGCCATGGCGCCCTCCGCGACCATCGCCTGGAAGACGCCGTCGCCGCGCTGGTGCGCGTGGCGCCGGTCTACGCCGTGCTCGGCAATCACGATGGCGGCGCCTGGGGCGGCTCCTATGGCGATTGGACCAATGAGCCCGTTCGCCAACGGCTCGAGCAAGGCGGCGCCACGGTGCTCGAAAACGCCCACCAAGCGCTCACCGTGCGCGGACAGAAGCTGCTTCTCGTCGGCGTCGGCGACCTTTGGTCGCAAACCATGAAGCCGGAGAAAGCCTTCCGCCAGGCTCCGAAGAACGTCCCCACCATTTTGCTGGCGCACAATCCCGACACGAAGGATGAAGTGGAAAGCTACGATTGGGCATCTGTTGCTGGCTGGCCACACGCACGGCAATCAGGTGAACCTGCCGCTGTTCGACGAGCCCTGGGCCACCGTCCGCGACCATCGCTTCATCGCCGGTCTCCACGCCTGGAACGGCCGCCAACTTTTCATCAATCGTGGCCTGGGCGGCGTGCGCGGCATCCGCTTCAACTCCCGGCCCGAGCTCAGTATCCTGGAACTTTTTCCCCTGATTCGTTCGAGCCGTTTTTCCAAAATGCTCATTTGGCCACCATCGCGGCCAACTTCTGGAAGCGCGACCTCGACCTGACCCTCCATCCCGGCCAGCCCACCGTCTTCGACACCGAGCCCGGCGTCCGCGTCATGGCCATGACTCATACGCCCGCCACGCCGCGCGCCGAGCTTGTCTGCCTGCATGGTCTCGAAGGCTCGCACGACTCCGGTTATCTTCAAAGCCTGGCCCAGGCCGCTCTCCGGCGCGGCTTTCGCGTCCACCGGCTCAACATGCGCGGCTGCGGCGGCACCGAAGGGCTCTCGAAGTCGCTCTATCACGCCGGCCTCACCGCCGATCTGCGCGCCATCGTCGCGCAGCTCGGCACCGCGTGCCCGATCTTCCTGGCGGGCTTCTCGCTGGGCGGCAATGTCGTGTTGAAGCTCGCCGGCGAACTCGGCGGCGCCGCGCCCGTCACCGCCGTTGCCGCCGTCTCCGTCCCGCTCGACCTCCATGCCTGCTGCTTGAAAATGATGCGGCCGGAGAATCGCATCTATGAAGCGCGCTTCGTGCGTTCGCTCAAGAAGCGCTTCGCGCGCCGCGCCGCCGAGCATCCCGGCCTCTACAAAACCGAGCACCTCGAAGGCATCAACACCGTCATCGAGTTCGACGACCGCATCACCGCCCCCTACTTCGGCTTCGGCCGCGCGGTGAATTACTACGACACCCAATCCTCCCAGCGCTTTCTCGACGCCATCCGCGTGCCGACCTTGATGATCCAGGCGCAGGACGACCCGCTCATCCCGTTCGACGTCTACGCGCGCCACGCGGCCTTCAAAACGAACCCGAAGCTCCGGCTCATCGCCACCAAGCACGGCGGCCACGTCGGTTTCATCGCCCGCCGCCAGCCCCGCTTCTGGGTCGACGGCCAGATTCTTGCCTTCTTCGAGGAACACTTGGAACATTTGGGCGGCTGAACCGTAAAGCCTGTTGATGGACTCTCCTCCCAGCGGAGCCTCATTTCGCGAAGCCGTAAAGGTAGCCGCCGCCAGCCTTGCGCGCCTCGAAGCTGCGCAGCTTTCTCACGCTGCTGGGCATCATCCTGTCCACCACCACGCTCATCGCCGTGATGAGCGTCATCCACGGCATGGACCGCTACATCGCCGACACCGTCTCCGACCTCGGCTCCGATGGTTTCCGCGTCGTCCGCATGTCCTTCATCGGCAACTTCGATCCCAAGAAGTACCTCGAGTTCCTGAAGCGCAATCCGCAGCTTTCGAAAGAGGAGTTCGACTTTCTCCGCCGCGAATCACGGCTGATCAAAGCCATGGGCATGCAGACCTTCCGCCGCACGCGCGTGTCCTATCTCAACCAGAACATTCCCGATGCCTCCGTGCAAGGCGCCACCGCCAACATCGGCGAGCTCTCGAATTTCCAACCGGCGCAAGGCCGCTTCCTCAGCGAGATCGACAACGAAAAGAAGCTCTGGCGCTGCTTCATCGGCACGGAGATGAAGGATCGCTTCTTCCCGAACACCGATCCGCTGGGCAAGAAGATCCTGATTGAAGGCCGCCCGTTCGAGGTGGTGGGCGTCGCCAAGCCGCTGGGCAGCGTGTTCGGCCAATCGCGCGACAACTTCGCGCTCATCCCGATCGAGGTCTACTTCAGCATGTACGGCCGCCGCAACGGCATCTCGTACAACCTCAAAGCCATCGACCAGGAGCATCATCTGCAGGCTCAGGATGAAATCCGCGCGCTGCTGCGCGCCTATCGCCATCTGCGCCCCGCCGCCGACGATACGTTCTCCCTCGTGAGCTCGGATTCGCTCAGCGCCGCGTGGGACAACCTCACGGGCGCCATCGCGGCCACCGCCGTCGCCGTGGTCAGCGTCTTCATGGTGGTGGGCGGCGTGGTCATCATGAACATCATGCTGGCGGTGGTGACGGAGCGCACCCAGGAAATCGGCATCCGCAAATCGCTGGGCGCGCGCCAGCGCGACATCCTGAATCAGTTCCTCGCCGAATCCTCCCTGCTCTCCGGCTTCGGCGGCCTGTTGGGCGTGTTGATCGCTTGGGGCATCACCGTCGCCGTCCGTATGGCCACGCCCATCCCCATGTCGATGCCCCTGTCGGCCGTCGCCATCGCCGTGTCGCTCTCCGTGCTGGTGGGCCTGTTCTTTGGTATCTACCCCGCCCGGCGCGCCGCCCGTCTCGATCCCATTGAAGCCCTGCGGGTGGAACGATGACCGGACGCTGGCGCAATTCCGCGGGCTGGAACGCCATCAAGCTGGCGTTCGACACGTTGCGCGCCTATAAGCTGCGCGCCTTTCTCACCGTGCTCGGCGTCATCATCGGCACCGGCACCATCATCGGCGTCGGCTCCATTCTCACCGGCCTCGATTCCGCCATCGCCGGCGTGCTGTCGAGCTTCGGCACCAACACGATGCTCGTCTTCAAGTTCCAGGTGGGCGTCCGCTTCAGCAACCTGAGCCCGGAGGAACGCCTGCGCAAGCCGCTGACCTACGACAACGCCCAGGCCATCGCCGCTCGCTGCCCATCGGTGGATCACGTCAGCCCCATTCTGTTCCCCAACGGCGGGCTCATCAAGGCGCGCTACCAGTCCAACGAATCCTTCGACATCGACTTCAACGGCGCCCAGGAAGGCTACATCTTTGGCGGCCAGGCGGAAATGAAGTACGGCCGCTTCTTCACCGACGCCGAAAGCGAACACCGGCGGCCCGTCGTCGTCATCGGCGAGGACGTCTACAAGGCGCTGTTCGCCACCGGCGACCCCACCGGCAAATGGATCGAAGTGGGCGGCCACATGCTCGAGGTCGTCGGCGTCATGAACCGGCCCAACGCCTCCTTCCCCGGCGAGACCGACGGCCGCGTGATCATCCCGTACTTCACCATGCGCAAGATGTATCCCAACGCCAAGGAGCATCTGCTGCTCGTCGTCGCCAAAACCGGGCAGCTATCGAAGGCGATGGATGAAGTGCGCGTCGTTCTCCGGCAGGAGCGCCGCGTCGCCCACGACAAGCCGGACAACTTCGGCATCTCCACCGCGGAGCAGATGGTGGAGCAATTCCGCAACACCATGGCCATGACGGCGATGGTGATGGTGGTCCTCAGTTCCATCGGCCTGCTCGTCGGCGGCATCGGCGTCATGAACATCATGCTCGTCAGCGTCACGGAGCGCACGCGCGAAATCGGCGTGCGCAAGGCGCTGGGCGCGCGCAAGAAGGACATCGTCGTGCAATTCCTCGTCGAAGCGGCGGTGCTCACCGGCATGGGCGGCCTGCTGGGGCTGCTGGTGGGCCAAACGCTGTCGCTCGCCACGCACGTCGTATTTCCCAATCTGCCCACCACGGTGCCGTTGTGGGCCGCAGCGTCGGGGGTGATCGTCTCCGTCGGCGTCGGACTCTTTTTCGGCATCTGGCCCGCCAGCAAGGCGGCGCGCTTGGATCCGGTGGTCGCTTTGCGGTATGAATAGCTTTTGCTGCCCTTCTACCCCGCGCTCGCTTTTTGTGGCTCATTCCTGCTGTTCGTGATCCAGCCGATCGCCGGCCGGCTGATGCTGCCCGTCTTCGGCGGCGCACCGGCCGTCTGGATGACGTGCCTGCTCTTCTTCCAGGCCGCTCTTGTGGCCGGCTACGCATTGGCGCATTGGCTGCCCAGCCGCTTCGTGCGCTTCCTGCTCCCGCTGCTCGTGCTCGTCGCGCTGGTGTCCCGGACGGCGCCCGTGCCCTCTGATAGCCCCGTGGCCGCCATCCTGCTCTATCTGCTGCGCACCGTCGGACCCGTCACCATCGGGCTCGGCATGCTGGGACCGCTGCTCCAGCGCTGGTACCGCGATCAAACCGGCCAGGAGCCTTATCGCCTTTACGCGTGGTCGAACGCCGGCTCGCTACTGGCGTTGCTGGCCTATCCCTTCGCGCTCGAACCCACCACGCGGCTCGCCTGGCAGTACCAAGCCTGGCTTGTGCTGGCTGCGCTGGTCTTTCTCTTCGTCATGCGGCTCACCCCTTCCACCACGCCCGTGGAAAAGCCCACGCCCGTCGCCCCGGGCGACCTCGCCAAGTGGGCCCTGCTGGCCGGCTGTGGATCGGCGCTGCTTTCCGCCACGACAAACCAGATGACGCAGGAAGTGAGCGCGACGCCGTTCCTCTGGGTGCTGCCGCTGGCCATCTTCCTGCTCACTTTCATCCTCACGTTCGAAAGCGAGCGCTGGTACAACGAGCGGCTCTTCAGCCTGCTCGCTTCGGGCGCCGTGCTGGTGGCCTGCATGATCATGACGCTCGGCGCCTCCGTGCCGCTGTGGGTGCGCGTCGCGGTCTATTCGCTCGCGCTCTTTGCCGGCTGCATGGTTTGCTTCGGCGAACTGGTGCGCGCGCGGCCCGAGGCGGGCGCGCTGACCACGTTCTACCTCGCCATTGCCGCCGGCGGAGCCCTGGGCAGCGGGTTCGTCGCCATCGTCGCGCCCCGCATTTTCCTGCAGTACACCGAGTACCCGCTGGCCTTGATGGCCTGCCTTGGCGTCCGCGCCCTCGGCTGGCGGCGCGACGCCCGGCTCGGCCCCATGCGCTATGCGGTGCCCGGCCTCGCCATCGGCGCCGTCATTTTGGTGCTGGCGAAAGACGACGGCTTCGACATCCTGCGGCGCTCGCGCAACTTCTTCGGCACCGTGCAGGTGCACATCGGCAAGGATGACCTGGGCTTCAAACGCGTGCTCACGCACGGCACCATCGTGCACGGCGCGCAGTATGTGGCGCCCGAACGCCGCAACATGAAATCCACCTACTATGGCAACCTCAGCGGCGTCGGCCAGGTGCTGCGCCGCTTGGGTCCGGCACCGGCGCGCATCGGCGTCGTGGGACTCGGCATCGGCACCCTCGCCGCCTATGGCCGCCCCGGCGACATCTATCGCTTCTTCGAGATCAATCCGGATGTCATCGACATCGCCCGCCGCGACTTTCGCTATCTGGCCGAGTCGAAGGCGCGCGTCGAAATCGTCCCCGGCGACGCCCGCCTCATGCTGACGCGCGAAACGCTGCCCTTCGACGTCCTGATCGTCGACGCCTTCTCCTCCGACGCCATCCCCGCCCATCTCCTCACGGCCGAGGCCGGCGACCTTTACCGGCGCGTCCTGCGGCCCGGCGGCGCGCTGTTGCTCCACGTCTCCAACCGCGCCCTCGATCTTCTGCCCGTCGGCCTTGGCCTCGCCCAGCACATGAAGATGCCGTTGCTCCGCCTCTATCAGAACAAATCGATCGAGCCCGGCTGCTTCAGCGCGCATTGGCTGCTCATCACCACCAATGAGGAACTCCGCGAAGAGCCCGCGCTGAAGAACATGAGCCAGTCCCTCCAGCGCGCCGCCATCACCTGGACCGACGACTTCTCGAGCCTCTGGCCGATTCTCAAATAAGCCGTTTGCTAAGATGGGCGCAGTGCGCGTCCAAGTCCTGTTTTTCGGGCTCCTGAAGGATATTACCGGCCGTTCGTCCGACACCGTGGAGCTGGCCGGCGGCAGCCGTCTGGCGGATCTGTTTCAACACTACGCCCGCCAGTTCCCCCGGCTCGACGGCCTGGCCGCGAGCATCGTGCTCGCCCGCAACCAGGAATTCTCCACGCCGGAGACGGAGATCGCCGACGGCGACGAGATCGCCTTCCTCCCCCCGGTGAGCGGCGGCAAGGCCTTCACGCATGTCATCGAAGACGAAGCCGGTCACTTCTTCGCGCTCACCCGCGAGGCCATCGACACCGAAGCGCTCAAGACGCGCCTGCTCCAGAACCACGACGGCGCCATTTGCGTATTCGAAGGTGTGGTGCGCGACAACACCAAGGGCCGGGCGACGCGTTTTCTCGACTACGAGTGCTACGAAGCGATGGCCATCAAGCTCATGGCCCAGCTCGGCCGCGAGATCGCCACGAAGCATCAGGTGTCGCGCGTGGCCATGGTCCATCGCCTCGGCCGTCTCGAAATCAAGGAAGCGAGCGTCGTGATCGTGGTCACCTCGCCGCACCGCCAAGCCTCGTTCGACGCCGCGCTGGAAGGCATCAACCGGCTGAAGAAGACAGTGCCGGTGTGGAAGAAGGAGTACTTCGCCGACGGCGAAGTGTGGGTAGAGGGCGATTGGGACGATAGCGTCGTCACGCGCGTGGGCGCATGACGCGGCGCCGTTGGCCGGCGATGCTCGCGGCCCTGTGGGCGCGGGCGCAGGATGCCGTCATCAAGGTCGACGTGCGTTTGGTGCGGCTGCTCGTCACCGTGAAGAACCGCGGCGGCGAGCCGGTTGGTTCGCTCACGAAAGAGAGCTTCCGCGTTTTCGACAACGGCGTCGCGCAACAGGTGGCTGTCTTCGAGCGCTCCACCCAGCAGGCTCTGTCCGTCGCCCTGCTGATGGACATCAGCGGGTCCACGGCGAAGGATCTGCGCTATGAGATCAACTCCATTGGCGGCTTTCTCCGCGCGCTCTTCAAGGAAGGCAACCCGGAGGATCGCGCCGCGCTCTTCACCTTCAACTGGGAGGTCACCAAGCAGGTGCCCTTCACCCGCCGCGCCGATCGCCTGATGAGCGCCTTGAACCGCGTCAAGCCCGAGGCGGGCACGGCCCTGTACGATGCCGTCTACCTCTGCGCCCGCGAGCTCGAGGATCGCGAGGGCCGCAAAGTGATGATCATCGTCACCGACGGCGGCGACACCACGTCGAGCCATTCGTTCCGCGAAGCGCTGGAGGCCGCGCACCGCGCCGACGCCGTCGTCTACCCGATTCTCGTGGTGCCCATCGCCGGCGAAGCCGGGCGCAACGTGGCCGGCGAGAACGCGCTGCAGATGTTCGCCAACGGCTCTGGCGGGCGCGTGCATTCTCCGCGCGCCGTGGGCCAGGAACTCGACCGCGTCTTCGCCCAGATCCTCACGGACTTGCGGACTCAATACCTGCTGGGCTACTACCCGAAGAACCTGCCGTACACGAAGGAGCGTTTCCATCAAGTGCGCGTGGAACTGGAACCCAAGGGCGATGGTTTGCAGGTGCTGACACGCAATGGCTATTATGGGGAGGCGGGTTAGTTCCCTGCCCTGCACCCCCGTCGTGGCCAAAGCAAGCACCAAAGCCCCAGAGCAAACGCTCGAAGAGATCAAGTATCTTCGCTCTCTCATCGAAAAGAAGAGTCCGGTTTCGATCAAGCTGGTCGATAACCAGATCGTGGAGGGCACCATCGAGTACTACGACATCGCCTTTATCCGGCTCACGCGGACTCCGCTGTCGAATCTCTTCATCTACAAGCACGACATCAAGTACTTGTGGGAAAGCGCGGTGGCCTGATGGCTTCCTATCTCGAGACGGCTGTCGACATCGCGCGCGAGGCCGGCTCGCTGCTGTCCACTTTTTTCGAACGCCGCGTGGCCTTCGAGATCAAGGGCGAACAGGATCTGGTCACCGAGGCGGACCGGGCCTCGGAAGCCTTGATCCTCGAGCGTTTGAAGGCGCACTTTCCCCAGCACGGCATCGTGGCGGAGGAGAGCGGCTTGCATGAATCGCCGTCGGAGTACCGCTGGTATGTGGATCCGCTCGATGGCACCACGAACTTCGCCCACAGCTTTCCAGCCTACAACGTCACGCTCGGCCTCGAGCGCGCTGGCGAGATGATTTGCGGCGTGATTTTGGACCCCACGCGCAACGAGCTCTTCACGGCCGAGCGCGGCGGCGGGGCCTATCTGAACAACCGCCGCATGGGCGTCTCGAAGATCAACCGGGTGGAGGAGGCTCTCCTGTCCACCGGCTTCCCGTCCCGCCGGCGGCACCAGAACATCAACGTCCACTTCTTCTACCAGCTCTCCATCATGACCCACGGCATCCGCCGGACCGGCTCGGCCGCCATCGACCTCGCTTATGTGGCCAGCGGGCGGTCCGACGGCTTCTGGGAGTTCAGCCTGAATCCCTGGGACATGGCGGCGGGCGTTTTGATGGTGGAGGAAGCCGGCGGCCGCATCAGTGACATGCGCGGCAACCGGCATCAACTCACCTCGCGCCACATCCTGGCCACCAACGGCAAGATTCACGAGCCAGTACTGGGCATTTTCGGTGAGGTCTTCTCCGGCCGGTTCGAACATGGCCTCCCCCAGACCTCTACCCACACCGATCACGCCTAAAACCCCACTTTAGGGGTCTGGATCGCCCCATTTGATCCGTCGATCACCGCTTCATGACCGTCTGCGACTGCGGTATAGTAAGCCTAGACCGGGTCCCCGCCCCGCTTGCGTTCAAAAGACTTCACAAGAGTCGAGCGTCTCTACACAAATCACTATGAAACCTATGCTGGCAACACTCGTTCGCCCTCTTTGCGCTCTCGGTCTGGCCGCGATGATCCTTTCCGCGCAGCCGAGCGTGCCGCTGAATCTGTCGCCCTCCCGGGTGCTGGGTCAAAACCGGATCACGAATCTCTCTCAGACGCCCAACTTGGCGGAAGGCCGTGAGATGTACTGGCCCGCGGCCGTCGCCATCGACACCAGTTCGACGCCCTCGGCCCTGTACGTCGCCGATGCCCGCAACAACCGCGTGCTCGCCTGGCGCAACGCGGCAGCTCAGTCCGGCACCCCGGCCGACCTGGTGATCGGCCAGCGGGACCGTTCGAGCGCCCAGGCGAAGGGACCTGGGACAGATTTGGCCACGGGCTTCAATAATCCTTCGTCTGTGGCGGTGGACGCGGCGGGTAATCTCTACGTGGGAGACTCCGGCAACAACCGGATTCTCCGGTTCCCGAAGCCATTTACGCAGGATCCGGAGTTCATGGCCCCCGACATGGTGATCGGGCAGCGGAACTTCAACGAGAACCTGCCTAATCAGGGGTCGGTCACCTCTGAAGTAGGGCTTCGTTCTCGCGACTTCGGCTCCGGCTTCGGTATCGGGCTAGCGTTCGACCTGAACGGGTCCCTGTGGGCCACCGACCCGCTGAATCACCGGGTCGTGCGGTACCCCGTCTCGGCCCTCCAGGCCGGGCGGAATGGCCCGGCGGCTGATTTGGCGTTGGGCGTGGCCAGTCTGACCACTCAATCCAACGACACGTCGCCCTTTTTCGCCCTGGGCGCGCCTTTGCGGAAAGACATCATGTTTCAGCCCACGGGGATCGCCGTCGACCGGCGTGGCCGTGTTTATGTGCGCGATTGGATGCCCAACGCCCATCGGGTGCTGGTCTGGGAGTCGCCCTTCGGCCGGGAGGCAACCCGCCTGCTGGGCATTCCCCCGGTCGAGCCGAACCTCCCCCGCATCAACGAGAACAGCTTCGCTTTGATCGACACCTCGCAAGCCGCGCCGCGTCCGGGCATCACCATCTTCAATGGTTTCGTCTATGTGCCCGACGCTGGCTTGAACCGGATTTTGGTCTACGAGCCTTTCGAGACCTGGGCACCGGAAACCACAGCCCGCACCTCTCCGGCGGCCCGCGGCGTGATCGGCCAGGACACCTTCAATCTGGCTCGCCCCAACCGGGGCCGCGGCGAGCCGTTCAATAACGGCTTTGCCTACCCCGTGGCGTTGGCGGCCACCCAGAACGAGATCTACGTGGCCGACATGGTGAACAACCGCGTGATGGTGTTGCCCGGCTCCGCAGTCGGCTTCAATCCCGGCGTCCGCGTGTTCGGCCAGGACCGGCTCGATCAATCGGCCCCGAATCTCATCGAGGGCAAGGAGTTCTACTTCTACGACTTTCTTCAGGAAGGCAAGATTCCCTTTGCCGGCTCCGATCTGGGTGGAACTTGCCTGGCTCTTGACGGCAACCGGCTCTACGTCGCCGATCCGGCCAACCACCGCGTCCTTGCTTTCGCCGATGTCCGCCGGGCCAAGGCGGGCGATAGCGCCGACCTCGTCATCGGCCAGGCGGACCTCACGCGCAGTTCCCCGAACTGGCCCAACGGCGACGCCGATCAGCCTTCGCAGACAGGCTTGTACCAGCCCACCTGCGTAGCGGTCGACAAGGACTCCAATCTGTGGGTGGCCGACTCCGGCAATGGCCGCGTCCTGCGTTTCCCCAAGCCCTTCGAACAGCCGGCCGGCTCGCAGCGAGCCAACCTCGTGCTGGGTCAACTCGATTTCACCCGCAAAGTCACCGACCCCACCAACCGCACCATGCGCTTCCCGGCGGGCTTGGCCTTCCTGAGCGACGGGACGCTGATGGTCTCCGACACGCGTCACCATCGCGTGCTGCGCTTCCACCGGCAACTGAATGGCGAGTTCCAATCCGGACAGGCCGCCGACGGAGTGTTCGGCCAGGCGAGCTTCACCGATTCCGTTCGCCGGTCGGGCCGTGAGCTAAACCGCCTGTCCAGTCCGCGAGGCTTGGCCGTGGATAGCTTCGACCGCTTGTACGTGGCCGAAATGACCACGCCCACCGGTGTGACCACGGGCGACCGTGTTTCGATTTTCTCGGAATCCGGGTCCCTGTCGTTTACGGCGAACCCGACCGCGCGCCAGCAGATCGAAGGCCTGAGCGGACCCAACTCGGTTTATGTGAACAAGGACTCGGGCGAGATCTGGATCGCCAACACGGCCAGCAGCCTGGTGCTCGCAGTGCCGCGCTTCGAGGACATCATCGGCGTCACCATCACCCCGACGCAACGCATTACCGTCGGCCTGCCGATGGCCATCACCTTCGACTCGGCCGGCTCTCTGCTGGCCGCGGATGCCTTCCAGCGCGTCGGCTTCTACTATCCGCGCGCCACCGCGCTCAGCGCCGCCACTGCCGACCGGCAAACGCTGGCACCCATGATGTATGCGTCGATCTATGGGTCGTTCGGCACCGTCACGCGGTCGTTCACCGAAGAGCCCAATCCGTTGCCGATGCCGACCACGGTGGCCGACATTCAGGTGTTCTTCGGGGACAAAGCAGCGCCCATTCAGATCGTCACGCCGGGGCAGATCAATGTCGTCGTGCCGCAAGCCGTGGAGGTGAACGAGCAGGTGGAGATCACCGTCGTGCGCCGGTCCACGGGCCAGATTCTGGCTGCCACCACGGTCCAGATGGACGTCGTCTCGCCGGGCTTGTTTGCCACCGGCACCGGCGGCACCGGTCAGGTAGCGGCCTTGAACCAGGACAACACCGTGAACTCGAGCTCCAATCCGGCCGCCCGCGGTTCGGTGATCCAGCTCTTCGGAACCGGCGCGGGTCTGATCCCCGGCGCGCCGGGCGACGGCGCGGTAGTGCCGGGCCAGTCGCGGACTCCTTTCCCGGTTCAGGTGAATATCAACGGGCGCTTTGTGGCCGACACCGACATCGTATATTCAGGACTCACGCCCGGAGCGATCGCGTTGTGGCAGATCAACGTCAGGATCCCGGACAACGTGGCGCCGAACAACACGGTGCCCATCGCCATCCGGTATCGTGACGCGGCCTCACAGCCACGTTTGACCATCGCCGTCAGATAGGCGGGATCCCAACCTCATGACTCGACCGGTCGCGGCTGACCAAGCGCAGCGCGACCGGTCTTGTCATGGGCGCAGGTCTCCCACCGGGCCGCCCGCCAGAGTTGCCGCGACGCGGCCTCGCAGCCTCGCTTGACGATCGCCGTCAGAGCGGCGGGATCACCACCTCATTACTCGACCGGTCGCGGCTGACCACGCGCAGCGCGACCGGTCTTGTCATGGGAGTGGGCAGTTGGACGGTGACGGTGGAAAGCCCGGCGATGGGCGGCGTCACACTCAGGACCGGCAGATCGGCCCGGACAGGATCCCCCGCCAGGCCGAGGCCAGTCACCAGCAGTTCCACCAGCCCGGCGCCAGCACGGCGATAGCTGAAAATGCCGGGCCACGACGCCTCGATCGACACCGGCTTCGCGGCGGAGACGCCCTGCGGCGTCCGGACCAGGATGTCGTAGACGCCAGGCGTCAACTGCTCCGGGATGCGGAGATTCACCTGCCGGTCGGCCACCCACAGCAGCGGCGCCACGCGCCCGCCGATCTCCACCTGCGTCCCGCCCAGCGGCGACGAGCCCGGCGCACGGCCACTCACCGGTTCGCCGGTCGTCAGGTTGAGGCCATAGACGGCCACCCAGGCGCCCGGGCTCAAGCCGGGGCCGCCGGAAGCGGCGTTCACCACGCCACCGTCGGCGACGATTGGAGCGCCAATCACGACCGCGCGCGCCGGCTCGGCGGCGCTGCCCTCGACACTCAGCTCGAGCTCGCGCTGGTCGCCATCGCCGGCCTGCCAAGCGATGCTCAACTCGCCCTCGGCATCGGAAACCAGCGGGCCAGCGGGCACGGCCACGCCGCGCGCTCGCGCCACCACCGTGAGGCCGGGATATGGCACACGATTGATGTCGGTGACACGGACCAGCAGCGGCTCGAGTCCTCGGCCGGGCGCCACCGTCTGGCGCGCACCGGAACGGATCCAGACGCGGAGTTCGCGGCGCGAGGGAGCAACCTGCACGCGGGTGAGCGCGAACTCGTAAGCCTCGTCATCAACGGCGTCGGCGCGGAGCGTGACGACGCCCTCCGCGCGGCCGGAAAGCGTAAGATTGGCCGCCGATTGGCCGCGCGAGACGGTCACCGTAGCCGGCAGGTCGACCAACGGCTCGCTCGCCGACAAGCGAAAGACGCGATCGCGGTCGGCGGGCTGCGAGAGCTCGAGGCGAATGACGGCCCGCTCGCCGGCGACGACGCCGGCGGTGGGCTGGGTCGAGAAGCGGACGCCGCGCTTCAGCGACGTGTCGGCCTCGGCGCGGTTGTCGCTCACACGGGCGAAGTAGGGCTCGAAGGCCTTGCGGTAGCCGTCGAGCTGAGCCAGTTGCTCGGCGGTCGGGGAGGTGCCGGGGGCGATCAGCAGGATGAAGGCGAAGCGGAAGCGGCGCTGGGCCAGCGTATGGTCCGGCGCGCGGCGTCCTTCGGCCTGGATGATCTCGTCGACGCCGACATCGCGCCGGGTGCCGTTGAAGCGGACGCCGTTCTGCGGGAAGACGAGGTTCACCGACGGGTTGGTCACCAGGAACGTCGGCGGCACCTCTTCCGGCCCGCGGAGGCCCATCAGGTACTGGTCGAGCGGCCCGTATTGCTGGACGGGCACGCCAGTCTCGAAGCGCGGCGATTGGCCCGCGCCGAGGTCGGTGATCTTGTTCCCTTCGAGCAGCGAGGCTTCGGAATTGAACGCGAAGTTCCAGTGGGCGTTCTGGGTGCCCAGCAGCGGCCGGCGCGCGGCATCGTTGGGATCGCGGATGCTGGCCAGCGCCAGGAAGAGATGGCCGGTCTCGTGGCCGAGGATGGAAAGAGGCGTGTCACCGGTCGGGCCACGCGCGGGCACGCGGCCGAAGGGATCGACCGGATACTGGCTCAGCGGCCCCATGTTCAGAAACGCCTGCAGACGGCGGCGGGAGCCATACAGCTCGCCGTCGTCCAGCTCACGGTCGCCATAGCCGGCGCGGTCGTTGCGCACGGTAGATTCGAAGGCGACGGCGCCGGAATCGGGCGCGATGCCCATGTTGTTGTAGACCACCAGATAGTCGTAGGCGTCTTCGAACTGGGAGAAGAAGCGCTGGCTGACGCTGACAATATCGATGGCCGTGGTGGCGGAGAAGCGCTCGGCGACGGTGGAGCCGAAGGTGGCTCCGTCGGGGGTCTTGCTAAGGTCGACGAGTTCGGCGTTCGGATCGACGCCGCCGCGCGAGAGGCCGACGACGGCGGAGAAGGTACCGGTGTCAATCAGGGCAAGGTCGACGGCACCGTCGCGCGAGAGGGTCACGGAGAAGGTGTTAGGCGCGCCGATCCCAAAGGAGCGATACTCGGGGACGCCAGCCCAGGTGATGATCACCTCATCGGCGGTGGTCTCCAGGTAGACGCCGCCGGCGCGGCTTGGGTCAAGGTCCATGAAGAGCGGCGCCAAGCGCGGCGGGCCGGCCACGAAGCGGCCGAGCGAGCGTTGGCTCGAAGCGGTATCCGGACGGCCGAAGGTCAGGTTGCCATCCGAGTTCACCCACACCTGGCGCCAGGTCTGGCCGGCGTAGGGGAAGGCGAAGGGCAGGTCGACCAGCGCGGTGTCGTCGTCGTCGAGCCGCAGGTCGCGCGCGGCGGCCGGCAGACGGCGCGCTTCGGAGGGGCCGATCCGGTAGGTGTAGCCGGCGGCGCGGGGCTCGAAGCGGAGCCGGGTGGCGTCGAGGTCGAATTCATTGAAGGAATCGAGCAGTCCGCCGGTGGCTTCCATCAGGACGAGGTCGCCGGAGACTTTCGCCGGGCGGATCGTCTCGGGCGCCCGGGGGCGGGAGCGATTCAGGCGGTGCAGGAGCTTCATCTCCTCCTGCTTGCCGGGCTGCCAGCCGCAGGAGCGCTCGGGGGGCCGGGTCCAGGCGGAGGCGGGGAGAGAAATCCACAGAACAAAAAGCGCGAAGATTCGTTTCATCCAATGAAGCGGGTGCGCCCCGCACCCCGATTGTAGAATACGAGGAAGAGTCCTAACCCTCATGGCCTTTTGCACTTCTTGCGGAAATCAGATGCCGGACGGCGCGCGCTTCTGCGCCCGTTGTGGCGCGTCGATCGGAGGAGGGGCGGGCGCCGTGCCGCCGCCGGTGCCACCTCCCATCCAGACGCCTATCGACTACACGATCCAGGGCGACAACCTCCAGGTGGCCCGGCTCAAGCTGAAGCCGGGACAAGAGGTCTACGCCGAAGCCGGCAAGATGCTTTACAAAACGCCGTCGATCCAGTGGGAAACGAAGATGAGCGGCGATACCGTCGGCCAGAAGCTGTGGGGCGCGTTGAAGCGCACGGTGATGGGCGAATCGCTGTTCCTGACGTACTTCCGGGCGTTGAGCGAAGGCGAGGTCGGCTTTGCCGGCAACTACCCGGGGCGCATCCAGGCGTTCGACCTGGCGCCGGGCCGGTCGATCATCGTGCAGCGCGACAGCTTTCTTTTCGCGCAGGCGGGCGTTCAGTTGAACATCGCCTTCATGAAGAAGCTGGGCGCCGGGTTCTTCGGCGGTGAGGGCTTCGTGCTGGAAAAGCTGACCGGGCCGGGGCTGGCGTTCATCCACGCCGGCGGCGATTTCGTCGAATTCGATCTGAAGCCGGGCGAGCAGATCCAGGTGGACACGGGCTGCGTGGTGGCCTTCGACGAATCGGTGAACTACGACATTCAGTTCGTGGGCGGCATCAAGACGGCGATTTTCGGGGGCGAGGGTCTGTTCCTGACGACGTTGACGGGGCCGGGCCACTGCATCGTGCAGAGCATGACGCTCGAAAAGATGCGGCGGGAACTGGCGCCGACCACGATTGCGGGCGGCGACGAGCGGAGTCCGCTGGGCGCGTTGGGTGGCATTTTCTCCAGCGAAGACTAACTCCTTGCAGTTACGCTAAACTTCCGGCCACGGACGCCCGATAAACAACGTGATGGTGCGTGAACACGAATGACGCCCCTGACCACGACCACATCGGGCTCCGGTGAGACCGGAGTCACGTCCCAAGGTGCCCCGGCTGGCGTCGACCAGCGGGTGGAGGCCAGCAATGCGCTGGTGTCCAGCAGTGCCGAGGACGTGGCCCGTCAGGAATTCCAACGGCTGAAAGGCCGTTTCTTATCGAGCTTGAATCATGAGATGAGAACGCCGTTGACCGGCATTCTCGGCATGACGGATCTGCTGTTTGAAACCGGCCTCTCCGTGGATCAACGCGAGTACGTTTCGATCATGCGGACGTGCGCGGAAACGCTGCATGAGATTCTGAACGCCACCCTCGAGTTCGCCAGCCTGAGTTCGGGCCAAGCGCGGCGGGAAGAAGCGCCGTTTCCATTGATTCCCTGCCTCGAGGCGATTGCGGCCGAGTTTTCGACGAAGGCGCGCGGCAAGGGCCTCGGCTTTTCCTTCCACGCGCAGGGCAACCTGCCAGACGTGGTGATGGGCGACGAGATTCGCGTCCGGGCGCTGCTTTCGCAACTGCTGTCGAACGCGGTGAAGTTCACGGTGGCGGGGCGGATCGAGTTGCGCGTGGTGGGGCACGGGTCCGCCGAAGGGCCGTTCTGGCTGGACATCGACGTGGTCGACACCGGGATCGGCATTCCGACCGACAAGATGTCGCGGATCTTCGAAAGCTTCGAGCAGGCCGAGAGCGGCATCTCGCGGCAATACCAAGGGCTGGGCTTGGGCCTGGCGCTGGCGCGCGAACTGGCGAACCTGTTGCACGGCGAGATCTCGGTGTCGAGCGCCGTAGGTGAGGGCAGTGTGTTCCGGCTGCGGCTGCCGATCGAGCCGACGCTCGAAGCGGTGCCGGCGCGGCCGGGCGCGGTGGTGACGCCGGCTCCTTCGGTTGTCGTAGTGGAGAAGCCCAGGATCCTGCTCGTGGAAGACAATCGCGTGTCGCAGCGCATCGTGTCTCACATGCTCGAGAAGGCCAAGTACGACGCCGATGCGGTGGAGAACGGCATGGCCGCGATCCGCGCCGCGACGGAGCGGCGCTACTCGCTGGTGCTGATGGACCTGCTGCTGCCGGGCATCGACGGAATCGAGACCACCTATCGCCTGCGGCGCTTGCCGGGCTATGAGTCGACGCCGGTGGTGGCACTGACGGCGAACGCGTCGTCGGAATTCCGCGAGCTCTGCCGGCAGAATGGCCTGCAGGGCTTCCTGTCGAAGCCGGTGCAATCGAACGAGCTGGTGCAGACGCTGATGCAGTTTCTGCCGGCGAGTTCGGATCAGGCCAAAGGATAACTGAGCGTCGCGCGCAGCCACTTGGCGTTCTTCTTGACAGCCGCCCGGAGCGTGGTGACCAGTTCGTCCCGCTTTTCGTAGAGGCGGTAGCCGGCCGTGGGCCGGAGATAGCCGCGCGCCTTCGGCTCCTTGGCGAAGAGCTTCTTTTCTCCCATGTCGGCGGCCATCGCCTGATAGCGGCGGCGGTTGTCGAGCAGCGCCTTGACGATGAAGGGCATCACCATCGAATAGTCCGCCTGCATGCTCTCGGTGGAGTGCGCGTAGGTCTCCTTGTCCACCTTGCCCCAGGTGACGGCTTCGGCCGGGAAGCAACTCGACAGCGAACCGTCGGTGACGGGGGCGGTGACGATTTGCACGTCGAACTCGTAGCCTCGGATCTTGGGCAGGCCCAGCACCTGGCCGAGCGCGGGCTCGGGCTGGAGGTTGTAGTTCTTGGGCACGCCGCCACCGAGGATGAGGGTGGCCAGAGCGCGGGCCGGACTTTCGAACAAACCCCAATAATGATAGGCGCAGGCCTCGAAGACTTCGGCGTGGAGGTCGAGGTCGAAGGCGTAATCGGCGAGCAGGCCGGTTTCGCGCATCGCCCAAAGCTTCATGGAGTTCAGAAAGACGCTGCCGTCGCCGGGGGCGCCGACGAAGACCGGGATGGCGTTTTCATAGCACGTCGCCAGCAGGCCACCCTTGATCTTGTTGCGCTTTTCCTGAGCGGCGTAGCGCGCGCCCAGGCGATTGCGGAGTTCGGTACCGGTCATCCGTTTCTGGAACTCGGGCGCGCGGAGCACGGCGCTCAGGAAGCGGTCCTGATCGAGGAGCACGTCCTCGTCGAAGGCCATGTCGGTGACGCGGATGGTCTGCTCGTCGCGGAGCGCGCCGTCGTCGCCGAAGATGGGCACTTCGTGGATGGGCTCGCCGTGGCCATTCAGGCTGCGATGTCCGTCGTGGTAGCAGACGGCGTCGGTGGTGCTGAGGTAGGCCACCCAGCCAGCCTCGAGCAGCGGGTTGAGCCAGGCCTGGTGCTGGCCGGAGACGGTAACGGGTCCGGCGATCGCCAACGTCAGCGGGCAACCGGCGCCGATGGCGTTGTCGAGAATCGTGTAGATGCGGCGGAGATAAGCGCCACCGAAGGCGGGCAGGCAGTTGAGGAAAAGGTCGTGGAGGGAATCGACCTCATCGACGCGCTTGGTGCGCACGATGCGCCGGGAGGGTTGCTTTTTGTTCTTGGCCAAACGAACAGTATCGCAAGCTTCCGCGCCGGTGAGGTTGGCGTTGGGCTACGGGTTCAACTGGACGCTGTAGCCGGAGGCGGTGATCTCGCAGACGCCGGTGGCGAAGCTGTTGAAGCCGAGGGTCATCTCGACGGGCGTGCCGGGGTCGGCGTACATGGAGACCGGGGTTGCCAGGTAGTTGAGGCCGCTTTCGAGGGTCGAGCGGAGCAGCGGGTAGCGGGCGACGGTGTCGTTGACGGCCGTGGCGATGTGGGCTTGGTCGAGGCGGTTGCCGCCGCTCGTGAAGGTGCAATAGACGGCTACCTGCTGGAGGGCGAGCCGGCGCTTGGCGGGCACGCGGTAGATGTTGGTCTGGACGGCGTTGGTCTGGGAGAACGTCACCGTCTGCCGGAGGTGGATAGCGTTGCGGACGGGGGAATCGATGTCGCGTTGAGCGGTCCAGGCGGCGAGGCGGGCGGTCCAATCTTCAGCCTCCTGGGCGAAGAGGAGCAGCGCGCCGGCGGCGAGGGTGCCGAGGATGAGCCACTTGCGCATATAGGTTTGACGCCACGGAGGGCGCCTCCGTTCAGCAGTGTGACACGAGAATCTACTGAGCGGAAGCGGGGCCCTTCAGGATTTTCCCGGGGCGGGCGCCGGTGTGCTGGCCACGGTCGAGCACGAGGACGCCGTTGACGATGACGTATTCGACGCCGGTGGAGTACTGGTGCGGCTGTTCCCAGGTGGACTTGTCTTCGATGGTCTGGGGATTGAAGACCGTCACGTCGGCGGCGAAGCCGGGGCGGAGGAGGCCGCGGTCCCACTGCTGGGTCTTGATGGCGTTGGCGGAGGTCATCTTGCGGATGGCGTCTTCGAGGGAGAGCACCTTCTCTTCGCGGACGTAGCGGGCGAGCACGCGGGCGAAGGTGCCGTAGTAGCGAGGATGGACGTGGTTGGCGGCGAGGGGGCCGGTGGTTTTGACGGCGGTGCCGTCGGAGCCGATGGAGATCCAGGGCTGCTTCAAGGCGTAGCGCATGTCGTCTTCGCTGTGGTGGAAGAAGATGGTCGGCACCGAAGCGCGGTTGTCGGAGAGCAGCTTGAAGAGCACGTCGACGGGCTGGCCGCCGAGGGCGGTGATGACTTCGCTCATGCGCTTGCCTTGGAACTTCTGATAGGCAGGGTTCTTGAGCGAGACCAGCAGCATGCCTTCCCAGGAGCCGGTGGCCGTGTAATGGTTGTACCAATTCGAGCCGGGGATGCCGTGGAGGATTTCGCTTTCGAGGCGGGCTTTCAGGGCGGGGTCCTTCAGGCGGGCGAGCATGGCGTCGGGGCCGCCTTCGTGGGCCCAGGGCGGGATGATGGACGAGAGATTGTTCTGGCCCGCGCGGTAGGGGTAGATGTTGGCGGTGACCTGCTGGCCGGCGGCGCGCGCTTTCTCGAGCAGGCCGATGAACTCGGGCATTTTGCCCCAGAGCTGGTGCTCGGCGATTTTGATGTGGATGATGTCGACGGGCACGTTGGCGTCGCGGCCGATGTTCAGCGCTTCCTGCGCGGCTTCGAGCACGCCGTGGCCTTCGGTGCGGAGGTGGGTGGAGTAGAGGCCGCCGAACTCGCCCGCGGTTTTGGCCATGGCGGTGAGCGCGGGCGTGTCGATCCAGTTGCCGGGCGGATTGCTGAGCAGGCTGGCGACACCGAGCGCGCCCTGGCGCATCGCGTCGCGCACGAGGGCCTGCATGCGGGTGACCTCTTCGGCTTTGGCGGGACCGGCGCTCTCGCCGTGCACCTGGGTCCAGATCTGCGAGGAGCCGACGTAGCTGGCGATGTTGGTGGAGATGCCTTGTTCGAGGAGTTTCGCCCAATAGGCATTGAAGTCCTTGAACTGGCGGCTGGGCGCGGCCGAGTTCCCTTCCCCGAGCACCATGGAGGTGACGCCCTGGCGGATCATGCTTTCGGCGTTGCCATCGGTGAGGATGGAATCGTCCGAATGGTTGTGCATGTCGATGAAGCCGGGGGCGATGACGAGGCCGCGGGCGTCGATGGTGCGCTTGGCTTTCGCGCCGGCGGGCAGGCGGCCGAGGGCGGCGATGCGGCCGTCTTTGAGGGCGAGGTCGCCCGGGTAGGCGGGGTTGCCGGTGCCGTCGGCGAGGCGGCCGTTGCGGAGGATGAGGTCGTAATCCTGGGCGAGCAGGAGAGCGAGAATCAGGCCAGACATGAGGCGATCTCCACGAACTGGAATTCTTGGCGCACCTTGTCGGCGGCGTCTTTCGAGAGTTCTTTGACGGCGTCGGCGACGATTTCGATGGGCTTGCCGAAGCGTTTGAGGCCGCGGGCAGCGTTGAGGACGCAGATCTCCGTGACGACGCCATAGACGACGTAGCGATCGGCGGGGATGACCTGAATGGCGGCGACGATGAGCGGCGACGTGAAGCAATCGACGCTCTGCTTGCCGAGGACGGGCTGGCCCACGAGAGTCGATTCAGGCTTGCGCTGGCCGAGGGTGCCGGCGACGCAGTGGGCAGGCCAGAGCTTGAACTCGGGGTCGTTTTCCGTGTGGGCGTCGACGGTGGACAGGAGCGGGATGCCTTGGGCGATGGCGTGGCGGTTCAGGGCGGCGATGGCGGGGACGACGTGCTCGGCGCCGGGGACGTAGAGGGCGCCGGCGGGATAGAGGAAGTCGAGCTGCGAATCGATGTCCAGGAAGAGCGTGCGCATGCAGAGCTTCACTATAGCCGAGGTTTTAATGGCCACCGATGAACACCGATGAACACCGATGGGGAGTGGTTCTCCTTGCTCCTATCCTGGCTGGCTGGACGGGAGGCGGGAGCCGGGGCCGATGTTGAAGAACTTCTTGCGGAGGCCGGCCATGCCGTCGAGGAAGAGGTTCATCAGGCCGGGTTCGGTGCGGAGGATGTGGGCGATGAGGTCCTGCATGGCGCGCATGACGTTTTCGAGATTCTCGGCGGAATAGAGGTCGTCCTCGGTGGGGGCTTTGGGCGGGCGGCGGTCGATGGGCTCGAGAGTGACGGCGTCGACGAGCATGTCCTCGGTCCAGTTGCGGGGGATCCAGATGGTGGCGGTCATTGCGGGTGTTTCTCCTCCTGCGTTTGGGGGGTGTTGGGTTCGATTGGAAATTCAGGGGTGGAAGTTTTCGCTTCCTTGGCGTCGTTTTCCTCGGCTGCTTCGACGGCGAGGCGGAGGAAGCTCGCGCTCAAGAGTTCGCGGCGGGCGGAATCGAAGGCGCGGCGGTGGGCGGTTTCGTAGCGGACGGCGAGGCGGGCGTCGTGGGAGCGGGTCCAGGCGTCGCAGACGGAGAGGCCGGGTTCTTTGGCCAGTTCCTTGGCGAGGCAGTTCTGTTCGATGCCGCGGGCGCGGAGCTTGCGCCAGACGGCGGCGACCATGTCCTCGAAGACGAAGAATTCGGAAATGGTTTGGGGCTGGAATTCGGCGTAAAGGTCGTCGTAGATGGCCTGGAGGCGCTCGCCGGATTCATCGGGGAGGAGGACGGTTTTGCCGGTGAGGCCGTGCTTGCGGGCGTTGAGCGCGGACTTGGCGCGGGTTTCGGGAGAGAGCGGGCCGCGGCTTTTGGCGCCGTTGCGGCGGGCGGCTTCGATTTGGGCCTTGGTTGGATAGAGGTTACGCATAGGAGGTCACCTATCCAACAGCGTACACGGCGAAGGCCGAAAAACGAACCATGCTCTCCGGATCGTGTTGATTTTATTCTTAAAATTCACAAAAATAATTGAACAAGGAAGGAACGTGGAGGAAGGAATGGCCACCGATGAAGAAGATGAACACCGATTGAGAGACGAACAGCCCGCCGCGGCGCTGGATGGCGCTCGAGATGCTCCTACCCAAGCGCACGGCTCTCTCATCGGCACGGAGCTTCGGCTGGGCGGAGGAGCCGGAGCCTGCCGGCGGCCAGCGTGACAGAGCCCCTTATCTTCGATATGGTGATAGAAGAAGCTAAAGGTAAGCGCCATGAACATCGAAGTCACGGGCGAACTCGAAAATGTGATCAAGGCCCATGCCGACCGGCATGGCCTGAACGCCGACGTTGCGGTGCGCCGTCTGCTGGCGGAGGCTCTGTTGCCAGCGAGTGCACCCGAGCGTGAAACGCGCACCGGGGCCGCCCTGATCGAAGCGCTGCAAGCTTCGCCCTGCCGCGAACTGGATATCGAACCGCCCCGCGTTCTTCTCACGAACGTGCGGGATGTGATTCTTTGATGGCGTGGCTTCTCGACACGAACATCCTTTCTGAAATCCGACGACTGAGACCAGAGCCACGCGTATTGGCGTTCATCAGCGGCACGCCCCTGAGCGAGCTTTACGTGAGCGTGGTGACGCTCGCCGAACTGCGTTATGGCATTGAAGCGTTGGATGTCCAGAACCCGGTGAGGGCGGAGTTGGAGAATTGGCTGGCGAACATCATCCGCCCGATGTTCGATCAACGGGTTTTACCGGTTACGGAAGAGGTGATGCTTCGCTGGCGGACGGTGTTGGAGGGAGGCCGTAGAGCTGGCTACACCTTCTCGCAGCCCGACCTGATCATTGCCGCGACGGCCCTGCTGCACGGACATACCGTGGTGACGCGCAATCGGAGTGATTTCGACAAAGCGGGCGTCGCCGTGTTCAATCCTTGGGATTAGCCATGGTCAGCACGCGCCGGACAATGTTGGCCGGGGCGACGAAGGGGAGATGGTGGCCGGTTCCGGACGGCAGAGTGAAAATCTCGAGTCTGCCGGATGAGCCGCTGTGGTGACGGGTGGAGGAACAGGCCCGCGACTCACGGCGCTGTAGGCCGAAGGGAGGGAGCGCTACATGGGAATGTTTGACGAAATCCGGTGGGATGCAGCCCTGCCGGCGGGGCACCCGGAGGAAGAGCGGCTGTTTCAAACGAAATCGCTCGATCCTTGTTGGGACCGCTATGTGGTGAACGCGGAAGGGCGGTTGCTGCTGGTGGGCAGCGGATGGGGGGATGACGATTCGTTCGAGGACCGGCGCCGCCCGCCCGTGGATGTCGGCTTCCATGGCGACCTGAGGCTGATCTCCGTGGGAGGCGGTCGTGAGTACCTGGTTCGATTCACCCATGGCACGGTGGAGTGGGTTCGCCCGTTGGCCCCGGACGAGCCGTGGGACGCGGTGGCGGTGGCGCGCCTGGCGTGGAACGCCGGGGGCGAGGGGCGGGACAAGCCCGGCGACTGATCGACGCCGCCCCTCTCAAGACAGGCCTTCCGTGTTGCTTACTTGCCTTCGGCGGTGGCCTCGAGCGTTGACGCCTAGAAGAACAGGCGGAGGCGGAGCTCGATCTGACGGGGATCGAAGGTGGCCATGCCCCAAGTTCCAAAGCTATCGTTCTGGAGCATGCCGGGGCGGATGCCCTGGGCGCGTTGGGCGGCGGAGATGTTGGTGAAGGTGGCTCCGGTGCCGGCGTTCATGTTGGGCCGGAACTGGGTGTTGTTGAGCAGATTGGAGGCCTCGGCCGAGAACTGGAGTTGCACCTTCTCGGTGAGGGGGATTTGCTTCTGGACGCTCATGTTGACGTTCACGCGGCCGTTGCCGCGGACATCGCCGTAGCGAATGTCGGCGTTGCCCCACCAGTAGATGTCGGGAGCGATGGTGCCGTTGGGCAGCGTGACGGTGCGGCCGGAGAAGGCGTCGGCTGAGTACTTGAGGAAGCAGTAGCGGCAGACGACAATCTGGCGTCCGCTGGGAAGCGTGACGGTGCGGTCGGCAGGATTGGCGCCCGTGTACCAGCGCTGGAGATTCTCCGGCACCTCGATGGGAACGCCGGAGACACGATCGGCGCGGCCGGTGGTGGAACCGTTGGCGCCGGTGAAGCCTTGTTGGGGCTGGCCGGATTGGGCGATGAAGACGCCACCGATGTTCCAGCCGCCGAGGACGCCGTTGGCGAACTTGTTGTTGAAGTCGAGCAGACGGCCCTTGCCCATCGGCGGGCTCCAGACCCAGTTGGCGACGACGCGATGGGGAATGTCGTTGGGCGAGATGGAGTAGCTATTGGAGAGATTGCGACGGTCGAGGGTGGCGGGCGAGGTGCCGGCGTTTTCGGCGTAGTTGTTGCCTTGGGCTTCGCCGAACCACGCTTCGATGGTGCGGCTCCAGGTGTAGTGGACGTTGAAGAGCAGGCCGTTGCGGAAGTTCTTGGTGAGCTGGGCCATCAACGAGTTGTAAGTGTAATAGCCTTGGGGCGAGCCGATGAGCGCGTTGGGGTTGAGCGCGTAGGGCAGAGCGAGATTGCGGCGCGGCACGGTGGGGTTGCCGAAGACGCCGTTGAACGGGAGCCGGTTGCCATTAGCGGGCTGGAAGGGATTGGGCACGAGGACATTGGCGGGGTTGGTGCCGTTGCTGGCGATGTAGGCGGAGCGCCATTCCTGCAGGAGCGAGTCGGGCAGATCCTGGTCGCTGTTCACGTTCCAGCGGCCGAGTTGAAGGTGATAGCCGCGCGCGCCGGAATAGCCCATTTGCGCGAGCCAATCGCTGCCGATTTTGCGCTCGACGAAGGCGTTCCACTGGAGGATTTTGCCGTTCTCCATGCGGTTGTAGTCGAAGCGGGGCTCGTTGTTGTTGTCGCCGTAGTATTGGGGCGCGTTACGATTGGCGCCGATGGCGGGGATGAGCTGGGTGACGCGGTTGTAGGGATTGACGAGGGCGCCGGCGGGCGAGGCGCCATACTGCGCGGCGACGGGGTCGTTGGTGCGAGCGACGAAGTTCTGCGCGCCGAAGTAGTAGGGGCCGCCGAAGTAGCCGGTGTTGGAGGGCGTGTAGGTGACGCCAAAGCCGGAGCGGATGACCCACTGGCTGCCCAGGCGATAGGCGAGGCCGGCGCGGGGACCGAAGTTGTCGCGCGGCATGCGGTAGAGGCTGCGGCCGAGGCCGTTGGAGCCGGGGAACATGAACTGGCCGCGAGCGCCGAAGGGATTGACCTCGTCGTAGCTGTAGCTGGAGATGCGGTTGTAGCGTTCACTGGGGGCCTGCTGCATGTCGTAGCGGAGGCCGAGGTTGACGGTGAGCCGCGAGGTGGCGCGCCAATCACTCTGGCTGTAGAGAGCGCCGTATTTGGCGGAGAGGGCCAAGAGAACGGCGTTTTCGCCGGCTTGGATGTCGCCGGCGCCGAGCAGGGCGCTCGCGATGGGGGAGCCACTGAGCTGAGCGGTGATGGCGTCGACGGTTTGGCCTTGGGCCTGGATGATGTTGCCGGTGGTGAAGGTGTTGGCGGAGCGGAACCAGTAGCTGCCGCGGGCGTCGGAGTAGTTGGACAGGTAGTTGCGGAATTCGCCGCCCCACTTGTGCGTCCAGCTTCCCATGGTCTTGGTGAGGGAGCCGACGATGTTCCAGTTGGTTTGGCGTTCGATCTTGGCGAGGTAACCGGTGCCGTTGAGGCCGGAGACCTGGCTGAAGCCGCCGCCGCCCTGGTTCCACTCGGGGAAAGCGCCTTGGAGGCCCGGCGCGCCGAGGAACGAGTCGGGCACGCCGAGGGCGCGATAATCGAGATCGTCGTAGGTGGCGGAACGGTTTTCGGCGGCGACGCGAGTGAGGCCGATGCGGATGTCGGCGACGGTGGTGGGATTGATGAGCCAGGTGTCGCCGATGGAGCCGTAGTAGTTGCGATCGCCGTTGACGGCGCCGATGAAGCCACCCTGCGTGGTGAAGGCGCGCGTCTGGTCGCCCCAGCCGTTGGGCGAATCGATGGAGCCGAGGTTCGAGCCGAACGTGCCGTAGAGCGAATGCTTGGTGAGGCGGTGATCGACGCGGGCGTTGATGGCGTCGCGGTTGAACTTGCGGACCATGCGGTTGTAGAAGTTATTCACACCGCGGGGGTCGTCGGGCGTGCGGTTGGGCAGGGGGAACTCATTCACCAAACGGGCGAAGCTTTGATTGATGCGGCTGGCGGGGATGACGGCGCCGGGGAAGGCGTTGCGCCGCCACTGGCCGGTGGCGCCGGCGACAGGCGTGACGTTGAAAGGATCGAAGATTTCGACGGGGACGAATTGGGCGCCCACTTGGGCGACGGTTTGCGAGAAGTCGCCACGGCGCTCGAGGGCGGTGGGCACGGAACGGAAGTAGTCGAGGGCCTGGTTGAAGCGGAAGCCTTCGTAGCTGGTGAAGAAGAAGGTGCGGTCTTTGCCGTTATAGAACTTCGGGATGGTGATGGGGCCGCCAAAGGTGGCGGAGTAGCCCTGCTGCTTGAAGGGCAGGCGCGGAACGAAGGGGGAGTTGGCGTTGTTCTCGAAGCGATTGGCATTGAGCGCCTCGTTGCGCAAACGGAACTGGCCGGAGCCGTGATACTGATTGGTGCCGCTCTTGGTGGTGATGAGCACAGTGCCTTGGGAGCGGCCGTACTCGGCGGACATGTTGTTGATGGTGGTTTTGACTTCCTGCACGCCTTCGGTGTTGGGCATGACGGCGACTTCGTTCCAGGCGGAGGCCTGGATGGAGACACCGTCGAGCTGCACGTCGTTGCCAAAGGCTTGGCCGCCGTTCACCTGGAAGTTGGAAAACGTCCGGCGGCCTTCGGTGCCGATGCCGAAGCTTTGCGCCGATTGCGTGTCGTTCATGGCGGCGCGGGCGACGACGCCTTGCTGGAGGACGGCGTAATTCAGAGGATTGTTATTGATGTTGGGAATCGACTTGATGACCTGTTCGCTGATGGCGTTGGTGACCCGGCTGGATTCGCTTTGGAGTTCCACGGTGGAGGCGACGACGGAGACGGAGGTTTCCACAGCGCCGACTTCGAGCGTGATATCGGCGCGCACGGTTTGCGCCGTGGAGAGAGCGATGCCTTTGGACGTGGTGGTTTTGAAGCCGCTTTTGCGGGCCATCACTTCATAGCTGCCGGCTTGGAGGTAGGGAGCGACGAACTCGCCGGAATCCTGAGTTTTGACGGTGAAGGTGGCGTTGGTGTTGACTTCCTTCACCACGACATCAACGCCGGGGACGGCGGCTCCGGTGGGATCCAGAACTTTGCCGACGATGGTGCCGGAGCGGATCTGCGCCCAGAGCGAAGCCAGAGCGAACAAAGCGATGGTCAAGCTACGTAGCATGAAGACTCCTGAAATCGCGTTTTTTGCGGATTTGGCGTTGAGATGCGACCAAGTCAACATTCGATTCAAGAACGCTGACTGAAATAATAGGCGGGTGTGACGGTGAGTCTCCGGCGGAGAGTGGCGACGTGGGGTGGCTGGCGGGATGCCGAACCATCCACTGGTCCGGGGCCTGGCCAGTGCGTTCCGCGGCCACAAGGTGACCGAGGCTCGACAAGAGGGCCAGGATCGAGTGGAGTACTGCTGGAAGCTGCCGAGCAGGCGGGCTTCGACGTCTTTGTGAGGCCTGATCAGAATATCCGGTACCAGCAGAACCTGGATGGCCGCAAGATTGCCATCGTGGTGTTGAGCAGTGGCCTCTGGACGATGGTGAAGCCGCAGGCTGAAGCAATTGCCGAAGAGCCCGCCGACTGACGCAGAAGAAGATCGGCGGCAGCCAAGCGGAATGACCGGAGCCACGTTTCCAAAGTCGAGCGCGGACTGATGTGCCGGTCAGCAGAACGAAAGCGGACCGGCCTGATGTACGGCTCGCGCAACCTTTACCAACAGTGGCGCGGGAGATCAACGAGCCCTGGGCGCAAACCACTCGCCCACGCGCTCGAAAATCTCCCGCCAACCGTCGCGCTTCGGTTCGGCGGGGAATTGGAAGCCGTGGTTTGCTCCTTCAATGACCAGGGCGGTGATGTCGCGTCCCTTGGCGAGGAGAGTGCCATTCACCAGGTCGATATCCGCATGAGCATTGGTCTCGAGGCTCCCCAGGGCGACAAACGCGCGGGCCTTGGCGCGCACCAGTTCCTCCACGACCGAACCTGGCATGAACGAGGCCCAATAGGGATAGCTATGCCCGACCCACAGGCGGTTCGGGTCCGTGGCGTGCTGTTGGATGTCTCGCCACTTGGCCAGCAGCCCCGCCGTTTGTTCGGCGGGAGTAGCGCCAAACGCGGGACGCTTTCCAATTCGCGCCGCCATCAGTGAATCGTAGAGCTGCGTTCCCGCTCCCGCGGCGAGGCACGCGACGTCCGTGACGAAATCGTTGTTCGAGGCAACGGTGGCCGCTACCTGGCCGCCCTCGGAATGCCCGACCACCAGCGTCCGCCGCAGGTCGACGCCGGGCAAGCGCCGGGCTGCCTTCAGGGCGGCCGAAAGCGCCTCCACCCAACGCTCGAGGGTGTGCTCGCGCCGGAATTCCTCTGAGGCTCCTATCGCGGTGCCCCGGTTCGGCGGCTGGAAGCCGAACGCCACGCCCACCTTCTCCACCACGATCAGGCGGCCCCGCCCTTTCAGCGCGGCGAGCACATCTTTGTGGGGATGCAGCACGCGGCCGTCCTTCACCGCGAAGTTCGAGAACGCGCCAGAGCCCAGAATGAACAACGCCAGCGGGAGACCTTGGCTCTCACGCTCGACATAGAAGGTGATGGTTCGCCCGAAGCGGTCGACCGTGGTGTATCGTTCAAACGGCGTCTCCGAGACCGACGGAGGTTCTTGAGACAGCGCAGCCGCTAGCATCAACGCGAACATCAGCCCGAGCGTATCGCCGGTGGACTTTCGCTGTCAAATGCCGCCGAACCGTCGAGTGGCGAGCGTGACAGAGCCCCTCATCTTCAAGGTGGAGTGCGCCCTGAACGTCGAATTGACTGGGGAGCCCGAGAATTCAAGCGAACCGGGATGTCAGACCAGCTCTGGCCCCGTCCATCTGTCGTGACAGCATCCGCGGTTTCCTTCGAGCCTGAGGCGTTCGTTGGGCTCATCCCATGAAGAGGCGGCGCCTGTGATCTGCACGACAAGGGCGCTGCCACGTCCAAGCACGGAAGACGGCCCGGCTCTGACCTCATGGACCGTTCAGCCTGACCTATCAATAATTGACAACCATTGACATCCCCGTTAAGGTGGAGGAATGAACGTCCATCTCGGTGCCGCTTTTGACGAGTTTGTCGCCGATCTCCTGAAGAGCGGCTACTACCAGACGCAGAGCGAGGTTTTGCGCGAGGGTTTGCGCCTGCTCAAGGAAAGAGAAGACCTGAAGCAATCCCGGCTCGCCGAACTGCGCAAGGAGATCGCCTTGGGCAGCGAGCAAGCCGACCGGGGCGAGTTCGTCAATGGGCCGGAGGTCTTCGAGAAGATCCGAAAGCGGAGCGCCGAGCGCAAGAAGCGGACGAAGCGATGAAACCGCCATTTGTCCTCACGCCACGCGCCGCGCAGGACATCGATGGCATTTGGGAGTACATTGCCGCCGACAACATCGCCGCCGCCGATCGCGTGGTGGCCGCGATCGAAAAGGCGATTCAGCGCGTGGCCAAGGCCCCTGGCACCGGCCATTTTCGAGAAGACCTCGCCGACCGGCGCCACCGGTTCGTGCTGGCTTACTCGTATCTGATCGTGTACCGCTTCCAACCCAGGCCCGTGCAGATCATTCGCGTTCTTCATGCGGCCAGGGACGTCGAGAGCATCCTCGGTTTTCCCAGCGAGACGTGAGCCCGTACCCACCCTGGCCGTCGAGGAGCCGGTAACAGACTTTATCGTCTAGAGCGCGAAGGGGAGACTAGACCATGGCACGCACACCCATCCACCCCGGTGAGGTCCTGGCTGACGAACTCGAGGAGACCGGCCTGTCGGCGAAGAAGCTGGCGGACGTGCTGGAAGTGCCGCCCAACCGCATTTACCAGATCCTCGCGGGCAAGCGAAACGTGACGGCGGACACGGCGCTGCGCCTTGGCCAGTACTTCGGCATGTCCGCCGTTTTCTGGATGAACTTGCAGAGCGCCTATGACTTGGATCTTGCTCGCCAGGAATCCGGTCCAGTGCTCGAGCGCATTCCACGGAGAACGCAGGCCGAGCCACGGACACGTCCTTGTCCATAGCGGTTTTTCGTTCACAGCGGTCTTGCGAGCAGGATCCGGCTATCAACTTTGATCTGGGCGCGAAACTGTCAGCTGAATGGCAACATTTGACAACAAATGCCAAGACTGGAAAGATTGAGGGAGTATCAGGAGCATCAGCATGCAGACCATGAACATCTCTCTGCCGGAGCCGCTCAAGGACTTCGTGGATCACCAAGTGGCCGAAGGCCGGTACAGCAGCGTGAGCGAGTACATCCGCGAACTGATCCGGGATGACGAAAAGCGCCGGGCCGAAGCGCGGCTCGAAGCCCTGTTGCTGGAGGGTCTCGAGAGCGAGGAGAGCGAATTGACGAGCCGCGACTTCGCCGACATTCGCAAGGAAGCCGTGGCCCTGCTCAAGAAGCGCAAGAAGCGGACTTGAGGGCGATGCTCTACAAGCGCGCCAGCGCCAAGCGGGATTTGGTCGAGCACTACGTCTATCTCGCCGAGCAGGGGGGAACCGATGTGGCTGAACGGTTCCTGGCGCAGTTCGAAGAGAGCTGCGCTGATCTCGTGCGGCACCCAGACATGGGCACGGCCGCATCCGGGCGGTGTTTCGATCGTTCGCGTATTGCATGGCTCGCGCGACGGAGCGAATACCTCTGCGATTGGCCAGCCGGTGGCGACAGCAAGTGTGCACGATTCTGACCGAGTTGGATGGCCTGGCGTGCCGGATGGAGCGCTAAAATGACAGAGAAAGGCGCCGTCATGCAAGATTCAGGCCTCATCACGTCGAACCCGAAAGTCATGCTCGGCAAACCTGTCATTCGGGGCACCAGGATCACGGTTGAACTGATCTTAGAGAAGTTCGCCGCCGGCCAGAGCGAGGATCAAATCCTTCGCGCGTATCCCCACATCACACGGGAAGGGATTCGGGCGGCGCTGGCGTTCGCGGCGGAGGCACTGCAAGCCTCGGCGGTGTACCCGGTGGAACGCGTCGCCTCGTGAGGCTCGTTGCCGACGAGAGTGTGGAAGGTCCGACGGTGCATGCGCTGCGCGAGGCGGGACACGCCGTGCTGTTCATCGCGGAAGCGTCGCCCGGGATCGAGGATTCCGAGGTACTGGCTATCGCACGCCGAGATAGGGCGTTGCTCCTCACGGCGGACAAGGACTTTGGGGAACTCGTGTTCCGCAACCGTGAACCGCACTGCGGCGTCTTGCTGATTCGATCGGGTGGCGACGATGCGGAGGTGAACGCCGCCCACACTGTTGCGGCCATCCAACAACATGCCGGGGAACTCTCCGGCCGTTTCTCCGTACTGGCGAGTGGAGTGATGCGGATCAGAACCTCGGTTCGGTGGCCATTGATGGATGATGCCGGTTCCGAAGCATGATGCTCTCGCCGCACGCTGGGAAAGGGCCCTCGCTCCCTCGCTCGCCCCAATTTTCGAGATAACGTTCTTTACAACACTCTATGGCCACATTCACGCGGACCACCTTTTTTGAAGCCTGTAACGTTCTGGGTAGTGGCGGTCACTTTCGGACTCACCTCGAATTCGAGAAACTGATGTACCGGTGGGAACTTGACGACCTGGCCGAGCACAGAGGTGTAGTATCCATCGACAACAGGTGCATTCAATTGTTCCGTCACCTGAAAAACAATCTGGACGCCAAACATGATGGACGTTTTGTGATTGACCTAGTTGTCGAAGAGGCTGCTCGTTTGTCCGGCGCCTGGGCTCCGGAAGGATTTCTTCGTGCCTTGAAGAGGGACGGGTTCATCTTGGAGGATGGCAACCTGCGACGAGCGTTGCCGGAAGTGTTGGATCTTCCTGCCGCAGACGACGAAGTTCACGCGCTGCTTGATCGGTATGGGCTTACGACGACAAGTGAGCATTTGGATCAGGGGATAAAAAATCACTCTGGTGGAACCTGGGCGGCGGCCAACAGTCAGTTCCGCACGTTCCTTGAGTCGCTGTTCGACGAAATCGCGCTGCTCGTTGACCCGACAGCGGGAGGAACCAAGGCCGGAGAGACCCGTCGTCAGCTCCTAGCAAACTACACGCCACCATTCTTGAGCCGTGAGCTTAACGAATGGAGCGACGATGGGAAGAACTTTGTGAACGGGACTTTCAAGAGACTTCATCCTCAAGGTTCACATCCCGGCCTTTCAGACGAGGAAGATTCGACCTTCCGGCTCCATCTGGTGTTGCTGACCGCGCGGCTGTTCTTACGTCGCTTGGATTCGACAGTGAATTCGACAGTGAAAGGCAGCGAATGACGACGGAGATCATTCTTTCCCCTGCTCCCCAATTGATGCCTGCGCCGTTGTTCGGGCCGACTCCGAAGGCGGCCAAGAGGACTGTCGATTTCTTTACGGCGCAGATCAATAACGACCACACACGCAAGGCGAATCTCAACGCCACGCGACGATTCGCCGTCTGGTGCGAAGGCAAAGGTCTGCAAAACCTCTCCTCTGTACAGCCCTTCCACGTCGGCGGCCTTCATCAAGGAGGAGCGTGAGAAGTTTTTTGGCGCGCGCCGCCAGAATCGTGCACAAATCGCCGTCAGCTCGCTTCGCCCAAACGACCCGACCAGCGAAGATAGAACAGAAGGTACGGGTCGGGTATATCCAAAACTTGTTTAGCTTCATCCCAGTCGATCGCTCGTTCATTTGGAAGCTTTTCTTGAGCAAGCTTCGCCATCTGCGCACAAGTCCCAGTAACGCTTGATCCCACCGGAGACTCGCCTTGACAGACTGAGGCGGTACGCTGAAGCAGATCAGTATAGGGAAAAGAGAGCCGTGGTGGATTTGCGGCCGCAGCCTTCAAGACGACTCGATATACGTCCCCTTCCGATCCATCATTAAACTTGTATGTCTTCCGCTCGGTCCCCCTGGTCCGAGGGCCAGAATCTAGGATTTCCACCAGTGATCTGAAATCAGTGTTTGCACTTGCCTGCTCAAGTATGTTCTCAAGATCCACCTTCGTGCAGTTGATAGACTTTGGGAGTAATTGCGTCTCCTGCCTTATTCGACAGCCCAGGACAAAGCAGGCCTGAAGACACAAAGTCTGCATTAGCTGCGGCGAGCCTGCTGATTCCGACACAAGAGTCATGGTCGCCTCTTTATCAAGGTCAACATTCAGCGCGGCGAATCCCGTGGAGGCAATTTTAGAGAGCTCACCCGGATTCCAGTATTTTGTATCGATGCTCTTGACTCGGCCGCGCAACTCCGGGTTTGAGCGAACTACATCATCCCCCCGATAGCTGACAGCGGCTGTCACAATCTTTACACCGAGACGCACTGCCTCTTTGATCGATTTCGCAACTTCAGCCTGAAGAGAGCGCTCCATGTAGTGAAAGTCGTCAAGCAGAAGCACGAAATCACTGTTCGCAATTTCTTTCACCACTTGCGCCAGACCTCTTCGACCCCGAGAGATTTGATCACTCGTTTCTCCTGAAATCTCTCCCTTGAGAGCTCCAGAAACCTCAACCTTGCCAATCAGCGGAAGCCCAGTGCTCCCCTTCGCCGCAAGATCAAGACCTCCCTTGCTGCCAAACTTGTCGCTATGGGTCGTATTGCTGGGAACGTCCATCCAGTCCAGGGCGAGCTGCCACATGCCTTCGACTGATCGAATCGATGCTCCCGAGATTGGGATCAAGAGCTCGCGACCGACAACCTTTTCAACTAGGACGGTCTTCCCCGATTTAGACGGGCCTGAGAGCGAAATGACCTGACCCGGCGTATCAATTGCGTCTCTAAGGGTGCCCTCAAGGGCCTCTCCCTCTCGTAGAACGTATGTATGCAACGGATATGACCCAGGTACGAATACTTCAGTTGCCTTCAACATCGTAACGACAATTCTACTTCACCGGTCCTCCCATACTCCCGGAAGGGCTCCATCATGGCAAATCCGCCCTCTGTGCTGCCGACTTCCGATAACGTAGTCTTCTTCCTCGGCGTCAAGTGATTGTGCGCCTTTTCGGAACGATCCCAAACTAGTGCTCAAGTACGCGGTGCTGTTTTTCGCCAGTTGCGGTAGCCTTCGTCAGGCTGGCCGGCGGTGCGGAGTTTGCGGTGGGCGACCCAGGCGCCGAGGGAAAGCGCCATCACCAGATCGTCGGTGCCGCCGGCGGGGGTCTTGCCGGAATAGGTGACGTGGCCGGTGGCGGAGTGGCGGCGGGTGAAGCTGCGGAGCTCGGCCTGGAGGTCGGGCCAGAGCGGGAGCGCCGGTGGGATCAGGATCTGGCCCTCGCGGAAGAATTGCTCGAGGGTCATCACCGGCTCCCCTTTGGGCACATTCCAGAAGCCGCGCTGCTGGTTGGCCTGGTGGCCGCCGGTGAATTGCACCGGGATGATCTGCGCGCCGGGCTTCAGGCTGCGGAGCTGATCGAGGAACGCACGGCCGACGCCGGTGGCGTCGATCACCAACACAATGCGCCCGGCGAGCTCGTAGTGCTTCGTGTAGTCGCAGATGATCGCCGATAGATCCGTGTAGGGCGTGTCGAGCGGGAGCCGCTCGAGCCAGCGCACCACGTACTTCACCGCGCAGGCGGGGACGAGAGTAAGCGGGTCCTTCCAGCCGAGGGGATCGAGGCGGTATTCAATGATGGCGAGAGCGGAGTGGTCGCGGGCCTGGCCGAGGTCGGCGGCGAGGATGAAGCCGTTGCGGTCGACCCATTCGTCGGTGGCGAGCAGAACGCTCTCGCCAAGCGGGCGGGGACCGAGCAGGGCGTGGCGGTGGCGATATTCGGGAGAGAGGTCGAGGGGGCGCGAGGCGGGATCGGGGCGGAGGGCGTTGAGCTGGTCGGCATCGGAGAAGAGCTGGTGCTCGGAGTCGCCGAATTCGGCCATGAATTCGCGGAGGAAGTCGGCCCGGCTCATGCGGCGGCGCATTTCCTCGAGGTAGGCGGCGGAGATGCGGGGGCACTCGGTGGCGGGGACTTTGATGCAGGTCCAGGCGGGGTCGTTGGCCATCCAGAGGTCGTAGAAAAAGCCGCGGCGCGCGCCGGGGGTGGACATGACCCAGACGCGGCAGGTGTCGGCGGTGGTGGCCATGGTGCCCATGACGGTCATCCAGACTTCGTCGGGCACGAGGGCGGCTTCGTCGACCAGGATCATGGTGGCGCGGTAGCCGCGGATGCGGCGGCCCCGGCAGGGGACGGGCAGGAGCCGCGCACCGTTGGCCCCGCGGTAGCCGTATTGGCGAAGCTTGTCACGGCGGCATTCGAAGCCGGCCTTTTCGAGCCAGCCGCGGGCGCGTTCAACGAGTTCGCCGGCCTTTTCGGCGGTTTCGGAGACGACGAGGATGACGGCGTTCGAGTGGAAGACGAAGTGCCAGGCGGCGAGGATGGCGGTGATTTCGGTTTTGCCGAAGCCGCGGGTGCAACAGAGGATGCCGCGGCGGATGGAGTGTTCGAGGACGCGGGCCTGGGCGGGATCGGGGTCGAAGCCGAGGATTTCGCGGGCGAAGCCGAGGGGGTCGTTCTGGTACATGAAGAGGGGCTTCTTCATGGTCGCTACATTATCACCTTTTTCCCTGGAGTTCTCGTGGATTCCTGAGCGGGGGGAGAGGAATGGCCACAGATGAACACCGATGAACACCGATGGGGGGGAATTGGTGCCTTCAACAGGACGGCGAGTGCGGGCCGAAGAACTGGCCGAGCGCGCTGGCGGCCGCCGGGCGTGTCGCAACGGGACAGACGCGATCCGGAACTTGATCATTCGGATAGGTCGACGTGGGAGTCCGATATGATAAGCTCGCGACGCCGAAATGCCAACGATCAGCGCCTTCTACGGGGTCTTGATCCGCATGTTTTACAACGACCATCCTCCGCCTCATTTTCACGCTCGATACGGCGAGTTCGAAGCAACGGTTGACATCAGAACATTGGAGATCATCGAGGGCCAACTGCCGGGCCGGCTTTGAATCTAGTGCGGGAATGGGCGATGATGCATACTGAGGAGCTCCTGGAGGATTGGCATTCATGCCGCGAGAACAGGGCGCCGGCGAAGATTGAGCCACTGGGATGAATGGAGTGAGTTTTCCATGCACTGGGATGTAGTCGAGGTCAAACCCGAACCGCACTACCGGCTCTTTGTGCGATTTCAGGACGGATTGGCGGGACACGTCCAATTGCGGCCGGAGGACCTGACCGGCGCGCTGGCCCCCTGCGAGATGAGCAGTTTTTCGCGCAGGTCTTCATCGACTACGGTGCGGTGGCGTGGCCGGGTGAAATCGATTTGGCGCCGGATGCCATGTACGCCCAGATCGCCGGGGAACGTGCCGGGCTGCGGCGCGTGGGCTGAGGCTGACTCCGGGATGCGACTCTAGCCGGGCAGGAGAGCTTGGCTGTATCGGACGTCGCGGGGGTGTTTGGGTTGGGTGAGCGCGCGGGTTCTTGCTTCGGTGATCGCCGGTAGGGAGCCGAGGAGCTCGCCTTGGGCGATGACAGGCTGAAGCAGCGCTTCGCCGCCTTCGGGGGGACATTCGTCCATGCTTCCGATCACGTCGTGGTCAGTGTAGCGGAAGACTTGCTTGGCGCCGCCGATGGTTTGCTTGCCGGGGGAATGCTTGGCCGGGCGGTGGGTGACGGTGCCGACGCGGTGCTCGACGAGCTTGTAGACGGCGTTGAAGCTGGGGGCGTCCGCCGAGACCGAGAGATGCGTGCCGACGCCGAAGGTGTCGATGGGGGCTCCGGCCTGCATCAGGGCGGCGATTTTGGTTTCGTCGAGGTCGCCGGTGACCATGATTTTCGTGTCGTGAAGGCCGGCTTCGTCGAGGATGGCGCGGACGGCGCGGGAAAGCTCGAGGGGGTCGCCGGAATCGAGGCGGACGGCGGCGAGGGGTCGGCCTTGTGCCGCGGCGGTTCTTGCGCCTTCGAGCGTGTCGTAGGTGTCGATGAGCTGGACCGTGTACTTGCCCAAGAGCTGCTGCATGCGGGAGAAGGCTTCCTGCTCCTTCTGGAAGGCCAGGATCCAGGAGTGGGCGCAGGTGCCGTAAACGGGGATGCCGTACTGGTAGCCGGTCGCTACGTTCGAGGTGCCGGTGCAGCCGCCGATGTACGCCGCGCGGCCGGCGAGGACGCCTGCCTCGGGTCCGTGGGCGCGGCGGGTGCCGAATTCGACCACCGGGCGGCCTTGGGCGAGGGTCACCAAGCGCGAGGCTTTCGTCGCGATCATCGATTGGAAGCCGATGGTCGACAGCAGGAACGTTTCGACGAGTTGGGCCTGGATGAGCGGCGCTCGCACGGTGAGGACGGGCTCGTTGGGGAAGAAGACGGTGCCTTCGGGCATAGCCCAGAGGTCGCCGGTGAAGCGGAGGTCGCGGAGGAGGTGGAAGAAGCCGGTGGGCGCGTTGGCGAACTGGGGGAGCCGGCCGAGCCAGGCGAGTTCGCCGGCGTCGAAGCGGAGCGAGAGGAGATAGTCGACGGCCTGGGGGAGACCGGCGGTGAGGAGATAGTCGCGATTCGGAGGCAGGCGGCGCACGAAGAGCTCAAAGGTGGCGAGCTCTTCGTGCTTGCCGGCTGCGACGTAGCCGGCCGCCATGGTGAGTTGATACAGGTCGGTGCGGAGCGCGTCGCTCACTTGATGCCGGCCGCGGCTTTCTGCATGTCCTCGATGAGCTTGCCGTCGATCTCGTAGACCGCGGGCTCGCCGACGCGCTGGGCGAGGTACATGTTGCCGGTCTTCGAGATTTGCACCTTTTCGACGCGCTTGCCTTCGTTCGAGGCGACGGACAATTCAATCAAGGGCGGAGGCGCCTTGGTTTCTTGGCCCCCGTCGAGGAAGCGGAGGGCCTGGAGGTCGCGGAGCTTGTCGACGAGGGCGGGCACGTTTTCGACCTTCTTGCCGGCCTTCTGCCAATCGGAGCCCTTCTTTTCGAAGGTGCCGCTGACAGCGCCGTCGCGGTATTCGACCTTGGTGACGTCAGAGAAGCCGAAGTCGAGGATTTTCTTGTTGCGGAGCTGATCGAGCGATTTGTCGAGCGCTTCGGCCAACTCCTTGGCGGCTTTGTGGATGCCGGGCGCACTGCTCGACTTCACGTAGGCGTCTTCCTTGCCCAGGCGCAGTTCGAGCGTCTGGGTGCCGGCGGCGTCGGTGAGCTTGGCAGTGGCCAGCGGCTTGGCGCTGTCGAAGAGCTTGGCGTCGAGCGGAGCGGCGGCGAGATCCATTTTGGCCTCGCGGACCTTGCGGACGATTTCTTCGATGGCGAAGGTGTCGGCGCGGGCGGGCTTGGGCTTCACTATCTGCCACTCAGCATTGCTGCCTAGTGGGCCGTTCTTGCCGAACTCGACGGTTTCGCCCTTGGCCGTGAGCTCGAAGCGGCTGAGCTTGGTGTCGTCGACGGTGACGAGGCGCTTGTCGCGGAGATCGGGCAGGCGCTTGTCGAAGGTGGAGAAGTTGAAGGTGGCCAGCGTGTAGAGCTTCGGCGAGCCGGCGACGCGGGCGTAATAGTCGTTGGTGGTCGGGTTCTCGTCGGCGATTTCGAGCGTGTCGGTTTTGCCGTCCTTCCGGCCGATGACCACGACGAGGCGGGGGGCGTTGAAGCCGTACTGGTTGAAGTCCTTCGCGTTCGCGTCGACGAGCTTGGCGGAGGTGAGCGAGCTCAAGGTTTTGACGGCGGCGTTCACGGTGTCGTCGTCGGCGCGGAAGGGTTCCGGCGCGGTGATTTTCCAGCCGGAGCCTTCCTGCTTTTCGAGCGTGATGTTCAGATTCTCGGCCGGGCGCTTGAGCTCGAGCCGTTTGAACTGATCCTCAGCGATATCGAAGATGCGCGGGGCGTCTTCCTTTTCGGGCGGCTTGTCGCCGCGCTTCTTTTCATCCTCGAGCGACCACCACACGGCCCCGGCGAGGATCGTGGCGAGGCCGATGGCGACCCATAATCCTTTTTGCTGGCCCATGGTGACGTTACCTCCGCTTCAACCAGACGAAGATGCCGGCGATGACGGCGAGCGCCGGGATGATGACCTGGCTGGTCCAGATGACGCCCAGATACTGGTTCCGGGTGAGCGACATGCGGCGATCGTCCGGATCCTTGGGGCGAATGGAGATGAGCTCTTCGTCGGAGCTGAGCCAGTTCATCATGTTGATGAAGAGATTGCGGTTGCCGAGCGGCGCGCCGAGGATCTGGTTGGTGGCCCAGACGCTGGTGCCGACGACGACGACGCGGCCTTCCTTGTTGGGCTGGCCGGTGTTGTAGGAGACGGCGGCGCCAAGGGCGAGGGGGCCGGCCTTGTCGTTGGCGCCCTTGCCGGTGATGGCTTTGCCGCTCAAATCCTTGGCGCCGAAGCTATCGCCGGAGGTGGAGAAGAGCACCTGCGCGTTGGCCTTGCCTTCGGCTTTCGCTTCGACCGACTGGACGAGCGGGAAGACGGCGGCGGTGCGGCCCATGTCGCGCACGATGGGATGGCTTTCGAACTTGACGGCGAGCGGAGCGGCTTCGCTCAGGCCGACCATCTGGCCGGCGCCGGAGGTATCGATGACCAGATCGCCGCCCATGGTGATGCCCCAGCCTTTGAGGGTTTCGAGCAGCTTGGGATTGGGGGAGATTTCGTTCTTGCCTTTGAAGGGCGGATCGAGCATCAGCATGGCGCGGCCACCGCCTTCGATGAAGCTTTTGATGGCGGCGACGATGGCATCCGGGTAGGCGAGCTGCGGGCCGGCACTGACGATGACGACGCACTCGGAGGGCACTTCGGCCTTGGTCAGCAAAGAGATGCTCTTGACTTTGTAAGTGTTGCGCTCGAGGTATTGCTTGGCGGCGCTGTAGCCATCGCCTTCGTTGCGCTCGAGGTCGCGCTCGCCGGAGCCTTCGATGAAGCAGACCATGCGCTCCTTGCCTTTGAGCAGGCGGACCATGGCGCCGGTGACTTCTTCTTCGGTGAGGCGCTTGGCTTCTTCGCGCTTTTCGCCTTGCTCGATCAAAATGGTGCCGCGGGTGCGAATGCCTTTTTCACGGGCGAGGGCGGGCTTCTTGAGCACGTCGACGTATTCGACGTCGAGCTTGTCGGAGAGGGTGTCGTAGCGGTCGAGAAGGTCGCGGGCGGCTTTGAAGCTTTCGGCCTCGTCGAAATAGCTGATCTTGACGTTTTCCTTCAGGCCCTTCACCGTCTTTTCGGTTTGGTCGGCGAGGGTGAAGCGCTTGTTGGCGGTGGCGTCGTAACTCTTGTTGTGGCGGTTGGCCAGCCAGTTGAGCGTGACGAGGATGGCCAGCACGACAACGACATAGGCGGTGGTATTGAGGCCGAACTGGGTCCGGCGGGATTTCATGAAATCGGTCGCCATGGTTCGTTAAGCCCTCCACCGCAGAGATTCGAGCGAGCGCGACGTGAGGAACAAGCCGAAGAAGATGAGGGAGCAATAGTAGACGCAGTCGCGCAGATCGAGCGTCCCTTTGCCGAAGCTTTCCATGTGGCTGTTGACGGAGAGGTAGGCCAGCACTTTGGCCCAGGTGGCCGATTCGAAGCTGGCGGACCAATCCATGATCCAGAGCGTGAGGCAGACGACGAAGGTGGCGGCGGCGGCGACGATCTGGTTCTTGGTGAGCGTGGAGATGAAGGTGCCGATGGCGAGCATGGCGCCGCCCTGGAGCAGCAGGCCGAGGTAGCCGACGAGCATTGGTTTCCAATCGGGCGTGCTGTAGGCAAAGAGGAAGAGCATGCTGAGCGAGGCGAAGGCGATCATGGCGGCGTACATGAGCACGGCGCTGAGCCATTTGCCAATGAGGATTTGGAGATCCGTGACGGGCGAGGTGAAGAGGAGCTCGACGGTGCCCTGGCGTTTTTCTTCGGCAAAGAGGCGCATGGTGATCAACGGCAGGAGGAACAGGCCGACGACGCCCATGTTGCCGATCATGCTGCGCACGATGACTTCATTGACGTTGAGATTGGGCTGGCGCGCGCTATAGAAGATATAAGCGCCGACCATCTGCCAGAAGAAGGAGCCGATCAAGACGGCGTAGAAGCCCAGAAGGATGTAGCCGATGGGCGAGACGAAATACGACTTCAGTTCTTTTTTACAAATGACCCAGATGTAGTTCATTGCGCTGGCTGGCCTCCCGTGACCTGGAGGAAGATTTCTTCAAGACTCAACTGCGCCGAGTGGAGCTCATGGAGGTTCCAGCCGGCGCGGACGATGGCGCGGGCGACGTCGCCGCGGACGTTCGAGCCCTGGGCGGTTTCGAGGGCGAACTTCGCGCGATTGTCGCGGGTTTGCTTGAGGCTGACTTTGGTGACGCCGGCGACTCCGGCGAGGGTGGTTTCAATCGCGCTGGCGTCGATGGTGCCGTCGCGGGGCTCGACTTCGACGTCGACGACACCGGCGCCGCGCATGCGGGCGCTGAGCGAGGCCATGGTGTCCTGCGCGACGATTTTGCCCTTGTTGATGATGATGACGCGCTCACACATCGCTTCCACTTCGGGCAGGATGTGGGTGGAGAGCACGATGGTGTGTTCGCCGGCGAGGGAGCGGATGAGGTCGCGGGTTTCGATGATCTGCTTGGGGTCGAACCCGGAGGTGGGCTCATCGAGGATGAGGACGTCGGGGTTGTGGAGGATGGCCTGGGCGAGGCCGACGCGCTGGCGGTAGCCCTTGGAGAGCTTGCTGATGAGCTTGCCGGCGACGTCGGAGATGGCGCAGCGCTTCATCACCTCGGTGATTCGGCTGTCGAGCTGGGCCTTGGGCATGCCTTTGAGTCCGCCGACGAACCCGAGGTACTCGCTGACGCTCATGTCCGGGTACAAGGGTGGGGTTTCGGGCAGGTAGCCGATGCGCTTTTTGACTTCGAGCGGCTGGAGGACGCAGTCGAAGCCCGCCACGCTCGCGGCGCCCGAGGTGGGCGGCATGAAGCAGGTGAGCATGCGCATGGTGGTCGTCTTGCCCGCGCCGTTGGGGCCGAGGAAGCCGACGATTTGGCCCTTCTCGACCTGGAACGAAATATCATCGACCGCTACGGCTTTGTCGCTATAGCGTTTGGTCAAGCCTTCGACTTGGATCATATGTGTTTAAGCAGATGGATTCTCGAGTCCCATGATTTGGAACCCGGCGTCTACGTATAAGACGTTGCCGGTGACGCCGCGTCCCAGGTTTGACGCCAGGAAAACCGCCGTGTCACCGACTTCCGCCGGATCCGTATTTCGTTTCAAAGGAGCGGCGGCCGCGACCCCGTCGAGCACCTTGGAGAAATCCTTGATGCCGCGGGCGGCTGCCGTTTTGATGGGTCCGGCGGAGATCGCGTTGACGCGAATCTGGCGCGGACCGAGGTTGTGCGCCAGATACCGCACGCACGCCTCGAGGGCAGCCTTGGCCACTCCCATTACATTGTAATTCGGGATGACGCGGGTGGAGCCCAGGTAGGTGAGGGTCATGAGGGAGCCGCCGTCGGCCATGCGGGGGGCGACGGCGCGGGCGACGGCGACGAGCGAATAGGCGCTGACGTCGAGCGCGAGGTTATAGCCGGCGCGGGAGGTTTCGATGAAGGGGCGGGAGAGCTCGTCGGGGCCGGCGAAGGCGATGGAGTGGACGACGGTGTGGAGGGTTTCGCCTTCGAGGGCCTGCGTTAGGGCGGCGAGGTCCTCGTCCTTCGAGATGTCGCACATCATGGTTTTGACGGCGCCGAGGTCGGCGGCGAGGTCTTCGACGGTTTTCTGCTGACGCTCCGCCTGGTAGGTGAGGATGATGCGGGCGCCTTCGCGTTGGAACGCCTTGGCGATGGCGTAGGCGATGGACCACTTGTTGGCCAAACCGAGAATCAGGGCGGTTTGACCCTCGAGGAGTTTACTCATAGAGGATTTTCCATTCTAGCGGGTTCCCCGCGTTTGCGGGGAGGGTGAGCGCAGGACTATTACACCGGATATAATACCAACATTGATTCGAACTTTCCGAGATCGGGACACCGAGGCGCTCTTTCTGCGGTCGGCGCCGCGGCGCTGGTTGGCGGTGGCGAGGCCGGCGTTGCGCAAGCTGCGGATTCTGCACCGGGCGCGCGACTTGCACGATCTGCGGGTGCCGCCGGGAAACCGGCTCGAGGCGTTGAAGGGCGACCGCGAAGGTCAATTCAGTATTCGGGTGAACGACCAATATCGAATCTGCTTCCGTTGGCGCGACGGCGACGCGCTGGATGTTGAACTTACGGATTATCACTGACCATGGCAAGCAATCGAACCAAACTGGCCCCGGTGCACCCGGGCGAAATCCTGCGGGAAGAATTCATGAATCCGCTCGACCTGTCGATCAACGCGCTGGCGCGGGCGCTGCACGTGCCGCCGAATCATGTTTCGGGGATCGTGAACGAGAGGCGGGGGATCAGCGCCAAGATGGCGTTGCGCTTGGCGCGGTACTTCGGCACGTCGGCCGACTTATGGCTCGGGCTGCAACTGGACTACGAACTGGATGTCGCCCGGGATACGGCAGCGGAGCAGATCGAGCGGGAAGTGCTGCCGCGAGCAAGCTAGAACAGGCCGGGTTGGGCGAGCGGACCGCCACCCTGCGGGCGGATTCCGAAATACTCGAACGCACGGGAGGTGCCCATGCGGCCGCGGGGGGTGCGATCGATGAAGCCGAGCTGGATGAGGTACGGCTCGTACACCTCTTCGATGGTGGAGTCCTCTTCGTCGATGGACGCGGAGACGGTTTTGAGACCGACGGGACCGCCGCCGTATTTCTCGAGGATGGTGAGCATGATGCGCTTGTCGATTTCGTCGAGGCCGAGGGGGTCGACGTCGAGCAGGTCGAGCGCGGTGACGGCGACGTCACGCGTGATGTGGCCGGAGGCGCGGACCTGGGCGTAATCGCGCACGCGGCGCAAGAGGCGATTGGCGATGCGGGGCGTGCCGCGGGCGCGGCGGGCGATTTCGAGCGCGGCGTCGGTGTCGATGGGCGCGTCGAGCAGCGCGGCGGAGCGGAGAATGATGCGTTGGAGCTCGGGGGGACCGTAGGGGTCGAGGCGGAGGACGAGGCCGAAGCGGGTCCGCATGGGCGCGCTGACGAGGCCGAGCCGCGTGGTGGCGCCGACGCAGGTGAACTTGGGGAGCTGAATGGAGTGCGTGCGCGCGCCGGGGCCTTGGCCGATGAGGATGTCGACGCGGTAGTCCTCCACGGCGGAATAGAGCATTTCTTCGATGGCCTTGTCGAGCCGGTGGATCTCGTCGACGAAGAAGACCTGCTTGGGGCGGATGTTGGTGAGCACGCCGGTGAGGTCGAGTTTTTTCTGGAGGACGGGGGCGGCGGTCTGCTCGAAGTGGACGCCGAGCTCATTGGCGATCAAGGAGGCGAGGGTCGTTTTTCCCAGGCCGGGAGGACCGTAGAAGAGCACGTGATCCATCGCTTCGCCCCGGAGCTTGGCGGCTTCGATGGCGATGGCGAGATTCTCTTTGAGCTTGGGCTGGCCATTGAAGTCGGCGAGCGACTTGGGGCGCAGGCTGGCTTCGAAGGCGCGGTCGCCTTCCTCGAGGTTGCCGGAGATGACGCCGCGGTCGCTCAACGGACCATCTCCAGGGATTTGCGGAACAGGAGCTCGAAGTCGTCGCCACCGACGGCGGCTTTCGCTTTCGCGAGCGCGGCTTCAGCGGCGGGGCGGGCGCAGCCGAGATTCATGAGGCCGGAGAGCACGTCTTCATCGAGCGCGGTGAAGCTCGAGACGGGGCGCGGCGGAGCGGGTGCGCCGGGCACGGCGCCGAGGCCGTCGACTTTGTCCTTGAGCTCGAGCACGAGGCGCTCGGCGGTTTTCTTGCCGATGCCGGGGACGCGGGTGAGCTTCTGGAGGTCGCCGGAGCGGATGGCATTGATGAGGTCGGCGACGGCGAGGCCGGAGAGGATGGTGATGGCGAGCTTGGGGCCGACGCCGCTGACGCTGATGAGGCGCTCGAAGAGGTTCTTTTCGCCAAGGGTTCCGAAGCCGAAGAGCGAGATGGCGTCTTCGCGCACGTGGGTGTGGATGCGGAGCTTTATCTCAGCGCCCTTGTCGGGCAGGGCCGAGAAGGTGGACACGGGAATCGTGACGTCGTAGCCGACGCCCGCGCATTCGACGATGGCCTGATTGGGATGCTTTTCGAGCAGGAGCCCGCGGAGGTGGGCGATCATGGTTCGGAATCTTGATTGTAGACAGGATTGCCGATGGCCCGCCGTCTTTTCTTTGTTCCTCCGATTCATTCCGGCCACACCGAGCTGCGTGGCGACGATGCCAAGCATCTGACGAAGGTGCTGCGGGTGGAGCCGGGACACGTTTATGAGATCTCCGACCAGGAGCATTTGTATCTGGCGAAAGTGAGCGCCGCGCACAAGGAGCTGGTGCGGTTCGAGGTGCTGGAGAAGCTGGAGATCGTGCCGGATCCTTGCGAGATCACGCTGTGGGTGGCGCTGGTGAAGTTCGACAAGCTCGAATGGATTCTCGAGAAGGCGACGGAGCTGGGCGCGCACCGGATCCGGCTGTTTACGAGCGCGCGGACGGAGAAGGGGCTCGATCAGGCGGCCGGGAAGCGCATTGAGCGCTGGCGGAAGATTCTGCTCGAATCGTCGCA